>JABAKD010000011.1:12010323-12467823 GCA_012845835.1 Undaria pinnatifida
AGTCATTATGAATACCTGATGCGGGCTACCTATTTAGCCTGTGTGTGGACCTTGCGATGCTAGTAGGCTAGATACCTTCGTCTTCTTCGCCATGAATATACTCGCATGTCCACCCTGATCCCAGACTGACTCCGCCAATCAGGCAACCGATTCGTAACACTACGGTCGCTCCACCCAAAATTATCTAGGGAGGAGGCTAGCTGGAACAACGAAAACAATGGCTACGGTGGCGTACTTTCGATCATTCCTGTTTTAGCGTAAGAGCTTCCATCTGGATAGGAGTGCAGGGATCTGGCGTTTTGGATCCACGCTTTAGTTTGTGAGTTCCCTGGTAGTGCGTGAGATGGGCGCTCGAAGAGCTTTAGGATCAAGTGTGTACCGCCCGACGCCAGATGCAGAACGCTAGATCTCACTCGTCGGTCTTCAATCGACCAATGCAGGTGTGTGATTGTGCCTTTGCATTACATCAAGAAGAGCAGAAGAGAGATCACTTCGGGGCAGTAGCGATCGATGTCCACCGCATGTTCCATCATGACTCGACAGCAAAAAACCCGAGCACCAGGCCTGGGCTGGACCTCCGCTGGCCTGCCACATATACAGGGAGTACACAGGGACTTGCGCACAAACCCGGTAGACCCAAGTAGCCCACTGCAAAAGCTAACTCACGCTATCACACTTTTTGTTTCATGCATACTGAATTCTACACATGTACGCCTGGTTTTGTCCCCAACACGCGGGTTATACAATTTCCGTGCGTAGGACAAGGCTGAACGTCATTGCCCTGTTGACCCTGGCATTAGCAGGGGAGTCACCGACCTGTATCCTTCACGAGAGTAAACACCCCATCATACGCGCGATCGAAGTATCACACGCAGCTTGCAAAGCTGAGTTTTGATCTAAAGACCATTTTTGGTCGATTTCACAGCTGAAGTGTATTTTTCATTTTTTATAATACTTCTGGATTTTTTTCCGGAGCTGGTACATACCGGTTCTGTTGTTGTCGATGTCGTTGTGGTTGTAGTTGTGGTTGTGGTTGCTGTTTGTTGCTGTTGTTGCGGTTGCTGTTACTGCTGTTAATGCTGTTACTGCTGTTGTTGTTGCTGTTGTAGTAGTAGTAGTTGTTGTTGTTGTCACATTAGCTTGCATGGTCAAGTCCGCGGTCACAAGACAAGCTCCAGTCACTCCGGAGTGGAAGATTACCCCAGGGAAAACAAAACACCATTATAAAATTGAAAATGCACTCCAGCTGTGAGATCGAGGATTTTGTCGAAACTCATCTTTGCAAGCTGTGCGTGATACTCCGATCGCGCGTATTACGGGTTGTGTGTCCTCATTAAGGATATAGGTCGGCGACTCCCCTTGAAATTACAGTGTAGCTACCAGGGTCAACAGGGTGATGTTAGTCAGTCTGTGCGCGGAAACTATAAAACCCGTTTCTGAGGGGGACAAAATCTGACCGCTGTGGAAAGAAATGTATCCTTTTTTCAAGTGAATCCTGTAAGTCGAATAACGGTGAGGGGAGGGTGGAGTTTTTTAGGACGTGGGGGCCTGGTTTTGATCAAAAGCGAGCGGTTTGGAGAGGGGGGGGGGGGGAGGGGGGGGGGGGCGGACGGGCGGGCAATTTGTGCGTGTAAGCTATAAATCCTTTCAAGGGGATAAATCTGACGGTTTTGGGGAAGAAAAAAAAAGAAAAAAAAAAGCACCAGTTTATCATGGGGGGGGGGGGGGGTTGGGGCGGGGTTGGGGCGTGTGGGGCAGCTCAATCTGTGCGTGGAAACTATACATTATTTTGAGGGGATAAATGTGACGGTTTTGGAAATAATGCATCAGTGTTTTATAATGTATATCCTGGGGTAAGTCGTACAATCAGTGAGTAAGAGAGGGTGGAGTGTTCGAGGGGGTGGGGTTGGGATGGGTTGGGGGGGTTTGGGGAGGTGGGGGTGGGGGCGGGGGGCGGGGGGGGGGCGAGGGGGCGGGGGGGGGCGGGGGGGGGGGGGGGGGGGGGAGGAAGGGTTTTAGGTGAGGGGTTTGTTATACGTGTGGTGCTAGGTCTAGGCGATGGTGCGGGTCATGGGGAAGAAGGGGGCGTTCGGGGCGGGGGGGGGAAAGCAGCGGCATGGATGGCTCTCGAAATATAATGAGGTGATATCCTGTGCGTGAAGTGTTTATTAATCTGGCGGATTTCGATATTAGGTGGGGCGTTGAGCAAGGGAGAGCGAGAGGGGGGGGGGGGGGGGGGGGGGGGGGAGGGTTTTTTATAATATATACTAAAATATAATACACTCCATCTATGAGATCGAATGTCGAAACTCAGCTTTGATTCGAATAACAATATATGCCTGTGGGAAAAATATAATGTGCTGTGAATTGCAAGGTCCCATAGCCATAGCTCATGACTGACGGCAATAATCTACTACACCCTGCCTGTGGTGCTAGGTATGCGTTACCTGGTATATTCTACGACTACGCGTGTAGTGTTCTGTTGTATCATGTATTGCTCTGTCACGTATATTATTAATACTATAATTGCGTACACTTCTATGCTACATGTATGAGTGTTCCGTTTTCTATTTTTCACAAGGTATTCTTCCACTCTATCGAGAGTTATTGGAGCCTGTCCTGTGACCACGCGGGCTGGATTTCGGGCAATCAATGAGTAAATGTTATTAATAGAATAATAATACCAACAACTTTGAAACGTACGTCCGTAATGCCCCCCACACACCGCAGCAGTAGTATAAAAACTACAAGGAGTTTCGATGAAATATTATATTCGACCTCACAGCCGAGAACGTTTTTTTTTTCGTGTTTTCATAAAGGTACCATGCGACCCTCTGGTCCTATTTGGATCCTCGACCCCGCAGTGGGCCCTTCTCACTTTGCTATTTGGCAACCTGCTCTCAGCTGTGTTATTGTGCAGGCTTAATTGCTCTCGACAAGCGCGGCCGGAGGCCCACCTGGTACCACACCCTATATATTTGGTGTTCGTGCAGCAGCAGGAGTAGTATCATATACGTCACATTATTAATACGAGTCGTTATTAGACAACCCCACAGTCGAAATACATACGGTACTTACTTGTACTTGTACGGTAATCCAATTCATAAAACAAAAGTCCTGCTATAAACAACATTAAAAAAAAGAAACCTTTTAACCATATTCGATTGTGTCGTGGGAGTCTTTTATTGCACGACCTTATAATACCTAGACTCGAGAATCGAGTTATAAAAAAAACAAAAAAATATACGAGTATTAATGTTTAAAAAAAGAAACGTTTTAACGATGTCCATGATGTCGTGGCCGAAAAATTTGCTCAAGTCAGCTTCATTGATTATCTCATCGAGTCGTTCTACGGTAAACCGTAGCCCTCCAACTTTTCTCTACACTGTCTAACGAAATCGGCGGGTTCAAAACCAGCCCCCGGCCGTATCTCCTGAAATACGGTGTCCCTCGACACCCCGACGTCGTTGATCGTTAGACCTTTGCACACCAGGAAATACATGAATACCGTATCTCCTGAAATACAGTGTCCCTCGACACCCCGACGTCGTTGATCGTTAGACCTTTGCACACCAGGAAATACATGAATACCGTATCTCCTGAAATACGGTGTCCCTCGACACCCCGACGTCGTCGATCGTTAGACCTTTGCACACCAGGAAATACATGAATACTTTTTTCTCAATCGTATCCTTTCTTGCGTGGAGCAGCCATGATGATGATGAAGCGTTCGTTAAAGAAAATAGCTGTTTTTTTTTGGGGGGGGGGCATCGAAGAATCAGTCCAACTTATATAATGCAGAATATTATCGAAGTATGAGAAAATATGGGTTTTGTACGTACGTAAGAAGTTTGACCAATCAGATCAATGCGGTAATTCATAGTCGTATGAGCGATAGCATTGGACACACCTGGCCCAGCTGTGTAGGCGACGACCTGCACGCGGAGCGCGTAGGGGAGCAGAGTCAGAGCCTACAGGTCCAAGGTGTGATACAGACTAGTTTAAGTTCTAGTTTAAGGCTAGTTTAAGTTCGTGCACTCCCCGACGATGGAGGAGTGCAAGTCACCGGAGGCTGAAGCTCTCGCGGCTACTGCTGTACGCGGTCCTAATCAGGCCGCCTCGGCTGCTGCTCGAGCCGAGGCTCATGCTGCTGTCGACGCTGTGCAAGCTGGGGTCGACAAACGCCGTGCCGAAGCTCTGGCTGCTGTGCAAGCTGAGTCCGAAGGTCGCCGTGCCGCAGCCGCTTCGGCTGCTGCTACTGCTGCGTCTGCCACCGCGGCACCATCTTTGCTCAGCCCCAGTCCCGCTGTGTCCGAGGCTGCGGGGGTAATATAGGCTGAAGTGCTGCGCTGGCAAGGGCAGGTGTCTGGCGAGTTTGCTCGGATAGACGGAGATGTGTTCCGCCTCAAGTCGACGATGGATCAACTGCTGGCCTCCTTTAAAACCCTGCAGGATGCGATGGCTGGTGGCGCGTCTAAAACCGAGCACGTCGAGGCCATGCTCCAGCAGTTCATAGACAACTTTGCCGATCAGCAGCCGGCCCCGCGGGACAGTGGGGACGCGAGGGAGCGCCACGTCCAAAGGTCGCAGGTAACTGACGACACTGCGCTATGGAAAAAGATGGCGTCCAGAAAACATTGGGTGCTCCGCGGGCGCATACCTCCCAACATTGGCCACTCGGCAGCGGATATCCAGTCCTTCGTAGGCGAGGACGTCAACGTCACGACGTCAGTGGCTACCCAGCTCCGCGCGATCAGTGACTTTGACGTTCGTGCGTACGGGCTGCGCGCGGAAGGGATGGTCGAACACCTGCTGATGGTCGCTGACCGCCTCGATTTCTTGCGCCAGGTTCTTGTGGCGGTCCTGTCTGGTGGGTTTTCCCTCGACAGCGACGGCGACCGCCATTGCCGGGAGAGGGTGGCAACGATCGATGCCGCCTTCACGACAGCGTCTGCCGACCTACGCCGGCACACCCAAGCAAAACCAAGCAACCAGCAATATTATCCTGCTCTCTGGCTCCGCGGCGCGGGCTGTCATGAGCAAGATGGTAAACGACGATCTTCGTCTCCAACTGCAAATTCTTGCATTCGGCTCCCCCGGCCGACGCCACTTCACCTGATGCTCTTCGCGACAGTGGCAGTTCGGCGGCGCCGGCTGGTGGGTCGCGGGCGTTGGTGCTGCGCTCAGAGCCCGGCGGTGGGTCCGGGGGTGGTAGTGGCGGCGCTGGTTCTGGATGAGGACACGGTCCCTTCCTGTCGGTTGGGCCAACACCTGGGGGGGCGGCTGCTGAGCTTGCCATTGGTAGAGCGGTGACGGCGCCGGGGGCCAGCGGGGGAGCGGGTGCCCGGCCGGCCACCCAAGGTGTAGGAGGGGGGCTGCGTGGGCGTGCGTTGGTAGCTTTGGCTGGCGATGGGGGTGTGGGGCGTGCTCGCGTGGCGGTGGCTCCGGGCTCGGTCCCCTTCGGCGAGAAAGGTACGGTTTCTTGTGTGCGTGTGAGTGAGTTGCCGGCTGACTTGCTGCGTGTACAAGGGGCGTTTGATGGCGTACGTTCGGGTGCCTTGCAATTCGTTGCGGTCGACCCTTGGTTGGATGCTCGGGCGGTTGTGATGCAGGCGATGGCCGAGCAAGGCTCCGCGAGCCTCGGTCATCTCGCCTCGGTAAACTCCCCCCTCTTGAGACAGTGTCAGTGCCCTCGTCTCGTACATCTGCTTCAGCGAGGCAGGTGTCGCATCTCGTTGGCTTCCTTATACATGTCTCCTTTGTTGTGCGTCCGGGGCGGTTTTTCGTGAACCGTTTGTTGGCTTCGGTGGGTATGCCGCGCATATCTGCCGGATCTGATTTCGGTTTTCAAGGCGCAGATGTTTCCCAAAAAGGGGTTGCTGCCGTCGCGCACGTCGGAATTTCCCCGCCGCGGGGGGTTCCAGTTGTCTCTATCCCGGGTGATTGTGGGCCTGTTTCTGGCTCTGGTGGCAACGCCGGGAACTACTTCTTTGTGAGGTATTACGTAGACGATGGCATTGGCGTCTAGTCGCAATGGTGGCCGGGCGGTCGCCGTTGTTTGCGCGCTGTCCAGTCGCTGGCATCGGACCATTTTCGCTTGTTGGACGAACGTGGTGTATCTGATCCGCCCCTCCTGTCCGCCAGAACATTCACTGACTGGGACACGCAACTGGAGGTGTTGGGTTGGATCATTGACACGGAGGTGCTTACGGTTACGTTGCCGTCCCATAAGCGCCTCAAGCTGCAAATCTCCTTGCGGAATGGCCCTCGTCTCGTACATCTGCTTCAGCGAGGCAGGTGTCGCAGCTCGTTGGCTTCCTTATACGTGTCTCCTTTGCTGTGCGTCCGGGGCGGTTTTTCGTGAACCGTCTGTTGGCTGCGGTGGGTATGCCGCGCATATCTGCCGGATCTGATTTCGGTTTTCAAGGCGCAGATGTTTCCCAAAAAAAAGGGGCTGCTGCCGTCGCGCAAGTCGGAATTTCCCCGCTGCGGGGGGTTCCAGTTGTATCTATCCCGGGTGATTGTGGGCCTGTTTCTGGCTCTGGTGGCAACGCCGGGAACTACTTCTTTGTGAGGTATTACGTAGACGATGGCATTGGCGTCTAGTTGCAATGGTGGCCGGACGGTCGCCGTTGTTTGCGCGCTGTCCAGTCGCTGGCATCGGACCATTTTCGCTTGTTGGGCGAACGTGGTGTATCTGATCCGCCCCTCCTGTCCGCCAGAAAAATCACTGACTGGGACACGCAACTGGAGGTGTTGGGTTGGATCATTGACACGGAGGTGCTTACGGTTACGTTGCCGTCCCATAAGCGCCTCAAGCTGCAAATCTCCTTGCGGAATGGCCTTCGTCTCGTACATCTGCTTCAGCGAGACAGGTGTCGCAGCTCGTTGGCTTCCTTATACATGTCTCCTTTGCTGTGCGTTCGGGGCGGTTTTTCGTGAACCGTTTGTTGGCTTCGGTGGGTATGCCGCGCATATCTGCCGGATCTGATTTCGGTTTTCAAGGCGCAGATGTTTCCCAAAAAGGGGTTGCTGCCGTCGCGCACGTCGGAATTCCCCGCCGCGGGGGGTTCCAGTTGTATCTATCCCGGGTGATTGTGGGCCTGTTTCTGGCTCTGGTGGCAACGCCGGGAACTACTTCTTTGTGAGGTATTAAGTAGACGATGGCATTGTCGTCTAGTCGCAATGGTGGCCGGGCGGTCGCCGTTGTTTGCGCGCTGTCCAGTCGCTGGCATCGGACCATTTTCGCTTGTTGGGCGAACGTGGTGTATCTGATCCGCCCCTCCTGTCCACCAGAAAAATCACTGACTGGGACACGCAACTGGAGGCGTTGGGTTGGATCGTTGGCACGGAGGCGCTTACGGTTACGTTGCCATCCCATAAGCGCCTCAAGCTGCAAATCTCCTTGCGGAATGGCCCTCGTCTCGTACAACTGCTTCAGCGAGGCAGGTGTCGCAGCTCGTTGGCTTCCTTATACATGTCTCCTTTGCTGTGCGTCCGGGGCGGTTTTTCGTGAACCGTTTGTTGGCTTCGGTGGGTATGCCGCGCATATCTGCCGGATCTGATTTGGTTGTCGTACGGCCAACCTCGGGCAGCGCCTCGTCTTGGGACCCGAGTTTCAAGGGAACCTCGAGTTTTGGCGATGGTTTATTGAGGAGGGGTTGGACGCGCGCGTAAGAACCTTGTCGGCTCCGATGTATCATTTGCTTGAGCGCCCCTCCCAACGTACTCCGTTTTCGGGTGCATCCAAAACCGGTGTCGGGGGTTTCTACCTTGAAACTGGGGTGTACTGGAGATACGATATTGACGCCGGGGAACGATCTCGATTTCGCGGGTCGAGCAAGTCAGTTGCAGGCGAGACCGATATATCGATTAACGTCCTCGAACTGCTAGGTATGGTCGTCTCCCCGTGGGTCGTCGTATCTCCGTGCGCCGAGCGCCCGGCCGCGTTGGGGGACTGCGTGTTGTGGCGTGGCGACAACGAAGCAGCCGTAGAGTGGGTGCGGCGTTGTCGAGGCGGGAAGGAGCCGAGATCGGGCGCGTTGATGCGCCTCCTTGGTGTGCTCAAATTGTCCTCTGGTTGGCACTTCGACGCGAAACACGTAGGGGGGATTTTTAACGTTGCCGCGGACGGTATCTCACGCTGGGATCGCGCTTCCGTCCTCGTTAATATGCGTGCTGTCCGTGGGATATGCTGCTCGCGGGCGAGAAGCTGATCCCCACGTGGCGTGCCGGGGGTCGTGTTTTGTGGCCGGCCCTGTGCGCTTCGTTCTGTCTCTTGACTCGCGCGTCAGAAATGTTCGCGGAAACCCGGTTACGAGTTCACGAGATTTATTGTTTGCGGCGTGCTGATGTTGCATTCTTTTGCGGAAATATTCAGCTTACTGTTGCGCAGTGGTCAACCGCGGATCATGTCAAGGTTCGATTTCGCGGGTCGCAGGGTGACCAACCGCGGAAAGGGGCGGTTGTCACGCATGTGCGAAAGGGTCCGTCGATGCGCGTGGGGGAAGGTGGCGGCGCCGTCGATCTAATGATCGAATTGATGTCTTGTTACTTGTTTCTTCCCTCTTCGGCCCCCTTGGTTGCGTGTTTCGTTGGTAATGGCAGATGGTCCATGCGGACACAACATCAAGCGACGGTAGCTTTGCGGAAAGTGGTTGCGTTGGCGGGTGTGCGTGCGGAGGAGTACGCCTTGCACTCCCTGAGGATTGGAGGCGCAACGCACTTGTCGGCAGGGGGTGCAACACCGGCGGTGTTGCAGCGTGAGGGCCGATGGGCTCTGACTAGTTGGGCAAACGCGGAATTACAAAGAAGTGTGTTATCCCGTGTGCACTCTACGACTCGAGGGTAGGGCGGGGCGGGGGGGGCTGGGACTGCATTCGTAATACGGGTCAACTACCAGTTTGTGCTGGAGGCTGGAGTCGAGAGTTCGATGTCGCCAGTTGGGTTGGGAGTTGACTCGTGTATACGGATGTTAGCGTGGGGTTGCCGGCAGGGCAGCCCCGGGGTATTCCCATCTCCAACCCCCCTCTCCGGGCGGGGGGTTGCGCATTAATATAATACAACTTCGAAAGCAAAGTGCAAAGCAGAATATTATCGAAGTATGAGAAAATATGGGTTTTGTACGTACGTAAGAAGTTTGACCAATCAGATCAATGCGGTAATTCATAGTCGTATGAGCGATAGCATTGGGCACACCTGGCCCAGCTGTGTAGGCGACGACCTGCACGCGGAGCGCGTAGGGGAGCAGAGTCAGAGCCTACAGGTCCAAGGTGTGATACAGACTAGTTTAAGTTCCCACCCACCCGCCCGTGCTTTTGAGGGAGTCAGTGGAGGGGGAGTTAATCGGTCGCAGTAACGTTGCGCGTGTTTGTTACTGTTTTGGCAAACGTACCCGTTTTCGCTGAAGATGCGACGGGGTTTCGTAGATTGCGCAGGTTTGCGCAGGGTGCTAGCCGCATCAGTGTTATAGCGTGGTGCAAGGGGTGTTCGTTGTTGTGTTTTTTTTCAGCATGTGTAATATCTGAGTATCCCTCCGTGCGGTGGGGTTACGTATGACTGTTTTACGCAGATATTATGTTGATAGTTAACAGCGAACGTTGTGGCAGTGCATCGGCTCGGATTTAGCGCGCAATCTGAAAGTGTGGGAGAGGAGAATTACCCGTATATTGGCAAGTAAGTGCATTTGTTTAATGTGCATGGTGTGTGCAGGCGTGCATATTTTATAGCATATTTATTACACGCGTGTGTACGTTTTGTTATATGCTGCACGTTATAGGCTGTTGCCTCGTATGTCTTCTTCGAGTTGCCAACGATTGTTCGTCGTTGGTTGTTGGCTGGCGTTTATATAATCCAGTGTTTTCATCTCTCCGTGTCATGCCAATTCCGCATGAATGGCTCTGCTCCCTCCTCTACCTGTCGAAATCATCTGCCGGCCTTCGGTGCATCCTTTCGACGCCCTTCGAACCTAGACTAATACTATAACTTGTGATTGTCGATCGGAGGTATAATGTACTGTGTTCGTAGCGTTATCAGTAATATATAAAAAGAAACACCCTCCAGCTGTGAGATAGAAGTCGTCGAAACGTCCAAACTCATCTTTGCAAGCTGCGTGATACTCCGATCGCGCGTATTACTGGGTGTTTGTCCTCATTAAGGATGTAGGTCGGCGACTCCTTAAAACTACGGTGTAGTAGCTTGTACCAGGGTCGACAGGGGAACATTGTTCAATCTTTGCGCGGAAGCTATAAAACCCGTTTTGAGGGGGACGAAATCTGACGGCACTCGTAGAAGGGTATTAGTCCGTCTAACCACTTGCAATAGGTGAACCAATAGCCTACCCAAACTAAGCCTTATAACACTCTACCCCCCTGAAACGGCGGGATAGCAGGTCGGCTGGATATTATACGGGCGGACGTGTCAATATCCAAGCTTTTTTAGTGTCTGTTGTGATATACTTTGTTGTAGTGTATGTTGTAATGTACCAGGTATGATGTGGTAATTTG
This sequence comes from Undaria pinnatifida, assembly GCA_012845835.1. Lineage (NCBI taxonomy): Eukaryota > Phaeophyceae > Laminariales > Alariaceae > Undaria > Undaria pinnatifida. The sequence goes on from JABAKD010000011.1 coordinate 12,020,829, forward strand.
AATAATTTACGATGTTGTGATGTACCAGGTATATGTTAGGTGTGTTGTATTACGTTACCTGGTATGTTGTTTGCGATGTATGTTGTTGCAATGTATGTTGTAATGTATGTTGTAAAAAATGAAAATACACTCCAGCTGTGAGATCGAAGATTTTGTCGAAACTCATCTTTGCAAGCTGTGTGTGATACTCCGATCGCGCGTAGTACGGGTTGTGTGTCCTCATGAAGGATACAGTAGGTGGCCCTACATAGTGCGGGTCATATAGTGCGGGTGTCCGATATTGTGCGGGTGAAATCGTTTGGCACAACATAGACCCCTCTATAGTGGCCGGTTTTTATATAGTGCGGGTGCCCGGTATAGTGCGGGTAAATTTTCGTGACACATACCCGCACTATATAGGGCCACCTGCTGTATAGGTCGGCGACTCCCCTTACAACTACAGTGTAGCTACTCGTATCAGGGTCAACAGGGTGATGCTAGTCAGTCTGTGCGCGCGGAAACTATAAAACCCGTTTCTGAGGGGGACAAAATCTGACAGCTGTGGAGGGAAATGTGTCCGTTCATCAAGTGAATCCTGTAAGTCGAATAACCGGTGAGGGGAGGGCGGAGTTTTGAAGGACGTGGGGGCCTGGTTTTGATCGAAAGCGAGCGGGGTTGGAGGGGGGGGGAAGGGAGGGGGGGGGAAGCGAGGGGGGGGGGGGGACTGGGGGGGGGGACGGACGGGCGGGCAATTTGTGCGTGGAAGCTATAAATCCTTTAAGGGGATAAATCTGACGGTTTGGGGAAAAAAAAAAAAAAATGCACCAGTTTATCATCAGGGGGGGGTTGGGGCGGGGGTGGGGCGGGTGGGGCAGCTCAAAATCTGTGCGTAGAAACTATACATTATTTTGAGGGGATAACTGTGACGGTTTTGGAAAGAATGCATCAGTTTATCAAGTATATCCTGGGGTAAGTCGTACAATCAGTGAGTAGAGAGAGGGCGGAGTGTTCGAGGGGGTGGGGGCGGGATGGGGTGGGGGGGTTGGGGAGGTGGGGAGGTGGGGGCGGGGGGGGGGGGTCGGGGGTCGGGGGGAGGGAAGGGCTTCAGGTGGCATAGTAATGTATGTTGTAATGTATGTTGTAATGTATGTTGTATTGTATGTTGTAATGTATTTTGTTGTGATGTATTTTGTTGTATTGTACTCAGTATTATGTAATGTATTTTGGTGTAATGTATTTTGGTGTAATGTGTGTTGCTGTTGTTGTTGTTGTTGTCGTTGTTGTTGTTGTTGTTGTTGTTGTTCTCACATTAACTCGCATGACCAAGTCCGTGGTCACAGGACAGGTTCCAGTCACTACTGTACTGCTGTGGAGTGGAGGAATACCCCAGGAAATACAAAACAAAAACAAAACAAAGTGGTACAGGTACATACTGGCTGCTGGTACGTGGCACTACTTTTTATTGTTCATGTGAATCAGGTACCAGGTACGCCCGCGTTATCTGTTGGCGACATATAGCGTACCTGTTGGCGACATACTGCTGTACAGCAGCAGTAGCTGTTGCGGTTTAAGATAACGGTGTGCCATACCGAGGAAAACTATCTTAAACTCGTAACTCTCCTAATAAATCGGTTCAAGATAGGTTTTATTTTGAACCGAACATGTGGGTTTTAGAGAGCCCGGGCCTGGGGTGAACAGCGCTGAAAGGGCAGGCTGTTGCCGTGGTGCCTAATGGAAGTGTTGAAAGCGCACTTCGTATTATTTACGCAATATTACCGTGCATTGGAGGACCGACACGCAGCACGATCCGTATATATCTTGGGACAGGTTCTTTTTTCAGATAGTGTGGGATAAGAATGGTGGAAGCACCTCCCGCGGCCGGTGCTCTCCCCCCCCCCTTACTCTGCAGTCTCGCTCAGTATCAAAATTTATTGTTCTACTGATTTTGACCCCGGGCATGGGCGCTTCATAGACGCAGCCCCTGCAGCAGAACCTGCGCTCGATCCATTGCGCTTGTTGGAGTGGACACATCCGTGGCAAACACGTTGCATGCCGTTGTCGCCTAGCGGGTCCGCCAAACCGCATATTCCATGAAGGTAGACTCGACAGACACGGCATCTATGAGTCGTAAAGTTCGGAGGGCCCGGCATGTGATCCGGAACCACAGCGCACTTCGAACCCGCGGCGCAGGGCATTGTGCTGCAGCCAGTAAAACTGTGAGCTGTGTGCTACCGGTAGTACTTACTCGGGGTTTGTAGGCTACAGCACTACACGGGCGGGCGGGGTTGGGGGTATGTTCGGTTTACGACAATCGGTGTTCGGTTTAAGATGAGGTGTGCCAAGCCATTTTCAAGGATGCGTATTTCCTCACCTGGAACCCAAAATTTTCCGGGAAACAACCTTTTTCAGCTTTTCCTAAAATGTTCCCCTTCTTCTTCTCTTCTCTTCTTGCACACTTTCCACTTTCCAGCTTCTGGACAAGCTGTGGTCACAGGTGTCATCCCTTCTCCTCCCCGGTTCTTGCCTTCAATTTTTATCGCGCATAGGGTTCAGCAATCCCACTGCTCGTCGATTGTTCATCGATTGTTGCTAACTCATGCTCTCGCGCTTTCCGCAAGTCAATTTGTCCACAAGAAAAAGTCCCAACGAATATTTCCTGGCGTCATTTTGGGGGAGCGACAAAAATTATCATCCCCGGGTGGTCCATGCACTACATTAAGCACGAGTATACGATTTTTTCAGGCCTCTGGGAAGTCATTTTCAGTCATTTCCACTCCACACAGCAGTAGTAGTAGTAGTGGCTGTTCAATTAGCGCTGATATGCGATGGATGGATAAGCTCCCAACAGCCACACTAGGCTGTGAGCGAGGCACTGAAACACGCAGTGTGTAGAAGATAGTTTAAGATGTCTTTGTTATGTCGGCCCGGAAAGGGGTAGACGAATGCAGGGGGAAAGGTGGAGTGGGTCATGTGGGTCAACTCTCCACAGCCCAGGAACAACCGCTCGTAGCCGAATAGCCAAACCTCCTCGCATAGTGCCTACTCGTACATACCCGTGGGACTGCTCGTGGGTGATACCACGAGACGATCTCTGTAACTTACCTCCGTGACACAACGTATGTAACCGTAACTTATTGCTAGGCTTTTCGTTGAGACAAGCTATATCGAACAGTGGCAGGGCAGAATGCGAGTGCCTGAGTTGTGTTCATCGGTTTCAGTTGATCTTTTCCTTGTTCATGCCCTCGTTGGTTTTGTCCTGCAGCCGTCCATCAAATATTAGAAAACCAAAACTACTCTGTACCTACCTGGTAGTGCTGATAGCGATCTCTGATGTACGAATAGTCTATACTTTATGTTGCAAGGGAACTCAGCAATGCAAAGATGCAACGTACAAAGCAGGACGCGAGCAGCCACAGCAGTGCGCTGCTGCGTAAGTGTGTAGCGATTGCGACCGTATCTGCGACTGTAAACATAAACATGGACGCCTCAGCAAAACTCCAACGTCCCAGCGGCATCAGCGCCGAGTTCACCAGTTCCATTTGAATGTGATGCCTCACATGATTATATAGGCTAGACTAATTATTCAATAATATTCCTTCCATGGCTCCGCCGCCATAACTTGCAAATCAATCAACATCATAAAATATAAAACTGATGTGTGGCGTTCGCAGCACAACATCACATGCGTACGCAACATAATGGACAGCGCTATATTCCCAAATAGTCCCATCTCAACATAATGGACAGCTATACGTTCCCCCACACCCGCCATGACGTGCTTGCAGGACTTGCATCGCAACTTTGTCGTCGACTGTTGAGCCATCTGGTTGACGACGTCAAGGTGTCTCAGAAGCGCGGAGAGGTGCTCGTCGGAGCTCTGCGACCCTCCCGAGGATAAATCCACGATGGCAGCTCTCCTGCATGCCATGCTATGCCACCCCGTCACAACGGTACACAGCTGTTGTGTCCTGCGTCTGGCCCAGCTCTCAGTTGTCTGTGGGCGCCTAGCGGGCTGCTGCTCTGCTCCACAGCCTTAGACTACTCGTACAGCGTTTAAAAAAAAGAAACGGTCTCTGAGTCTATATGGAGGCGCTATTAGCCCGGGGATAAGGGGCGTGAGGAACTTCCTCTATTAATTTCGGGTAATTACCGCTACCAGGAAATACACATACACATCCTTTCCATTTTTGACTACACGTGACCGCAACCGCCACTGCTGTAATGGAGTGATGCTCTCTGTCCTCTGTAGACGGATAGTTTGTAGATTCGACGTGAAACCGTTGAGGTGAATCCACGTGGTATTAGATGTCACACTCACGTCAAGGCCATCATAGATGGGCGATAATGTAGGTGACGATGATGGGACAAGCAGGACGCCCCGCATCTCACTACCCTACGACCCTACCCTACCCTACCCTACCTGGCTATCAGCGTTCCACTTAAAGCAATAATAATGTAGTCTATAGTCTAAGCCTTGAGTCTAGCCAGCCAGCCATGGGAGCTGACAAAGACGCTGGAACCCATGAGGGCCGCGCTTCCGAACACCGGCCAACCACGCATCCCCCACTCGGAGTACCATTGACAATACTGCCGCCAACTGTAACATGTTGGCGATCAGCTGCCTCGAAATAAATTGTGGCTGGACTATATGATAGGCACGGGACAAAACAGCAGCAAGAAAAAGAACACAAGAAAAAAGCATCGAATACAACACGAACATGTATGTATTCTTTTTTTTTTTTTTTTTTTTTCGCACACTTCTACTTTCCAGCGTCTGGACAAGCCGTGGTCACAGGTGTTGTCCCTTCCCCCCTCCGGTTCTCGCCTTCAATTTTAATCGCGCACAGGGTTCAGCAATCCCACTACTCGTCGATTTTTCATCGAGTGTTGCTAACTCACGCTCTCGCGCTTTCCGCAAGTCAATTTGTGCACAAGAAAAAGTCCCAACGAATTTATACGAGTATGCACTCGGCGGGGCTCGAACTTACGAAACTGACCTATACCAGGCTCAAGGATAACCTGATACGCCACCGGGGCGACCGGCTTACATATACAGTACCAGGCACATGATTGGCATAAATATATGTATATGTGTGTGTAGTTCCAAGAGGAGTCGCCGACCTATATAGTCTACACTCCCAGCAATACGCGCGATCGGAATATCACACAGAGTGCAAATGCAAATACGAGTTTCGGCAACATCTTCTATCTCACAGCTGGACTGTATTTTTATTTTTTTAGTATATTCCAGTCGCTGATGTGTGTGTTTTCTTTGCATCAAATAAACTGATATCTCCACCCATCTGTACCCAGCACAACCAGCAGTGTCTGGGCTAAAATAATGCCTCATATAGAAAGACGAAATATATATAGACTACATAACATATATAGCTTTTGATCAAAACCAGGCCCCCCTTTCCCTTCACAGCTGTCAGATTTTGTCCCCCTCAGAAACGGGTTTTATAGTTTCCGCGCACAGACTGACTAAAATCATCCTGTTGACCCTGATAGCTACACTGCAGTTGTAAGGGGAGTCGCCGACCTATATCCTTAATGAGGACACACAACTCGTAATGCGCGCGATCGGAGTATCACACACAGCTTGCAAAGATGAGTTTCGACGAAATCTTCGATCTCACAGCTGGAGTGTATTTTAATTTTTATAATATAGTCTAGTCTATGTGGTCACAAGCTGCGAGACAGAGATCGCTGTGATTTATTTGGTCATTTCCAATGCCACCGCAAAGAGCACGCGGGCAAAAACAAAAAAAAGTAAGCCAGCACACCAGACTGTTTGCAGTGTGTGTGTTCTTCACATTAAACCGTTCTTCTACTCGTCGACATCCAGCACACCCAGTGTCCGTACTGATTCTTCACCCTAGAAAGATCAGCTCTGTGGTCACAAGCTACGACACAGAGATAATGCATCGTAATGCATTCGACAACGCAATGTCGACTGTTTGCAGTGACTCAGTTTAACACCAAATTAATGAGCTTGACGAACTGAGCTTGATACTGTACCAGGGCTCGTACATTTTTTTTTTTTTTTCTTTTTACACACTTACTTCTACTTTCCAGCTTCTGGACAAGTCGTGGTTACAGGTGGCTTCCCTTCCCCCCGGTTCTTGCCCTCAACTTTTATCGCGCATAGAGTTCATCAATCGCACTGCCCGTCGATTTTTCATCGAGTGTTGCTAACTAACGCTCTCGCGCTTTCCGCAAGAGTCAATTTGTGCACAAGAAAAAAGTATGATGACATGCCGCTGACATGCGGACAAGGACGGACACGTGCGGGTTGACAAAATTTAAATGGAAAGCCGTGCGAGCAAAAGTAAAATAATTGTATAAACATACCTGAGACTAGCAGCACATCGTTGGCAGCATGGTGCATGCCAACACCGCCCCACGAGCAAATGTCGCCAGGAGTCGTATCTGCCGCTGCGCTCAACTCGTGGACCACTGTAGCAGCTCTACTCCATTCCCGCCCACGCACAGCGCCTTCTGGGACAGTAAGATGCCCACCCCTCACCATGGCGGGATCCGACCAGAAGTTGCCGGAGTGAAGGTTCGCCGACTTCGACCCGAGATCTTCCAGCAAGTCCGAAACGAATGTCTCAGCCCCGATAGAGTGTGCGGGCAATACTCCAGGCGTGAGCTCCACGATAAGGCCTTGAACATTGTCCATTTGCATCGAGGGCCCGTGGGTAGTTGTCAGTCGGCTTGGTTCATTGCGTTCCTCTGAAGCTCTAATACTGGTGCTGTTGCCGTGCTCGAGAATACCAGGGGCTATCTTCAGGGCGGAAGGAAATACTCCGACGCTCACCAGGGCGAACCCAGCTCTCCCCGTAGACAATTCGACAGCCTGGGCATCCGAAGCTGTTGCCACAAAGCACGCCCCATGTTCGCTGGAGTGGTGTACAGGTTTCACGGCCTCAGGGGAGAGAAATCCTTTGAGACTAGATATGGCTTCGTGACCGTGGTCATACTCTGCGCAGGCCAAGTGCGGCGCACGCCGTTTGTCTTCACTGGCCCGGAGCCTCTCTTCGTTCCAACTCGTGGCTGCTTCGAATGCTTCTTCGTTACCTCCGAAGTCAAGCGTTGCTGTGGTTACAACAGTTTGTTCAACCAGGCTTAGAAGAGGATAAGGTATATTCCCCGCCGACGCATATGAGGCCGACGTCACGAAGGCCGCTGACTTTGGGGTAAGGCAACACCAAACTAAAATACAGCTCAACAACCAGACCATCGCAGACACCCTCCGTAGCGCGACAGCAGTCGGGCCTCGTGCTTGGTCTTTATTGGACCTGAGCTGACGCCGGTGATCAAATAAATGGGCGGGTTTGCTTCTCAGCATCATTGCGCTTCCGCCGGCACGCGCTAAGTATGATCGTCGGGTGGAGGTCGTTCGCCTGCACTTGCAGTGCAGACTCGTCGCAGCTCTCCATGCACTTTTCCACGAGGAACCTCTTTCCACGAATTAGTGACAACTACTCTACGCAGACCGCTGCAGACTTGAGCAGCATTGTGGTACCTGGGTGCTACTACCGCTGTACTACAACAATAGTTGTTGTGGTTGGCGAGCCTGGAGACGGTCAAGATTACTTCGGTTCTTGGTTAGAATACAGACCACAGAGGAATCGAACCAACCAACCAAGTAGTACAATCAAAACAAACGGACAGCAAACATATCAGATCAATACATGTTAACGGGCGATAGACGAGAAAATTCTTCGGGTGGTGCGTCTTCCAAAGCACAGCATCCACGGTCGCCAAATCACACCATCGACAAACGCCAAAACACAGCATCCACGACGGCCGCAGTTCACAAGCACAGCCTAATCATCCAAGCACGGGTCACCCCATAACGGCAGCTTTAGGGTTACGGTTCGGGTTTCGGTTAGGGTTCTGGTAATATCCCGGTGGTTTTACGACATATCATGGAATAACTTGGGTCATATCCCGGTGGTTGTACGTCATATAATATCACGGTACAATTCGGGCGTCTCCTGTCTCCTGTGGAGTAGTAGTAGGTGAATCTCTTGTCCCTACTCACTTAAGTCAATGGTATAGGTTCTAATCCTCACGAGTGCATATGTGGCAGCAGTGGTATGTACGAGTGCACATACTTGTGCTCTCGCATTATCCAGGAAGGGGATGGGGACAGTTCTCGAACAGTCCCTTCTACCCCCTACACAATTAAAGGAGTTATCTACGACAGATCGATGGTCAGCATGCGTCACTCTTGTGAACCCTTCGTTTTTCCAACGAGAAGCCAGTAACAAGAGTTTATTTGAGGCTGCTCATCTGTAGGCGTTCATCCGGGACCACTGCGTCTATTGTCGGGTGTTTGTTGTCCTCTTCATCGTAGTCCAACGACCCTATATTCTCAAAGTTGCGGGACAACCCTTCCCAGCCACATCCCATATATATTATATATGGAGTGTATTTTCATTTTTTATAATATATATATTGATCGGATAACTTACATGCACAAATTGCCCCCCCCTTCCCCCCCCCCCCCCCCCCCTCCCCCCCCCTTCAAACCCGCTCGCTTTTGATCAAAACCAGGCCACCACGTCCTTCAAAACTCCGCCCACCCCCCTCACCGGTTATTCGACTTACAAGATTCACTTGATAAAAGGATACATTTCCCTTCACAGCTGTCAGATTTTGTCCCCCTCAGAAACGGGTTATATAGTTTCCGCGCACAGACTGTCTAAAATCACCCTGTTGACCCTGATAGCTACACTGTAGTTGTAAGGGGAGTCGCCGACCTATATCCTTAATGAGGACACACAACTCGTAATGCGCGCGATCGGAGTATCACACACAGCTTGCAAAAATGAGTTTCGACGAAATATTCGATCTCACGGCTGTAGTGTATTTTCATTTTTTATAATATATTGATCGGAGTATCACACAGCTTGCAAAGATGAGTTTCGACAAAATATTCGATCTCACAGATGGAGTGTATTTTAATTTTCATACCTGGTAATATATAAACTGATGCATTTCCTTCCACAGCTGTCAGGTTTTGTCCCCCTCAGAAACGTTTTTTTTGTAGTTTCCGCGCACAGACTGTCTAACATCACCCTGTTGGCCCTGATAGCTACGCTGTAGTTGCAAGGGGAGCGGGAGGGGGGGGGGGGGGAGGGAGGAAGGGGGGAGGGAGGGAAGGGGGAGCGTTATGCCCAAGAGGCAGAAGTCTGGGTTTGGCCATCATCGTGTTGAAAGTTGTGGGCCTTCTAATGGCCGTCACAAGATAGCATAAGACTGCCCTGACTTCTTCGCCATGTATGTTGCGTTCTCTCCCAGGTGCAATTGATGATGGACGTGATACCCTCTGTTACCCCAATGCCATCCTTAGCCAGTTCCTAGGGTCTGCTAGTATGACATTTTTCTTTCTTTTCTTTTTCTTGTTTTCTTCTTTCTTTTTTTCTCTTCTTTTTTTTCCTTGCTTTCTTGTCTTGTCTTTTCTTGCTTTTCTAGTATTTTTCTCCTCTTTGCTTGCCTTTTCCGTTTTGTTATCGTTTTTCTTCTCTTTTCCTTCCTTTCCTTTATCTTCTTTTCTTTTCTTTGTTTCTTTTCTCCAATTGACTTACGCCTGTCGTGCGTATGCGTAGTGATAGATACTTCGTGTGATGTATACGTGGTAGTCTTCCTTGGGTGGCAATAGCAATAGTTGGTTTCTCCAGGCGTGAGTAGTGAGACGTATGCGCCGGCCTGGACCTGGCACATCATAGACTGACTCCCGATTTTACTTTTGTCATGTTTCTGGTGGAGGCATGAATTGCGTCAACTAACTGTGATATATTACAAAAAATGAAAATACACTCCAGCTGTGAGATCGAAGATTTCGTCGAAACTCATCTTTGCAAGCTGTGTGTGATACTCCGATCGCGCGTATTACGGGTCATGTGTCCTCATTAGACTAAGGATATAAGTAGGTCATATATATGCGTGCATTTTATTTTTTATAATATAGTCTAGTCTAGTCTGTTATAGAGCCTATATTATAAAAATTTCAAATACACTCCATCCAGCTGTGAGATCGAATATATTGTCGAAACTCATCTTTGCAAGCTGTGTAGTCTAGTCTATATATTACAAAAATTAAAATACGCTCCAGCTGTGAGATCCAATATGTTGTCGAAACTCATCTTTGCAACCTGTGTGTGATATACATTAAGACTCAGGATGGGTAGCAGTGGACTGCTTCTGCCGTTTCTTGCGTGAATCCGATTCCGAGCTTCATCAAAATATTTCGATCGGATGAATCCGAGCCCACGCAGACTGACCCTCTAGTCTAGTCTGTCCACGAAGAGACGTTTCGAGTGCGTTCTTGATGTTTTGACTCAACCAAGCATCCAGGGCCAGCAAGGGGGTGGCCATATGTATGCTTCATGTTCTCTAAGTAGCCACTGAGAAGCGCGCACTGAGCCAGCTTCTACTACACCATGCATAATAGTATCTAGATCCGAGGCTCGCAGACCGACTGTCTCTGTGTGTATAGTATGATCGTGGAGAGACTCGCGTTGACGGCATTCTACGCGTGAAACACGGTGTCGCTGCCTTTGTCATTCAATTCCTCGAATGATATTTAAAAAAAATGCTGCTACTTGTTGCTATCAAGCTGTCAAGTAGATGGAGTATTATTAGTAGTACGCGATAGCACTGAACTAAAAATTTGGCATTTAAGAATTTCAGGCTCGAGTTTTAGTACGAAAAAAACAAAAAAAGCATTTGCTACCACAGGCACAGTGGCGGTTGCGGTTTAAGACGGCCTGGTTTAAGAGAATCACGTGTTTAAGAGAGTCAAAAATGTCTTGGCCCACCTTATCTTATGCACGGAACACCGATTATCTTAAACCGAACATAACCCCAACCCCGCCCGCCCGTGTACTGCTGTATCCTAAAAACCCCAAGTAAAGTACCACCGGTAGGTGGTAGGTAGCACACAGCTCACAGCCTTACTGGCTGCGGCGCAGGAGAACCTCGACGTGTTGACGGACTTGGTGCAGCGTCTTAGTCTGGAGGCGAAGGACGGAACTCCCGAAACCGACCTTCTCGAGGCGCTTGGGGGTCTGAGGTTGGAGCCTGGCCCAAAGCCAGCTCAGGCTTCTGTGGACGCAGTGGAGGAACGGCTGACCATAGACTCGCAGGAGGAAGTAATGAAAGCGGTGGTGGACGATTTGAAGGAAGACCTTTTCGACGAATCGCTTGGCAACCTTGCCGACCAAATCCTAGACTCGGATGATGACGACGCTGACTCTTCGGCGGGAGACAAGCCGCAGGCCGTAGACACTCCGCGTTCACCACCCTACACAAAAAAAGTAGCGAGCCAGTTTGGGGACCTCGAGGGTGAAGCAGAGAAGTGTAACATGGCCGAGGTGTCTTACCATCTTCGCAAGGCGAAGTTGGCTTGGATGAGGGAGTTTGGGTTGAGGAAAACGAAGCAAACTTTCATGACAGGCTTTTTGTAACGTTGCAGAGCGGCTGACATACGCATGGCATGAATGTCTGTCTGGTTCAGGGATGTGGGTGTGTGAGGTTCAGGGGCGTGTAAGTGTGTGAGGTTCACTGGTAGTGATGGTCGCACCTGGTAGGGGGCTTGAGTCGCTCTCAAGCAAATACTGCTGCTGTAGCTTGTATTTTTTGTTTTCTGCTTTCTTTTTTTTGCGTCCGAGATACAATAATACGTACAATAGTACCGTGAGCGATGCCCATGCTGCTTCACCTCTCACTGTGTTCTGTTGGCTGCTACAGGGTGTCGATGATGTTGGAATCGCCCTGCGAAAGAGAACAATTTATTCGACAATGTATATTACAAAAATTAAAATACACTCCAGCTGTGAGATCGAAGATTTCGTCGAAACTCATCTTTGCAAGCTGTGTGTGATACTCCGATCTCGCGCTATATGATGCCAAAACCGTCAGATTTATCCCCTCGAAAGGATTTATAGCTTACATGCACAAATTGCGCCCTTCCCCCCCCCCCCCGCCCCCTCCTCCAAACCCGCTCGCTTTTGATCAAAACCAGGCCCCCACGTCCTTCAAAACTCCGCCCCACCCCCTCACCGGTTATTCGACTTACAAGATTTACTTGATCAAAGGTTACATTTCCCTTCACAGCTGTCAGATTTTGTCCCCCTCAGAAACGGGTTATATAGTTTCCGCGCACAGACTGACTAAAATCATCCTGTTGACCCTGATAGCTACACTGTAGTTGTAAGGGGAGTCGCCGACCTATATCCTTAATGAGGACACACAACTCGTAATACGCGCGATCGGAGTATCACACACAGCTTGCAAAGATGAGTTTCGACGAAATCTTCGATCTCACAGCTGGAGTGTATTTTCATTTTTTATAATATATGGAGTTATATATGCTCCGCGGGTACGCAACAAGGAAGGATCGTGCTGCGTGTCGGTCCTCCAACGCGCGGTAATATTATAAAAAATGAAAATACACTCCAGCTGTGAGATCGAAGATTTCGTCGAAACTCATCTTTGCAAGCTGTGTGTGATACTCCGATCGCGCGCATTACGAGTTGTGTGTCCTCATTAAGGATATAGGTCGGCGACTCCCCTTGCAACTACAGTGTAGCTATCAGGGTCAACAGGGTGATTTTAGTCAGTCTATGCGCGGAAACTATAAAACCCGTTTCTGAGGGGGACAAAATCTGACAGCTGTGGAGGGAAATGTATCCTTTTATCAAGTGAATCCTGTAAGTCGAATAACCGGTGAGGGGGGGGGGCGGAGTTTTGAAGGACGTGGGGGGCTGGTTTTGATCAAAAGCGAGCGGGTTTGGAGGGGGGGGGGGGGGGGGGAGGGGGGGGGGGCAATTTGTGCATGTAAGCTATAAATCCGTTCAAGGGGATAAATCTGACGGTTTTGGCACCAGTTTATTATTGGGGGGGGGGGGGGTTGGGGCGGGGGTGGGGCGTGTGGGGCAGCTCAATATTATTGCGTAAATAATACGAAATGCGCTTTCAACACTTCGATTAGGCACAACGGCACCAGCCTGCCCTTTCAGCGCTCTTGACCCCAGGCCCGGGCTCTCTAAAACCCATATGTTCGGTTTAAGATAGGTTTATCTTAACCCCTTTACCACTGGAACCCCTTTTGGGTGACAAATTTACTTGAAGTTAGTATGTGGAACGATTTTCGGGCTCTAAAGGGGTTAAGCCTGAATCTCGGTTTAAGATAAAACCTGTCTTGAACCGATTTTTTAGGAGAGTTACGTGTTTAAGATAGTTTTCCTCTGTATGGCACACAGTTATCTTAAAACTGCAACCGCCACTGTATGGCTTTTTTGTCTGATCGCTGGTCGCGCTCATTGGCCGGGGATCGTACATAGAGTAACCGTCATCTGGGGACGATAGGGTCCCATCCCAGTCCACGATAGGGTCCTATCCCAGTCCCATCCCAGGATCATAATCAATCCATACATATTATATGCAACTCCGACAACCCGGGAACAAACACGGATGGATATCACCAGGACTGATATCTCCCCGCACAGTGTGGAAATCCCCAATCCCACCGACCGGCCGATCTCTGATTGGCCGTAGGTCGTATATTTTAGAGCCAGCTCCACTCGGGGAAGATAGGTTCCCATTCCCGGTCCAGAGGTCATTCTATATATCTAAAAATTAGACAAACCGGGCAATAAAACCGATTTCTCTCCTGTCGTCACCGCCCCTAACGGTGTGGAAGCCCCAACTCCGTTGGCTAAAATCGTTGATTGGTTTGAGCTCCACAGCGCCGCCCCACCCTTGCTAGGATAGAGGCTCACCAACCAAATGGGGGCAGTTCCGTCCCACACGGGGGAGATAGAGCCCCATCCCCGGTTCAGAAATCCTCCGAGTCTCTACAGCTCCAACAACGCGGGAGCTCTAACGATGATCTCCGGGGTCGATACCTCCCCGCACGGCGTGTCCACCACGACCCCATTGGCTTATTCGTGTTTGGCTGGTAGGCTTTGACCCAATAAGCTCACAATTATTTCGACCGACTCGGTTTTTCTCGCATACTTGCGCATACGGCAAATCTTTTCAATGCGAGTGTAATGGAGTGCTCTCCGTAGAAGGGTAGTTCATAGATTCGACGTGAAACCATGTCATGGTTGAGGTGAAACCACGTGATATTAGATTCAATAGATGTCACACTCACGTCAAGGCCATCGTAGATGGGCGATGATGTACGTTACGATGATGGGACAAGCAAGACGCCCCTCATCTCACTACCCTACCACTACCACTACCGTTCACTACCCTGCCTAGCTCTGTTATGTCTGTCTTTTAGCATTCAATTTAGGAAAATAATGCATAATAAGCTTTGAGCCTAGCCAGCGCGCCATGAGGAGAGACTAATACGTAAAGACACCGGAGCCCATGAGGGGCACACTTCCCAACACCGACCAACCACGCATCCCCCACTCGGAGTACTGTCACAATTGGCGTCGTCAGGGCCAGGAACATGTCGACCTTGGGCTTGCGCGACGTCCTCCCAGTGCTCTTCTCTCCCCAAGGCAGGCTCTTTTGGCCTTGCATCGCTTTGCATTTTGAATTTTTTTCCGTTTTTTTTTTTTGCGGGTAGTTATTTTTTGGTCTTGCCTTTTTTTTTTTACATATTTTCCAATGGTGTTTCCTTTCTTCCAGTAGCGAGCTTGGTTATCTTTTTGTCTCCTATCCGTTAAACCACGGGCTCCTTCCGACCTCTGCTTTGTGACTGACGCGTTGAGTCTGCAGCTACCACGGCTTTGCAGCAGCAGCTTTTCGATATATTGTCTCCCCGTGCTCTCGTCGTGGGACACTATTAGTACTATGACAATCGAACAAGAAAGTGCTCCCCTATATTTTGTTTGATGCTATAATACTTGTCTTTACTTCTTCTTTTCCAACTCCAAAAGAGTTCCTAGTCAAATCCCAAGTGGTTTGTGCCCGTGTTGGAAGTGCGGTGCTAAAAGGGCTATGTCCCTTAAAATACCTCGTGAGTTTAATAACACCTTGTAGGCAATCTCGCGGTTGTAACCCTGTGAGCTATTTGCACTCGAGTTATTCGAGTGGCCGCCTCCATTACACCACACCTCACTACTGCTGTAGCATGTCGCCACGGGATAGGGGTACATGCAATAGTTTGCCCCATCCTACCCCCCCGAGAGTACGTGTTGCGCTCTTCGGATGAATGCTATAACTCGCCCTTGTTCTCTCTCCTACGTTTGGCCATACCGTCAAATTTCTGCTAATAATCTACTATTGACAGTGCGTGACTATAATATTGGTGTCGTCGGTGTCGCCTGATATGCAGCAAGAAGTGAGTGGCATATATCATTTAACCATACTTGACAAAAGCCGCGAGGGGGAACGTTGAAATTCCCAAACGTCCCTCGCATCTTCGTTTTTAGCCCCCCGAAGCAGTTTTATCGGCGTACAAAAATACGTTTTGCAGATATATACAACAGCCCCCCCCCCCCCCCCCCGCCCAACCACTGTAAACCAATATGTATTCGAAAACAAGACTCTGATACAATACGATAATGAAGTCTAGAATATCAACCAAAAAGTAAACGTGTAGCAAGAACCACGTGGTTGTAAAACAAAACAAAACAAAATAATATATATTCGAAAACACCACCCTGATACAATACGATAACGAAACCTAGAACATCAACCAAAACGTACACGTGTAGCAAAAACTACGCGGTTACAAAATAATATGTATTCGAAAACACCACTGCGAAACAACACGATAACGAAGTCTAGAACATAAACCAAAACATATACGTGTAGCATCAACAACGCGGAAAGCACCACTTTGAAACAATATGATAACCAAGTCTACAATATCAACCAAAACATACGTGAAACAAAAACCACGCGGACACACGACACACTAAAACCATATATTCGTCCGAATACGAACACCAGTCAAAAGATGGAACCCATATACCCTGGGTTCCAAATTGAGGTCCCTACGAGTCAGAAACATCACATAGTCCACATAAAGTCTTTACACAAACCTAAAAATGCGTCACAACTGCTCGTTGCCAAATGACAGGTTCATCAAGAACGCCAGAACAAACAGAACGAGAGACGGGGTGATCGCAGCAGCGCAAATCATTATAGCATTCGCTCACCACATCACCTCCTTTGAAATTGGTTTTGGGCATCAGCGAACTGGGTCCCACGCATGCCCGTAGTGTCTTAGGTGGATTGAGGAGCGGTAGTAAAAATCAAGTGCGCTGCTCGACAACCTGTTCCTGACCGTCGGTATACTGAACAATCTTTGGGCCGCGTCTTCTCTGTGTCACGTGTGTGAGGAATTTCTTTGTCGTTTTTCAAGCAAGCAGTTGCGTTGACATATACTACCTGGCTTGATGTAAAGGAAAGGAACACCACTCAGCGATCATCTACTACACGTTAGGGCATGTTTTCATGAGCACCACTAACAAAATTGTCAAGAGCACCAGACATGGACGCGACATCTACAGGACCACAACATCTTCGACGACAGTGGGGAGAAAACAGGACGTACAATCGTCCACTATAGTCTATAATAATGTGAAAAGTAAGTACAGACAGGTATGTTAACACTGCGGTAAACCACACGACCAACCTATTACGCAGGGTATTTCGTGCCTCCATCGGCTTACATGATTGCCTGAAAACCTCTACCGTACCAAACGCAGTAGCATATGCCTAACGAAGTAAAGTCACCCTCGCGTTCAATAGTGGTGACATCGCATGTCCACGTGAGACAGCCTTTACGAAACGCAGTAGCATATGCCTAACAAAGTAAAGTCACCCTCGCGTTTAATAGTAGTGACATCGCATATATATGACATTGCATGCCCACCTCACCTGCTGTGTTTGTAAGATGTATCTCTGTCTTAGAATTGGCGACCTCAGAGCCCCACAGCGGCACGGTAAAAATCATGGGCGTGAAATTGTACATTTGAGACAATAATAAGTTTAAATGGAAGCACAGGCAAATCTGATAAAATTGCGGTAAACCACACTGCCGACCCATCGCATACCCACCTGAGACGACCTCTACGAAACACAGTACCATATACCTAACGAAGTAAAGTCACCCTCGCGGTCAATAGTGATGACATCGCATATATGTGACATCGCATACCCACCTCGCCTGATGTATTTGCAGGATGTATCTCTGTCTTAAATTGACGACCGCAGAGCCCCACATTGGCAAGGGTATAATCATGGGCCTGAAATCGTACATTTATGCATTATTTCCAAAACCGTCACATTTATCCCCTCAAAATAATGTATAGTTTCCACGCACATATTGAGCTGCCCCACACGCCCCACCCCCGCCCAACCCCCCCCCTCCCCAATAATAAACTGGTGCCAAAACCGTCAGATTTATCCCCTTGAAAGGATTTATAGCTTACATGCACAAATTGCCCCCCCCCCCCCCCCCCCCCCCCCCTCTCCAAACCCGCTCGCTTGTGATCAAAACCAGGCCCCCACGTCCTTCAAAACTCCGCCCCCCCCCCCCCGCATCGGTAATTCGACTTACAAGATTCACTTGATAAAAGGATACATTTCCCTCCACAGCTGTCAGATTTTGTCCCCCTCAGAAACGGGTTTTATAGTTTCCGCGCACAGACTGACTAAAATCACCCTGTTGACCCTGATAGCTACACTGTAGTTGTAAGGGGAGTCGCCTACCTATATCCTTAATGAGGACACACAACTCGTAATGCGTGCGATCGGAGTATCACACACCGCTTGCAAAGATGAGTTTCGACGAAATCTTCGATATCACAGCTGGAGTGTATTTTCATTTTTTATAATTTATTTGAGACAAAAATAATTTGAAAAGGAAGCACAGGCAGATGTGTTAAAATTGCGGTGAACAACCTTACCAACCCATTACGTAGGGTATTTCGTACATACCGTCTGCATGATCGCCTCCCAACCTATGCCAAGCGAAGTATGACTGACGAGGAAACGTAATTGAGCGCGTGTATACCAAGTATGACTAACGACGTAACGAAATTGAGCGCATGTATACCAAGCGTTCCTTAAAAACTGACGATTCGCATTTCTCCCTCTAGTGCTCGATTGCGGAGACAGTGCATGGCCACATACATCACCTCGCATGTTGTATTTGTCAATACGTACATCTCTTTCGTATAATTAGCGATGTCAGAAAATAATGATAACTGTATGATGGTGGTGACAAACAGTGCATGACCACATCACCTCGCCTGTTGCATTTACCAATACGTATATCTTTCTTATAATTAGCGATGTCAGAAAATAATGGTAACTACAAATATTCTATAAACTATTCTAGCTTTCGATCCATGTATCATACAACAACAAATTATGAAGATTCAACACGTTATTTACTACACTTAAACACTGGGTTGCATGCTGCATCTAACATCAAACCTTCTAGAATAGTAAACATTACCAGGCAGATGATATAAAGGGATGTATTATTGCTTCAATCGTCAGGTTTGTCCCCTTTAAGGATTTATAGTTTCCGCGCACAAATTGAAATGTCCCGCCCCCCGCCCCCCCCCCCTCCCCTCCCCCTCCCCCGATCCCTCTTGTTCATAAACCCCCCCCCCCCTCCCCCCCCCCCCCCCCCCTTCCCCCGACCCCTCCCCCCCCCCCCCCTTCCGCCTAGTTTGTCCAAGCGCCCCACTCACAATCGAAATCACCCAGAGTAATAAACACCTATACGCAGTTGATATCACGTCATTATCGTTCTGACCATCCATGACGTAGATTTCATTCTTTCCCCCCACCCCCCCCCCAAAAAAAAACCTCCAACGCCCCCTCTTTTCCAACCACCCGCACGATCGCTTAGACCTAGCACCACGCGTATAACAAGCCCCTACATATCTTTGATCTCACAGCCGAAGTGTATTTGAATATTATTTGTGACCTAAACCTCCTAGAAAATCCCCCCCCCCCCCCCCCCCCCTCTTCTCGCTCTCCCTTGCTCAAACGCCCCACATAATATCGAAATCCGCCAGATAAATAAACACTTCACGCACTGGATATCGCCTCATTATCTTTCGAGAGCCGTCCCTGCCGCTGCTTCCCCCCCGCCCCGAACGCCCCCTTCTTCCCCACCACCCGCACCATCGCCTAGACCTAGCACCACACGTATAACAAACCATTACCTAAAACCCTTTCTTCCACCCCCCACCCCCCACCTCCCCAAACCCCCCCAACCCATCCAAACCCCACTCGAACACTCCGCCCTCTCTCTACTCACTGATTGTACGACTTACCCCAGGATATACATGATAAGCTGATGCATTCTCTCCAAAACCGTCACATTTATCCCCTCAAAATAATGTATAGTTTCCACGCACAGATTGAGCTGCCCCACACGCCCCCCCCCCGCCCCAACCCCCCCCCCCCCCATAATAAACTGGCGCATTTTTTTTCTTTTTTTTCCCAAAACCGTCAGATTTATCCCCTCGAAAGGATTTAAAGCTTACACGCACAAATTGCCCGTCCGTCCGCCCCTCCCCCCCCCCCCCCCCCCCCCCTCCCCCCCCCTCCAAACCCGCTCGCTTTTGATCAAAACCAGGCCCCCACGTCCTTCAAAACTCCGCCCCCCCCCTCACCGGCTATTCGACTTACAGGATTCACTTGATAAAAGGATACATTTCCCTCCACAGCTGTCAGATTTTGTCCCGCTCAGAAACGGGTTTTATAGTTTCCGCGCACAGACCGACTAACATCACCCTGTTGACCCTGATAGCTACACTGTAGTTGTAAGGGGAGTCGCCGACCTATATCCTTAATGAGGACACACAACTCGTAATGCGCGCGATCGGAGTATCACACACAGCTTGCAAAGATGAGTTTCGACGAAATCTTCGATCTCACAGCTGTGGTGTATTTTCATTTTTTATAATATCATATGATACTACAAGAAAGTACGATTGTAGCCGTTTTTCCCCGGCCTTTATTTTTTGTGTAGCTGAACCATGCTTGGGTTTGGTTTCTTCGCATAGTTTTACCAGGTACCAAAACACAGTGTGCTGTAACCTCTACAGCATTGCCTCTGGCCTACCAGGTATGAGGCACTTCACATTTATGTGTGATTGCGCAGAGTACGGCTGATCTACTCGTATAGGCCCACCACCAGCGGTGCGCGACGCCTAACTGTACTAGTGCTGTGTTGACTCGTTAAGCCAGCAGTAGTGCAAGTCACGACAAGTACTTGTGTTTATTCTGGTAATCTTCTATCTGGCTTCGATGAAACTTTTGAAACATTTCGTCTTGCCTTAATGGGACTTTTGAAGCATCTCGTGTGTGAGTTGGACACTCGTAGGTACTACACGACTCTCGCGACCAAACGTACAGCAGTAGTGCCAAGTACCAAGCGTCTTTGTGGTGCGCTATAACATACGCGCTCTCCTATTTAATAGATACCAGTACCACCTGGTATCTGTTTCGTTTGCCTTATACTAATTGAAGAAGCCGAAATGATGGGGGGGGGGGGGGCTGTCCTGCCCCCGCCCCCCCCGGATGCGTACGCCTCCTCTACCTCTATATAAAATAGCAGGAGGGAGAGGGGAAAAGAGGGGCCGCTCCTTCCCTTTCCCCTCTTGCTTACGCCCTCCCCACCTACACACACGAAACGCGATCGACCTACCTACCGGTCGCGCTCCGCTAATGAGACGCCTCCCCTCTCTTATATTTTTCGTGTGCAAACCGGAGGCCCGTTCATTCCGGACTCCGAAATTGCTAAAACAGCCAAGTAGTTCCGTTTCTAACGGCCCGTGCGATCGAGGACCCGTTTGACTCACCACCACCTGTATGTGCTTCTGCGTGGGCTTCCCGTTTCCAACGACCCGCTCACATCGGGAACCCCCCACAATCGCCAAAAGATTGATGATACTGTGATTCCGTTTCTAACGGCCCGTGCGCCCGGGAAAATCACCGCTAATCGACCAGTACCTTGCGCGTGCCTTCGGGGTTTTTTTCGTTTCTAACGACCCGCTCCTGTCGGGGACCCAACTCGACTGCCAAACGATCATGGATGTGGTGATTTCCGTTTCTAACGGCCCGCTCATATCTGGATTATGCCACCACTGACCGATCACTATGTGCCTGTGCTTTCGGATAGTCCTGTTTCTAACAGCCCGTTCATCTCGGGAATCTATCACAATTGCTAAACGATTATTGAGTGTGATGATTTCCGTTTGTAACGGCCCGTGCAATCCAATCGGGATTATGCCATCACTAATCGACCACCGCCTACGCGTGCTTTTGGGTGGTTCCGTTTCAAACCGCCCGTGCGATCGGGAGCCCACCACTAAAGCCAAACGATCTATACGTAATTATTCCGTTTCAAACGGCCCGTGCGATCGGAATAATGCCATCACTAATCGACCACTGTGTCCTCTTCCCTTCCGGTTGCCAATCCACCGTGGAATTTTTGCGGGAGGGTGGGCGGGAAAAAACAACTTGACGACTCTCTGACGTTCCTTGCCCTCTGCTCCGGTCCTTTTTAGCTCGCGCAGGGCCTCGCCCGTTAGCTACCTCTTCTTGGCTAGTCGCTGCGCCGACGATTCCCCGCTTCACATCGATCTACAGTTGATTGTTGGTATCTGACCTCTCGATCATACTTTTTCTTATAGTTATCCGGAACTTTCATTTTCCCTATAATACCCCGTACCAAACATCCCGCTACCCTACATTGAAAACCCCGAGATTTTCCCGTTCTTCTGCTGTTCTATGTTTCTACCCGTTACCACAAACACCAGGTTGCCCCAACGACAACCTTCCTCTTTGGGTTTTACTTCCACGAAAGATGCTTTACATCGATTGAGCAAGCCGAAATGGTGGGGGGGAGGAGGGCTGTCCTTACCCCGCCTCCCTCCGGATGCGTACGCCTCCCCTAACTCTATATGAAATAGCAGGAGGGAGGAAGGGAATGAGGGGCCGCTCCCTTCCTTTCCCCTCTTGTTTACGCCTCCCCGACCCACACAAACGAAACGCGGTCTACCTACCTACCGGTCGCGCTCCGCTAGTGAGACGCTTCCCCACCCGAGACCGCGATTTCCCCCACCCCTCCGTCCGGTTATGTCCCGACCGTTTGGGTTCCGATAGCAGTTCCCCAAGCGGTCGTTGCATTATCGGGCAGAGGAGACTTATCCAATTCCGCCCCATCTAGTCCCTTGTCCCGGTTGTCTCTCAAACTCCCGTGCCCCGTGCTCCAACACCCCTAACACCCAGACCGGGTTCTCTATGTTCGCCCTAAAGTACACCATAAACGATTATGACGAACACCGTCCTTCTATTTTTATTACGGCCTCCGGTACCCCTCTTGCGGCCAGGCTTGTCGCTCCTCCTATTCTCCCCGAATGCAAAGCGAATTCTTCTGGAATCAGTCTCGCCCCCGCCTCCCTCCCTTCCTCTCCCCACCTCTCCCCTATGCTTGCGATGCCATCCCTCAAGCACAGGGTTGCCCGTCCCCTAGACCAAACCCCCCAACCCTCCTTTCCCCTAAACGTCATCAAGGGCGCTTCTTCCGTCAAACGCCCGTTCTCGTACAACCTAGAAAGCCCCACTAATAGACCCACTGCCCCTCTTTCTCCTTCCCCCCCACACCTTGTCTTTTTCTCACCAATACCGCCCCCTTCCTCCCTTGGTCCCCCTTCGATCCCCTGAATATCACCTCCACTTTATTTGCTTCGTGTATTCTATTTCCTGCCAACTGCTCGTTATCCCTGAAGAACGCCACACCCCTCCTCTTCAAACAACATACTTTATGGAACACCCCTTCTCCCTTGGCAAACAATTCCGAAGCTCGCAACATGAAAAAAACGACGGCGCCAGACCAATCCATAACATACCTCCCATGCCTGAACGCTCTCCTACATCTCCGTCAGCATCTGCACCAGCCAAGCGATTCCAGGAGATTATGCATTCAGGTTCTCTAGAATCTGGCCCTCTTGCCACCTGATCAGACCGTCTGCCAACCTATTATCCACCCCCCGCACATGCCTTGCCTGAAAACTCCACCCTCCCTTTGCTACCAATGCTCCCATTATCCTCATCAATGCCCTTACCCTCGTTTGCTTCTTCCCCTCCCCCGCGACACTTCCTCACCCAGGTCACCGCTGCTTCATTATCCTTCTCAGAATTGCTTCCCTGTTCTACGCGGTCTCTCTCTCTTCATGTCAATCATAACGTACGCCGTCATCACCATTGCTATTACCTCGAGAAGGTTGATGAAAATCAAATCGGCTACGGCTCGCCCTCCCTTTACCGTTCGTTTCTGCACATATTCTGGAAGGTCGAATCTCCAGTACACCCCCGTCTCCATAATACATAACCCCCCTATTGCTGGCAAGGATGCGTCCGTAAACAACGTCCTACTCGGCCGCTGCTTAACGAAGCTAAAGAACGGTGCTGTTATCCTCTCCCTCCCGTACCCTCCCCCCCTCCCCAAAAACCATCTCCACCACCCCACGTCAGCCATAAGTTCACGCGACAGCCGTAAAACCCGCCTCGCTTCCGTCCACTTTCTGTACCTGCCCCCCGCTCCCCCCCCCCCGGCCCGCTCCGCCCCACTAAGATCCAGATTAGAAAGCTGCAGCAGCCTACGGATGAAGTACCGTCCGGGCCGGATCACAAAGGAAGCGTGGTGCAACTTTCCCGCTAACACCAATACCTTGCACCGTTGCCGACCGCCGCTCCGTCGTCCCCTCTGCTACTCGTGCGCGCAAGTCGTCTACTTTCCGTGTCGGCAGGGCCATGGTCGTACTCTATGTGTCGACATCGTACCCCAAAACCTCCTGTTGTGTCGCCCAGCCCGTCATCTTTTTACGCGATAACAGTGGCTCCTCCCCCGCGGATCTCTCGCCCATAGCCTGATCATGGATGAAAACTAAGGATCGTGACAAGTCCAAACACCGCGCCCCCTCCGCATCACACTGAACTTTTATCGAAATTGCATCGTCCATTAAAAAAGCCACAATTGCCGAGTCGTCTGCCCCCCCCCCCTCCGCCGGTCTCACGACACACTCTGCCGGCCAACTGAATACTGAACGCCCTGTTTTCTGCGCCACCGTTACGTGCTCCACTGCGCGTTCCCTGGCCGGCGAGAACAACGCGGAAGCTCTCGTGGTATTACGTTGCGCATGCTGCATCGAGCACAAATCACCCCCCACCACCCCGGACTACCCCTCCGCTCAAGTTGCAACCGAAAATCGACGAAAAGGAACTCCCCCAACACGTACCCGAAATTCTTGGCCCCGTCAGAGTCCACTGGAATTTGCCTGAACGCGTTCTTGACATCCATTTTATGAATGAGAATCGCGCTCGATCCCCGAACTTGACTCTCAGCCCGAGAACCCTCTGTACCACTTCATGCATTACCCCCGCCAGCGCACATGTCGGAATCTCATCCCAATCCGCTGTCGAATTTTACCGACCTCCCCCCATTCCCGTCTCTGTGCTCCAAAGTCATGTCATGGGTGCTTCTTATCTTTTTAAGCTCTTCCATTTACCCGACTGGTGACACCTGCAATCCTTCTACCTGCCCCGCCTGTTCCTTCGGGAAAACAATAGCACGGCCACTCGCAACGTTCGCAACCGCCTTTTCCCACACTGCGACGTGAAACTTCCTTGCGCTTGAATTGGTTTCGTATATGAGCTCTTTCGTCAGGTTTCCACCCGGTCGCACATCGATCGGCACCCCTACGCGCGCTGTGCCTCAAGTTATCGATTCCAAGAAATTGGTGTTTGTCCCCGAAGAAGGCTTGAACGCGCTCCGGGTCCATATGGGGTGCCGTCAACGACCGCCCCAACCAACGCACTACCTGCCCCCCCACTTTCCCCCCCCCCCCCCCCCCCCGGAAACCCGCGATAATACTGCCCCTGCGGTCATGGCTAAGGCTCGCATTAAGCTTGTCGCCTTCGTTGACTCCCCAGACACCCTCCCCAATAATCCTTGTGCAAACCCGCCAACGTTTCCGCTCTTCTACGCGCCGGACGGATATCGCACCAGTATCAGACACAACCATCGATCCCGGAGGAGTCGGCTCCCCTTTTTGGCCCAGTGCCCAACCCGAACCCCCTGCCGCGCCGCGGAGGCGGTGTCCTCATTTCTTCGCCGGTCCGTCTCTCCCCTCTCCCCCTCCCCCATCCTCCTTTCTCCTCCCCGAACCCCTCTCCTCCTCCTCCTCCCCCCTCTTTTGCTTTCCCGACCCTCCCCCTTCATTCGGCAGCAACGCACCCTTGGAGGTTTTTTAACCGCCTTCGTGTCTGTATCTGCATGGCATCCCCTTTTTTGGCTCGTGGAGGCATGCCCCGAGTTCTTCGTAGTCACAGCAGAGCCGGTCATATGCCCCTTCACACCCCCTTCTCCCCCCCCCTCCCCGTCTCTTCCTATACCCCCCGGCTATGGGCTCCCTTGCGTACCCTGCGTCCGCCAGCTAGATGGGTGCCGTTGTAACCCATGTATGGGTTCGCGTGAAAAGCGGCAGTGGCATCGGGTATACGTCGCTGGGACCCGGGAACGTCCCGAGTTCCTGCTTCAGCATGTGCGCTTGCCGAGATACTCCCTCCGTCCACTCCTGGAGATCCTTGTTGAAACATTTGACGAGTTTACCCTTGAATGGCTCTGATAGGACCACCTGCGTATTCTGCGCGTGAAAAGTCTTCACCCCTTGCGCTACCGCGCGAAAACGCTTAACCACCGTGTTCGTCCGGCGCAGCGACGTTTGCCCGAAGACTTTATTCCCGTCCACCACGTACTGCATGAGGTGTGTTAGCAACGGAAATGCGGCCTCCACGCTGAGGTCTGGGGATACCTGCGCAGTCCCTCTTCCGAAGCCAAAACCGCCCCTCTGGGAAAAGTTACGGACGCCGATGTTGCTCAGTCCCGCTATCTGCTGGGCGCCCTTCCACCCAATGATAGAACCTCCCGTGACCCTTCTCATAGCCGGCACCGCATCGAACGGTGGTGCCTAACCGTGCCCGCGTAGAGACGCCCACACTACCACCGTGCGGTTGCCGATGGCTCATAGTATCCTTCCCGACCCCCCGCCCCCCCATCCCCCCACCCCTCCCCCACCCTGACGAACTAT
Organism: Undaria pinnatifida; assembly: GCA_012845835.1. Classification (NCBI taxonomy): domain Eukaryota; class Phaeophyceae; order Laminariales; family Alariaceae; genus Undaria; species Undaria pinnatifida. The sequence goes on from JABAKD010000011.1 coordinate 12,046,916, forward strand.
TCGTCACCCCCCCCACTGCGGCCCGTTGCTATATAAAGTGCCGCTCCCGTCTCCCCATCCCGTGCCTCGGCGGACCCACCTCCCACGGGCTCCCATCCTCCCTCCCCCGCCACCACTGCCCTAAAGGCGCTACCATCTGCTGCTGGCGCTGTCCTGGCCCTTCTAACTCCCACGCGCTCACTTCCCCGAAGCCCCCCCTGTCTAACTGCTGCTGGTAACTGCTTGATTGTTGCTACTGCTGCCAGTTTGACTGCTGTTGCGACTGCTTCCCGCTTGGCTGCTGTTGCTGCTGTCGAGGGCTAACTGCACCTTTGCCCCAACGTACCCCCCCCCTCCCTTGTTCTGGCCCCCACCCTTGCTGCGGCTGCTGTGGCGTCCCCCCGCTATGCGGCTGCTGCGTTGGCCACCCCTGCTGTTGCTGTTGCCGTGATGCGTCCGCGCTCAGCTGCTGCGATCACCAACCTCGCTGCTGCTGCTGCTATTGCTGTATCCCCCCCCCCCATTGCCGCCCCTTGTTGCTGTGGTGCCTCGCCTTGCTGCGGCCGCTGTTGTGTGCCCGTGCCATACTGCCTCTGCAGGATACACCCTTGCTACTGATGCTGCAGCGCTCCTTCCGGGCCCCAGGGCGCCTGTGGTGGCCCGCCAAAAACCACGAGCCGGCTGTTATCCGGACCCGCCCCTGCCTCCTGCTGATGCGAACTCCTTTCACCCGCCGATGGGGGGCCCCGAGATTCCGCGCGGGCAAACATTTGGTGATGCTGGGGGGGTAGGACGTGTTGGGTGGGGTTGGTTTGCTCGTGGTAGTGCCTAAATGAACCCCTTCCTTCTCTGCCGGGCGATGTGCGAGTATTCCTACGCGACCCGGGCCCCTCTCTACCCGGCCGTCTATGGGCTCCGTCAAGCGCCTGTAATTCAACCTCCGGGAACTGCACGGTTCTACTCGTGGACGACGCGCTTACGGTTGGGATCGTATTTCCGTGTACTGTACCCTCGTCCACGTTCCCGGTTGCTCCGCCTCCCTAGCTCGATCTCTGCGTCGGATCTGGGCTTTCCACTAGGTTGTCGTGCTCCTCGTCCTGTTGTTGGATCGGGGTGAGGCCCTCCATCTTCGCTCGTTTCTCCCGACGACTGCTGCTCTCGACGATGCTCATCCTCCAGCACAGCAATCCAGAATAGCCACCACTCCCAAACCACAAGGAAAAAAAAAACAATTTGACGACTCCCTGACGTCCCTTGCCCTCTGCCTCGGTCCTCTTCAGCTCGTGCAGGGCCTCGCCCGTCAGCTAGCCCTTGTTGACTATTCGCTGCGATGACGGCTCCCCGCTCCACACCGCTCTACAGTTACTTGTTGGTATCTGACCTCTCGATCTTATTTTTTCTCGTAATTATCCGGAAGTTTCATTTTCTCTATAATACCCCGTACCAAACTTTGGGAACCCCGAGATTTTCCCGTTCTTCTGCTGTTCTATGATTCTACCCGTTACCCCAAGCACCAGGCTGCCCCAATGACAACCTTCCTCGTTTTGTTTTTCCTCATGTACTCTTTTGCTTCATGTTTCCTAGCTGCGTATCATATACTGATATCGAGGCACAACACTTAAGTCTTGTCATTAGTGCCCTATTTTTGTTGGCAGTTTTTGGTCCTATGGTACATATATGATGCGCATCTGGTGACAACTCCATCAGAACGTTCTGCGATCTCCGGCACGTTTGTAAGGATCCCAACCACCTCGCCTAGTGCCGGTGGCGTATTCGACTCAGCATCCACAGCAGTATTACGGAAAAAACCAGCTGAGTACATGTATTATTACAGCGGAATACATGAATAAGGAAGATCACAGCTGTCTCTTATTACTAAACCGTTTTTTTGTGGTGGTAGACAGCAGTTTCCTTTTTTTTTGCTGCCAACGTTACCATTAATATTGGCGTTTGCTGGCTGTTACACTATGATATGCTGTGCGCCTTTTTTTGCCATTTATGAGTTTCCATTTTTTCGGCTGGGCCTTTATGGTTTGGCGGCGTTCGTTTCGGCTGTTAATTGCTTGATGTTGATCTTGCGAGCAACCACGAAATGCTCCCCCCCTGCTTTTCTCCCAAATTGGCACTCGTTTGGCTTGTGTCTATATGACGTGCTCACTGTGTTTGTTTTTGTTTGTTTGCGCCGAAAAATTAAAATAGTACCGCTATGCTCCCCGTGTTGCTTTCATATTGCTGGCGCGCTCCTCGTGCAAGACGATCGAAATTATCAAGAACGATCATGCAACAATGATCGCCTTGTCACGAGTATCAACACGCGCTGCACATAATGCTGACTTACTACGCAATTGACAATGATCGTTTTGTTACGGTGCATTATTTGTTTTTGGGGTTTAACGCCGGAGTGCGCGAACGAAGGTATTACACGTCAAGCATCCCACTATATCATAACGGTACTACGCTCACATTTCAAAATCCTCTCCTGATGCACTGTTGTATTTAGAAAAACTCTGTGAGGGTGGACACTCAACCTGCCACGAGCCTCGACTATGCGCTTAATACCCCACGCATGTTGGAGCTACGAGTATTCTTCTAAGGCTTCCGTTTTTTGCTCTTGTACACCCCGACCTGATTCAGCGCGGGAATGGCCCAAACAGTGTTAGGATCATGCCTGAGCAAAATTCTGTTGAGTGAAACAGCACTCCGAGTGTGTAACGCTCCGAGTACCATCTACTTCCCTTTTCCACGAGTACATTACGCGCGTTCCAAGGAGCCCCCAAGTAATTTTAACAATAAACACCAGAAGTACACCGTCGTTTTTGAGAACCCGGATTTTTCCTTTTGAGAAACCTTCGTGATAGTTTGGGTTATCGACGGGTACGAGGGGTACACATATGTTCCGTGTTGTAAGGTCTGATTTTGTTTTGCTTTCGACTGGATAATTGGATGGTCATAACCATCTTCCGAGCAACCACGCTCCTCCCCCGAGAATACCTACAATCTTCCATCACCTTCCGGCCTCTTTGGTGACGTTCGAAAACTACTAGTACTGCATCCTACCTCTCTATTCCGGTGCGTGCGATACCAAATGTCCTCACTTCCTATCCATTGCGAACGAACATGGACCCTCCCATCCAACTCTCGCGGTGAATCCCAAACCAACCAGGACCCGACCCCCCAACGCTCACAATGAACAGTGTGCTTCGCGTTCTTCTCCTGCTGTAGGGATGGGTGGTACAGTTACGGTGAGGGACGTTGCCATTCTGTTCAACAACATCGAAATAATGCCTAGAGCGCATTTTTGCGGCCGGGGTCGTTGACGGCATTTCCACCATAGTACAACGGCTCCGTCTACGAGAGACGCCCACTTAGTGCGATTGCGACTTTTGTTTTAGCGCCTGAGGGCAAGTGGTTTATTTTTTTTTTTAGTGAGGGATCGCAAAGATGTGGCAAGTACCGCGACGGCTACCACAGAGTATGTCGCCGCATGAGGCCAGTGCCGCGGTGGTTACCGCATATTATGTCACCGCGACTACAGCCCTTTGTGCCCCACCAGCTCGTGTACTCGAGTTTGACCGCTTCTTGCACTCCCCCATCACCCCCCTCGTCTGAGCCACGATTACCATCCCAACCGAAACGTTACTGCTCACATCCCATCCCCGGCTCCCATAGCCGCCCACCTCATGCGGCTGCGTCTAACCACCACCACGGTTCAAAATCGTCCGCCCAACGCTACTGTGCTCAATTCCCTGCGCCCAATCGCCCCTGCTTTTGTTGCGGCGGATTGACATGACGTCACATGAAACCCCGTGGCGGAATGCTGCCTAGGTCTGTATAACGCCGATCAGTCTAGAAAGCGTGCCGCTCACGGCCTCAGTCCAAAAACACACAAAACCAAACGAGGGAAAAATATACCTGAACTTGATGTGGAACGAGTGTGAGTGACTGCGAACCGAGCTTGAGTACAGCGATTGTTACCGTAAGGTATTGTGAAGGTTTCATCCGGAGATCTGTTACATTATCTAAATTAAAATACACTCCAGCTGTGAGATCGAATATTTTGTCAAAACTCATCTTCGCAAGCTGTGTGTAATACTCCGATCGCGCGTATTATGGGTTGTTTGTCCTCATTAAGGATATAGGTTGGCGACTCCCCTTGCAACTACAGTGTAGCTATCAGGGTCAACAGGGTGATGTTAGGCAGTCTGTTATATTGTACGAGCGCTTGGAAGAGGACTGCGTGAGACGAGACTGGCGTTTGCAGGCAACTGTTTCAACAAGTAGACGGGAGGAATCAGCCTGAAGGTACACACGGAGGGAAAACGAACTAGAAGCGGTGAGAGAGTTGGGACAAGGGATTGGAGACTTGGGTACGTGTGTCTAAAATAGCTCTTTATCCGTTCGTTACACTTTTGTTTGTTGGAACTCGCTCACAACTGCATATGCCGCGCCCACGGTCTCGATCGGACGGCACCCAAAGACACCCCTGTCTGCGGTATAATATTGTTTTGGGCTGTTGGCCACGTCATGTCTACCCAACTTCGACTCATGTCCGCATCTTTAGACGCTCCGTCTGCGGTAACCTGCCTGTTTGGGTGTTCTTCCTTTAAATTCCGACCCAATTCCGCCGCTGATTTTGTTGTTCAAACGACCACCGAGTCAAGCCAATCCCCCTGGCGCGACCGCCGTCTTTCTACGCCAACACCTGTTCGGTCTATTTCCTTGAAACTACGAACTACTCCCGCCGCTATTGCATTTGTCAAAACGGCCACAAAGCCGCTCACCAACCTTTTCGCCGCATTGCCCGACACGCCCCAAGCCCCAGCACCCACCAACCTCCACGGCATAAAAACGCCGCACGCACCCCCTCCGCAACCAGCCCCCAAAATCGCTGCACGCACCCCCCCCCGCATCACCTACCGCTCTGGTCAAGACCACCGTTCTTCTCCGACTACCACCTACACCACCGTTCTTCTCCGTCTACCACCTATATCACCGATATTGCCCGCAGTAGCAGCGACAGCGAAGTCGCCTCACCATGCAGACGCCACCCTATCCGTAGTGGCCGCGACGATGGTCGCGACTACCTCGAATTGTGACGCCCACGGCGCCTGAACCTGCGTCCCAAACCACCTACGACGAGCATCATTCTCAACCAACTGGCCATCGAGTACCAATCCACTGACTTTCTGGCGTTTTCCCGACGTCTGCGTCGTGCCAGCGGCATTCTTCCGCTGTAGCAGCACCACTACGCCTCTCGTGCGCTCAATCTAGATTTGGGCATGCTTCAGGATGTTAGTTTTTACTTTCGGTATTTGCGGAAACGTGCGGACCGTAAACCCGGCGCCATCACCCGGCAATAACCCGCGACAACCAGTGCCGCTCGTTATAAATGCCGTGGCAACTATGTTTTGGGTCGAAAGTGCCATGATAGCCTTCTTCCTCGGGCAATTGCCGCGACAACGACGACAACATCGACAGCAAGAGCATGACCGGCCGACAACTACTACAGCACGAAACCTTGGACGCTACCAGCTTATCAACCGGTACAACACCACCAGCGCCAGGCCATCTAATTACGGGACGAGGGTCCAGCTTTACCTTTGGAAGGACTAGCTTCACCCTCGCCCTCGCCCCCCAACAATCCACCCCTCCCGCCCTGCCCCATACATGTAAATCGCTTGTCCAAGCCTGATCCCCTTGTTCGAGCGATGGTCTGGGGGTGTGGATGCGAGGAGGCCAAGACGCCGAGCCCAACCAGGGTGCTCCACTCGACGTCTTCCACCCATGAGCTACGCCACTAGCCGAAGACTACGGCTACCAGCGGTTCTGGACTACAGCACGAATTTCTGCTTCACATTCTGGGTCATCGCACCCTGAGCCCGCCTCGCCTATCAAACGGCGGCTCCACCCGTGTTCGTCCCAGGACGTACGACGGGTTCCCACTCTAGGCTAAGGTGTTGACAGCACCGCTGCCCCTGGGCTCGAGGGAAAGTCCCGTCATAAAGACGGAAGACTCACGATCATAGTTGACCAGGATATGCCCAGAGCCCCCTGCGTCGTCTTCCTCGCAAGTCTCGTGCATTGCGTGGACACGGACCATAGGTACATCATTTCCTAGCGAGTTGTATCCTTGTCCTCCAACGCTTGGAGACGCGATCCCCAGGGTATGATCGCCCCGCTCCTTTACAAGCCACTCACGAAGACCCTCTTAGAGCCTCGGTGATACAATACCGAGACTCCCTTTGCGACCACGTAGATCCAGCCGGCTCTCTTCTCTAGAACAGCCAGCCGCACCCTCGCCATCGCCACGCGACAGTCCTAGAGGCAGCCGCAACTGACCACTGCTTGGCGGCTCACCGCAGCCAGCCTACACCGAACTACCTTTTCTGGGATGTTCAACCTTCGGCAGTGCCACCCTTTCGGATTCTTCTCCCACGGTTTTTTCGTATCACCAAGTGGAGCAGTTCCCAACATCGCCCGAGACCGACATTTTGAGCGGCACCACGACCCCGCAGCTCACCCGGCTTCAATCAACTATCGGCACCGTTCCTACGACCAGTCACGGACATTGGTTCCGAGGCCGACAAACGCTGGAGCTCCTCCTTTATTACCTACCTGGGACAATGGTTCCAAGGCCTACAAACGCCGGAATATATTCACGTACCCTCAACCAACGACCCTCGACACCTGCCACCGCCCTCCCAGTTCGTATCTCCAGCTTCGGCAACGGTACACCCGAGACTTGCAATCCCATCCATAGGCAAAATCAACAACCGCGTTATTCGTTTGGCAGCCGCCTTGCCCTCCTAACCCGCGGCGTTGTAAACGAGTCATCCTCTTTCGGTCTCGGTATTGCTCACCGAACCCACCAACAACCGACCTAGCTCCAGTCCTATCCAGCGCGACAGAACAACTCTGCGGCGTCCCTCCCTTCAACGTCACCGGTTTCCACGGAGCACCTCTGTTCCTGCTCCCTTCATTGCCGCCGAGGCGCACCTGCCGATTCGCCCTTGCCCTTCTCCACCCCGACGTGTTACCAAAGAGCCGCCTTGCACCGGTCGCCGCGGATCCCGCCCAAACCACGGCCCACCACCTGCACGCTTGTGACCACACGCGACCCAACAGAGCCATTGTGCTCGGGTCCCGTCTTTTCCGGACCTCTAGGATACATCCCTCCTTCTCCACCGCCTCCCTGGCGATCCCAATGCCTCGGAGGCACCATCCGCCCTCCTCCTCACCAATATTTCGGCGACGATCATTTCGGAACAGCAACCGTTTCCCCCGACACCGCCGACCATCTGGAGATAGCCGCCACCCTCCTCCTCACAGTCAAGTTAATTCTCTTTTCGACAAACGTTGGGGCCGCTTCCGCCCCCTTTTCACGGGTACCCTGAACCGAACTATCCCGCCTTTACTAGACCACCAACGGTACCTTCCGGCCAGCTTTTCAGTATACCCACAAGCGTACCCACGCCGACGACGACTGTTCCGTCTTCCCCAGCCACAACACACCCACGGTTCGTCGCTCCCGACTCAGCTCTTTAGCTACCCCTCCATTAACCGGATCCAAGCCACCAACGACCCTTCAGCCTTCCTTTTCAGCGCTCCAGAGCTCCACCTTCACCAGAGCTTTCTCGCCACCCGAGCCTCGCGACCAGAGCCCCACCTTTCATCTGAGCTCCACCTCCATCTTCCGCGACTACTACATTCGATGTATTTCCCCTTCAAGCGACTACTAACGACAAGGCACTTTTTCTTCTGGCCACTACCACCGGCCTCGCCGTCGTCGCCACCATCCGCTCCGACCATCTGGGAATTATTTCACCGACTTCTGCAGCCACCGCGCTAATGGGTTTGCCGCTTCAAAACCGCTACCAGCGGCAAGGCGCCCTCTTCCTGGCCACATACCACCAACTCCGGCGTCATATCACCGTCAGCGACGACCAGCTGAGACATATTTCGACGACTCCTGCAGCCACCGCGCCGGTAGGCCTGCTCCTTCAGTCCGCTTCCAGCCGCCTCCGATATCACCGCCATCGTCGACTACTTCGGGCCTTCTTTACCGCCTATTCCAGCAACCACGCCGTCACCCTCGCCGCCTTAAAAGCTAACGCCACCACCACGAGCACCGCAGGCATCTTCAGTGGCCCACTTTGAAGGGCTACTACAGCATCAACGCTTGCGTCTACATGTACGCTGCGGAACACGCACATTTCACCGCCGCGTACGCGATCCGACACCTTCTTCAACCAACCATATTGAGCTACTGTAGCCTCGTCTTCTTCCGTCACAGAGCTCGTACCACATCGTCTGCGAATACCCCGCCCTCACCGGTTCGTGCTGGGAGCTCTTCAACGTGTTTTACTTGATCATCATCCGCCTCCAGCGCCCCTACCACATCTTCCGCGAACACCACGACGTCACTGTCTCGCGATCGGAGTGCTGCAGCACACTCTAGTACGACCACCTGCCGCGTTTCGTCGGGTTTCTCTTCAGACCCTACACCATCCGGTTCCAGGATCAACCTACGGCGCGTCTACTGCACATCTTCGCGGAGCACCACGTACGGATCGGCGTGTCTGCAACGCCACGCGACATGGATGTCTGCAACCATGGTATTATCGCGTTGAGTCGCACCTACCCTTTTCTTGTTGCCCTTCCTTCTAATCATGTTTCTTGAGTTCCTTCTTGAGTTCCTTCTTGAGTTTCTTCTTCTTGGATTTTTTTTCGTACGCATTGACTTCTTGATCTTCTCTTTCGGGTTTGACTTTGTTGTTCAGTTTGTTTCGAGGTGCCCCTTGTTTGCCTTGACGTTTTGGGTTGTCCCACTTTTGACCAGCACGTATGTTTGCGTGCTCGTGCCGGTGTGCTACCCTGGCCTTCGAGCCACTGGTATAGTTCGCTCCATTTTCGTAACCAGGCCGAAAATTTGTGATGATTCCGTCTTCCAGTTCCTGCCGGTTTAGCCTGCCCAGTTTTCGAAACTTGGCCGCAAGCCTGCCGTGTTTTCGTTTCCTCTCGTCGGTTGAGCATACCCTTGTTTCGCAGCCCGCGAAAGCGCTGTGGTATGTTTTCGTTGGCCTTTCTCCTGCTTTCTGCACTACGTACGAAATAGATGCCTATCTGGGCGTCGAATATGGCTCCAAACCCGCTGTAGTATGCCCGCCTTGGCTCTTCTTCTTCTTTTTGCACTACGTATGACATAGGTGCTTATTGGGGCGTCGTATTTGTTTTCTTACCGCTATGGCATATATGTCTTAGCCCTTCCTCAGCTTCGTTTTTGCACTACGTACGTCATAGGTGCTTATTGAGGCGTCGCGTTTGTTCCCTTACCACTGTGATATATGTGCCCTGGCCCTTCCTCTGTTTTCTGCACTACGCAAGCCGTAGGCGCTTATTGGGGCGTGTTGTCCACCTTGTTTCATTCATATCGCCCTGCGCAAGTCCCCTCTTCTCGAGTGGACATCCATGTGCTCTCGCGCCTGATCTTCCCGATTTTTCGTAGCTTAGCTTCCAACAGGAATGGCTCTATATAGTAGGCCACATTTTCAGAGTTTCACGACATCAAGTTTTGATGGTATTTTCGAGTCCGTCGTTTGTTCACGAACCCCCCTCTAGGCTTCTTTATAGTATCTTATAGTATCTTACAGTATCTTATGGTATGTTATAGTATGTTATAGTATGTTATAGTATGTTGTAGTATGTTATAGTATGTTATAGTATGTTATAGTATGTTATAGTATGTTATAGTATGTTATAGTACCAGCCCCCGAAATCATGGTAGTTTCGCTGGATCCAAAAATAGCCTGAACTTCGCTTGCACGCTGTGCATGCGCCCCGCTAGAGTTTTTAGAATTGTAAGTCGTTTGACCCCCCTCTGTCCGGCTTACGGTATCAGCCCGCGACATCGTAACAGTTTCGTCTGATTCCTTCTCGACCATCGTAACAGTTTTGTCTGATTCCTTCTCAGCCATTGTAACAGTTTCGTCTGATCCCTTTTCAGCCGGGATATCGTCTGCACCATGTGCGTGCTCTCTCGCGGAATTTCTGGGTCCTCCGTTGTGTTAAGACCCCGTTTTCGCCGTTCCCTCGGCATAAGTTGGGAAAAAAAAATCGGGTTAGTTTTGGTTTTTCTATCTTGGTTTTTCTTCCCCTTGCACGTTGTCTAGGATGGGAGCGTATACCCTCCCGCCTCTTCAGTATGTGCATGTTCGGAACGTACGCCCTCTCACCTCTACAGTACGTGCATTTTCGGAACATATACCTTTGGGGTTTCGCGTTCATGCAAAGCAGGCATTATTTGTTTTTTCTTGTTATTTGTGGACACGCTTGTTCCTTAGTGGTTACAGCTGTGCGCGGCTATCGACCGTAGTAGCCTTGCCTCCTTTCTTCTGGGAATAATATGTTCGTGAACGGCTATTTATAGGGCGCGTATAAGCTTTGGACCCTACTGTCTCAGTACGATTCCACCTGGTAGGTACCAGTATAGTCAGTGTTGTCGCCTCGTGGCTCATCGCCTCGTGGCGCCCCAAAGTACCCCCTTCACGTCTGACTATCGTTGAGGCACCAAAAACAGTTTAACGTAGTAGTATGCCTTCTGTCTTCTTTGCCGCATTCAAAGTATGGCCTTTGTTCTTTTTTGGGTGATCTTCATCGTCGCCTCAATCTTGAATTTCTGCCCAAGTTGTTCTACCCTTCTACAGTACGACGAGCGTTCGTCTCTGTGGTTTTGCTTCCGCCTTCTACCGTCGGTGAGGCCTGCCCACGCTTCGTGCATAGTTACGAACCATGGCGTTTACGTACCATGTTGGGGTACTCCATCTCCTCGTTTCCACCTCGCCCTATGCGCTTGGTAACAACATAGATGCTTCCCACGTTGTTTCTCTTGCAGCTAACAGGCCTTGTTTCTCTCGACTACTTTTTCTTTTTTCTTTTCGGCATACCTACCCATAGGGTTAAACGACACCGACCTTGATCGTGGCCTTGCAGCCCGTCCTGACTGTGCAGTCCACAGGCCGTCCCCTCTTGGTCCCCATTATTCTCTTGAATTGTTGGCGTACCTGTCGTATCGATTCCACGCTTTGATCCCAGTTTGGCTTTGCAGCCCATACCGATCGTTTTGTGTTGACCCCTTTCATGTTCTGTTTTCGGCGAACATGCTTTAGGACGAATGCCTTCGCTACGTACCTAGTGTTGCTCGTTTTCGTCAAGCCAGCCTTTCAAGGTCCCTTGCTATGGACCCTCTTTTTTTTTGCAGGCTGCAGTACGTGGCTATGACACGATTTGCCTACTTACTTTCTGTTTTTCCCTGCATTTTTCTCGGTTAGCTTTTTAGGGTTGCTCCACGTTAGCGACCCCGTGTTCCCGACGTATAGCACCTAGCTGCGGCTTTCTCCGTGTTGTCTTCTATGTCCCCTAATTGTTTTCCGGAGCTAGACACTTTCAGCGCTGCTTCGAGCTGAACGAGTATCTTCTTGTTGACCCCATTTTGGGCTTGATTTGTTATGGGTGAATAGCCTCGCTACGTTTGCTGGCATTGTTCCCGTTATTCGTTAGCCTATCAAGGTGTCATGATGTCGACTCTCTTTCCGGGTTCCGATAGTACCTTCCGTCTTTCTGTGTCTACGTTTCAGTTCCGTCCTGGTTTGCGTATTGCTTTGGCCAGGTGACCTCACCACAATTTATTACCGCTTTCCTCGTACTGTATCCAGATGGCTTCTGAGGGTACTCCGCTGCTAACAGTTGGCCCCCTATCTTAGCTTTCGATGAAGGCTAAGATGGGGGGGTACCCCCAATGTTCACAGATGAGGCATGAGTCACTGTTAATAGGGCAATAGCACGAGTGACTCTGCACCTCGCTGACAAAATCGTACCTTCGGCATTTTTTTTGGTGCATCGCAGCTAACGATTCCCCTCCGTATCGACACCGAGAATGTTAAACGGCACGAAAGCCTTTAAACAGACTGTGACCGCAAGGAACAGGGGTGTCACTCGCGCGACTGACACCGAGCCACCGCAAAAGAAAGGCCCTTCTGAAAAAATATAATGACATGAACATAACCCTTATGGTGTCTTACCATTGGTCTTGCCGGCGTATCACACACACGCCTCCAGTACCACCATTTTGGTGTTGGATGTCCCACTGTTTAAGTAATAATTCTCTCCGTTTTCGCGATGTGTTTCGGTAGCCTCGGTTTCCCGGTATTCTACAGTTCGACCAAGGGCCTTATGCTAGCCTTCTAGGTCTCACATTACGGCCCCTGCTCCCCTGCTTCCATTATACCTCAGCTTACTGGTTATTTATACTTTTACCTTTCGACCAATGGCCCCACGTCAGCTTTCTGTGTCCAACGTAGCGGACTCTGACGTTCTTTTAGGCGGTGTTCCTTGATTTCTCTCTTGTCTTTCGGCAAAAACCCCGCGCTCCAGGCCCTAAATTTTCCTGGCCTTCACAGCGTGACACTTGTTCCTTTCTTTCCTCTGACATTATTTTAGCGTCTTCTGACATTATTTCAGCGTCTATACCTTAATTTTGTCTCCCTTCGCATCCTTGCGCTCAGTGGCCTCGTTCTTCGCGTTTTCGTAGGCCGAACGCCACTACTGGTATGTCGTAGGTAGACACCCTTTTTCGAGCTCTCACGGCTCAGCTCCACCACAGGATGGTATGTTTTGCAACGAGGCATTTTAGCCTCATTATTACGAGGTGTGGGGGAATCTATAGCCTCATTTTCGTCTGTTTCGAATAGCCGTATCTTCGATCCCCTACTTTTCATTTCTGGTCGTTTTGATGACATCCTTTGATAGCCATGTGATCTGCATCTACGACTATTCAGGATGGCCTAATGTAATGGAGTGCTGTTTGTTTATTTGGCTCGCTGTGTAACGTGTACTGGGCAACCACGTGGCATGCCCAGATGGAGTATGTAGAGAAGAGCACAACATATAATACAGCACGCACAGAGCCGCACCAGTTGCAGACTCTCAAACACACACAGGAGAAGCTCAGTAGCTTGTCGCTAAAGGCTCCGCACATGAACCACGTAGGAGAAGCTCAGTACCTGTCGTCAAGGGCTCCGCATATAAACCAAACAGGGGTGAGCCGTACCTGCCGTCACGCTCCACCCTCTCATATATAGCAGTATCTTGTCATCAAAGCTCGGGCCATATTTCATCATCACGAATACCTCTCGGGGAGGAAACGTCACACACTGCCGAGGCATATACCAAATAACGCCTCTCGACAGATATTGCAAAACCCCATAATATACGAAACGCCAAATATCCGCAGACCAGTATCGAGCAACCGCATACCACAAACAGCCCCCCTATTTGGTGCGCGATACGATAGGTCCAGAACAAATTATCACCAATTGTCGGGTAAAACGGCTATCCCAAATTCCATCATCAATGATAACTGTCAAGGTAAAACGGCAGTCTGAATACCAATACTGTTACCAGGAAATCCTACGCTTAGGCTTTCTCCTAACGCAAACTTGTGCAGTGAAACGTCGTTCGTTTCAACCGATATCCTCTTTCACTGTCGAGCTTGTCAACCCAATTACGTGGACGTTGATGCATCGAGCTAAGAATTGCCTTGGTGAAACGGCAATCTCAATGCCAAAATGTCGCAATTTCAGGTTCAGCATAAATCTTCCACATAAAATAAAACCGTATCTACGGGAAGGGAAAAGTCCAACAAGCAAGAATCTGTTGGGAAGCCTTCAAACAAAATAACTAACACCGTCTTCACATCAAATCCCAATGCCCAATAACATCGGTCCCCCTGCTTTGTACACTGTAGGAAAGAGCACACAACAGCACGTCTCGACATAAAACAACTCCTGTCGAAATACTCAAATCGACCTCTAGCAGCCCCCCTGCAGGACACTCCCCATGACCGAAGGCAAACGCAAACGGCAAAACGCCTCCGTATGCAACGGTTTGTGAGAAAATCAGCGTTACTATGCTGACGCACGTGGGAAATATCACACTCCCCACTGGCTACACTCCATTTCTATAGACGAGAGCGTAACGCATGTCTGCATCTACGTGGTTAACAAGGCATCAGCACACATCATCACACCTCCACCAGAGGTATAGACACCCGACAAATAGCCTAGTGCGCATTGTTCGCATCCACCTATAACTCCAAATTGAACGCCATTAGTCTTATCCCTCTGAAATGTAATACCGTTACTACATCAATACATATCCAGAAAAATAACAAATACCATGCCTCTCGTATACAGGCACTAGTAGCGTTCGCCAATCAATGATAGACACTGTACCTCACATTTCATATCTGGTCGTAAATATCTCGCATGCCATGTCGTGAAACATGCCATTTCGCGGTAAGGTCAGTCACCCTAAAACTCACGTTAAATCACATACCAGTTATCAAGCGAGGCACTCGGGACGCTCCTGCCATTAGAGCGGGCCATATCCTCCATTGCAGCCTATCACACACATATTGTCCTATCGGTTGCCATGCACGTCACGAATTCAGCGGTTGCTGTGCACGTCGAGTATTAACTCGGCAAACAGCATCCAAATAGCTCGCGCGTATCCCTAACTCATCCCTTGATTCATAACGCAAAATCCCACAATCTACGATGGGAAATCTCTGTGCCCGCGCGAGTACAAAAGTCCCCCCTGCTCTTAGTAGGTGCTCACCAAGACAGTATGCAAAAGGTAAAAACCTATTGCATCTGAATTTAAATATACTATGGATACTGGTAGTTTTGGGTCCACTGTACGTTGTGCATTAATGGCCAACGTGTACGGCACGATTTGTCGAGACCATCGGCATATCTTAGTGGCGTGTCAACCTTACTCGACGCATGAGTACATCCCAATACTCTTTCCAATTCTTTAAAAAAACCTCTTCTCCGTTTGAATCACCCAACACCTTCGTACCCGCGAAAAATGAAAAAATAAATAAATGAAGAAATCAGCTCAAATACATCACAAAATTGCGGTGAAAACGAAACGCCTCCGTTTGCAGAGGCTATGCTGCAACGCCGACGATACGTGGACAACCTCGAACTCCCCGCTAGCAACATGTTCCCGAAGGGAGTGATGTCGGACATCAATGTGCTTACTGTTGGGAGTGGTCACAGGGTTATTCGCCAAATGGATCGCCTCTTGATTGTCTTCCTTCACCGTGGTACACCCAACATCGCGGTCAAGGAAAATAAAACTCAAGAGATGCCGCATGAATATCGCCTCGCGAAAACCCGTGGCCATCGCCGCATACTCTGCCTCCATAGACGAGAGCGTAATGGATTTCTGCGTCCTAGAGTAGAACTATACGCAAGAGTGATGTCGGACATCAATGTGCTTACTGTTGGGAGTGGTCACAGGGTTCTTCGCCAAATGGATCGCCCCTTGATTGTCTTCCTTCACCGTGGTACACCCAACATCGCGGTCAAGGAAAATAAAACTCAAGAGATACCGCATGAATATCGCCTCGCGAAAACCCGTGGCCATCTCCACATACTCTGCCTCCATAGACGAAAGCGCAATGGATTTCTGCCTCCTAGAGTAGAAACATACGAAGGCACCAGCGCACATGATAACTCCACCAAAGACCGACCTTCGGTCATCGGCCTCGTGCGCATAGTCCGCGTCCACGTACAACTCCAGCTGAACTCCATTACCCAGATCTCGCTGAAAAATGATACCGTAAGTACTCGTCGACTTGATGTACATTACGATGTGCAGCGCTGCCTGCCAACGCGACAACTTTGGCGCCGCAGAGTATCTTGCCACCACTCGAACCGCGTTAAGGATGTCCGGGCGGGTCTGGTTCGCCAGCCACATCAAATGCCCTACCAACGACCGAAAAGGCTCATCGACGTCTGGTTCATCGTGATCAAACAGCTCAAGCTTTTGATCAACCACCGCAGGGACGCGCTTGCGGCGAGTGACACCAAACTTCGCTACGGTACTTTCAGCGAAAACCTGCTGTGATATTGTCAACGTCCTTGCAGCCCAGTCTCGAGAAAATCGGCAACCTGCGGACCACCGCAACTCCCCCAGGTTGTTGATAGGAACGAACTGGTCCAGGTCCTCACAAAACTTGTCACACGTACTCAAAAGCCCCATCGCAAATATGTCAACATGCGCTACTATTACGATAGAAACGGCCCCCGCTTCCACCAAACGCATAACACACGCATCAGCTTCACACTGCTCAAACCCGAGGCTCCTCCTGCCGCGTACCAAGTGATGGTTCCATTGCCGCGACGCCTGTTTCAAACCATACAGGCTGCGGCACAACTTAACCATCTTACCGGACATCGACCCGCACCCCTTTGGGGGGCGCATGTATACATCCTCCCTTAGCTCTGACTGAACAAACGCCTGCTCGGCATCAAAATGGCATAAATCCATCCCCAACTCGCACACAATGGCAGCCAGCAGACGGATACTCGCCACCGACGGGCACGGGAATAAGTTTCGAAGTATTCAACACCTGCACGCTGCCTAACCCCCCGGGCTACCAGCCTAGCCTTTGCCCGCACTACTCTACCGAATTCCGTGGACCTTCCATGAATAAACCCACTTTGCAGATATTTCGTTGATGACATTCGTTGTTACGTGCCACCATCTCTCTCGTCCACCACAGCACCGAACGTCCCCGCGCGGTACAGACCATCATTCTCAGTGTCCATTGCGTTGAACCACACATCCCCATGTTCATCCTCGCATGCTCCGCGATACGAATTTGGCGTTACCAACTCCCTCGCAGGGCATGAAAGCAGTTGAGGAGCGGGCGTGTGCGGCGACGACTGATCGGCAATGGTCATGGCAGTTTTCTCCCGCGCGGCTAGCATTAAAACGAATCCATGATGCGCGCCCAGGCGCCCCCTTTGCCGCGACGTCGACCGCGTCACCGCCAGCGATACCCGTGGTTGCTGCTGCTGCTGCACCGGCATCTCCACAGTGAGTTGATGCGCGGACGAGGATTCTTGTGGTGCAACAGTCGCGGGCGGCGCAGGGGGAGAGCGACACGGGCAATAACTCCGGGGGGGCAACAGCCACTGACGTCGGCTCCTGCTACTGCCGTACGGACGACGCAGCAGGCAGGGGCGTGGACGAGGACTCCGGTGTCATACCAGTCGATGGCGTCGACCGCTGGTACCACACCTCGTAGCCCCGCGGCGCTTGCGATTGCTGGGCTGAACCCCTGACAGGACCCCCTTTAGACGACGACGGGGACCTGGCAATCGCGGTCCCTCCACCGAACGGCGCGCGCCGATAACCCCACGTCACATCGGTCGAGTAGCTCGCGATGCCTGATGGCGATAGCATGATCTTACTGCAAACCGAGGCGTGGTCGTTGCCGGAGTTCAGGTAGAAGCAGTGTTCTCCCTTCGGCTCTGACTTGGCCGCCCGCTTGACCTTGTGGCGTGCCGCCATCACGTATGGAAGTACGAGGCGCCGGTAAGGCCGCTCGTGGAACTTCTCAAAAGAGCACATCATGCCAAGCTTTTCATCCAACCGCACCATGAGGTTGAGCGCGTCGCACATTTAATTGTTGAGCGCTATGGACAGAAACTCTACACTATCGAATATGGTCTGGAACTCCAAGAATGCAGCATGACCCCCCTCGGCAACAAGAGATATCTTCCGCTCCACACGCCCGCTGCGCTTCGGGCCGTCGACAGATGTGAACTCGGGGTGGATGTTGTTGACGACCATCAGCCTTTGGAACTCGGTGTTAGTGAATGCGGAGGCGGTGTCTGCGCGAAGGCATTCCGGCTGCCCGTAGACATATACGGCCGACAGAAAAGTGGGGAAACCGAGTGTGACGGTGGCCGTGCTCTTGTCCGGCAGGAATATCTGCCAGCCCAAGTTGGTGGCGTCGTCGACGATCATCAAACAGTACCGTGCGCCGCCTGCCGACGTCGGCACGTACAGGCGCTGCATCCGTTTCTCAGCTCGGCACGACGTGGACTTCGCGACGGCTTTGTGGATCCCCTTTCCCCCCGCGCACCCGTCGCAATATCCCAAACGCCCCGTCACCTTGATGCCCATTTGACGAGCAGTATCACGTAAAATGGCATCGTGGGCGTGGCCAAGGAAACAGTGCAAGTCGTTCACGTCTATACATCTCTGCCTACCAGGCCTTAACACTGAAGCAGCAAGTGCAGGGGGTTTCCCGTGTCTTGCTACTCGAGTGGCCTCAACGTAGTTTCCGAGTTTCTCCTTGCGGAAAAACACGCCTCCATCGAGCATGTTCGCCCCTTCGTGATCAAGGGTAATGACGTGCGCCTCTTGGATCACGCTTAATGAGCAAAGGAAGAAAAGTACCCCAGGCACAAACGCCACATTCCTCAAGATCACTTCTACATCCTCAGCACAATGCATCACTACATCAACGCAACCAACAACCTCTACCTCCCTCTTCTTTCCGTCACCAATGATCTCTTGTTGTACAAGAGAGGATAATCACCAGTGCAATGGATTGAAGCATCACTATCTCCGATCAGAATGTTACTCCCAGACCTTATAAGCCTCACTAGACCACTCCAAGCAAAAAGAGCATGCCTCTTGCTTATAGACGTCGAATGCGCGACGAAGAGGGTGGGCCTCTCGACCTGCTGTTCGCTGCTGGCCGGCGCTTGGCTGTCGATAGTCGAGGAAAGCGGTCCACCGTGGTAGGCTCCTCCGATATCTGGATCTGGCCGCCCCAGCACTTCGCCCTCCTGCACTCCGCCGCCCCCGTCCCATTGTTGTGCGCCTCCGCCCACACCGCCCCGTTGCAGTACTGTGCGCCTCCGCCCACACCGCCCCCGTTCCAGTGCTGTGCGCCTCCGCTCACACCGCTCCTGTCCCATTGCTGTGCGCCTCCACCCACACCGACCCCGTCCCATTGCTGTGCGCCCCCACCCACACCGCCCCCGTTCCATTGCTGTGCTCCTCCGCCCACATCGCCCCCCCTGAACTGCCTTCATGCCCTGCGAGGGAGTTGGTAACGCCCAACTCGTATCGCGAAGCATGCGAGGATGAACATGGAGATGTGTGGTTCAACGCAATGGACACTGAATGTGATGGTCTGTACCGCGCGGGGACGTTCGGTGCTGTGGTGGACGAGAGAGATGGTGGCACGTAGCAATGAAATGGCATCAACGTAATCTCTGCAAAGTGGGTATATTCATGAAAGTTCAACGAATTCGGTAGAGTAGTGCGGGCAAAGGCTAGGCTGGTAGCCCGGGGGGTTGGGCAGCGTGCAGGTGTTGACCACTTCGAAACTTATTCCCGTGCCCGTCGGTTGCGAGTATCCGTCTGCTGGCTGCCATCGCGTGCGAGTTGGGGATGGATTTATGCCATTTTGATGCCGAGCAGGCGTTTGTTCAGTCAGAGCTAAGGGAGGATGTATACATGCGCCCCCCAAAGGGGTGCGGGTCGATGTCCGGTAAGATGATTAAGTTGTGCCGCAGCCTGTATGGTTTGAAACAGGCGTCGCGGCAATGGAACCATCACTTGGTACGCGGCAGGAGGAGCCTCGGGTTTGAGCAGTGTGAAGCTGATGCGTGTGTTATGCGTTTGGTGGAAGCGGGGGCCGTTTCTATCGTAATAGTAGCGCATGTTGACATATTTGCGATGGGGCTTTTGAGTACGTGTGACAAGTTTTGTGAGGACCTGGACCAGTTCGTTCCTATCAACAACCTGAGGGAGTTGCGGTGGTCCGCAGGTTGCCGATTTTCTCGAGACTGGGCTGCAGGGGCGTTGACGATATCACAGCAGGTTTTCGCTGAAAGTACCGTAGCGAAGTTTGGTGTCACTCGCCGCAAGCGCGTCCCTGCGGTGGTTGATCAAAAGCTTGAGCTGTTTGACCACGATGAACCAGACGTCGATGAGCCTTTTCGGTCGTTGGTAGGGCATTTGATGTGGCTGGCGAACCAGACCCGCCCGGACATCCTTAACGCGGTTCGAGTGGTGGCAAGATACTCTGCGGCGCCAAAGTTGTCGCGTTGGCAGGCAGCGCTGCACATCGTAATGTACATCAAGCCGACGAGTACTTACGGTATCATTTTTCAGCGAGGTCTGGGTAATGGAGTTCAGCTGGAGTTGTACGTGGACGCGAACTATGCGCACGAGGCCAATGACCGAAGGTCGGTCTTTGGTGGAGTTATCATGTGCGCTGGTGCATTCGTATGTTTCTACTCTAGGAGGCAGAAATCCATTGCGCTTTCGTCTATGGAGGCAGAGTATGTGGAGATGGTAACGGGTGTTCGCGAGACGATTTTCATGCGGTATCTCTGGAGTTGTACTTTCCGGAATGCGATGTTGGGTGTACCACGGTGAAGAAAGTCAATCAAGGGGCGATCCATTCGGCGAATAACCCTGTTACCAAATACAACAGTGAGCACATTGATGTCCGACATCACTCCCTTCGGGAACATGTTGCTAGCGGAGAGTTCGAGGTTGTCCACGTATCGTCGGCGTTGCAGCATGCTGATTTTGTCACCAAGCCTCTGCAAACGGAGGCGTTTCGGTTTCGCAGCAATTTTGTTATGGATTTGAGGGAAGCAGATTTCAAACTTTATTGAAGGCGCGCGGTTTGATCGGGGCGCTTGACCCCACGAGCAACCCCATGAAGATTTTAGTGATCGGTTGCGCTCCTCCATCCGTCCTAAGCCCCCGACTACCCGAGTGGGGTGGAAGCCTCACACACTGCCGAGAGGCATATACCAAATAACGCCTTGAAAGATAATACAAATCCCCATAATATGAGATACACTAAATATCCGCAGACTAGTATCGAGCAACCGCATACCACAAACACGAGCTCTCCGTAGAAGGATGGTTTATAGATTCAACGTGAAACCATCTCATGGTTGAGGTGAAACCACGTGATATTAGATGTCACAATCACGTCAAGGCCATCATAGTTGGGCGATAATGTAGGTGGCGATGATGGGACAAGCAGGACGCCCCTCATCTCACTATCTTGCCCTGCCTTGCTTTGCCCCGTTTTTCCTGTCTTTTAACGTTGAGTCTAAGCCTTGAGTCTAGCCAGCGAGCCATGGGAGAGATGATACATACACTGGAACCCATGAGGGGCACGCTTCCCAACACCGGCCAACCATGCATCCCCCACTCGGAGTACCGTGACACTGCGTTCCCGGCCTCGAGGGTGGTATTATATAAGTTCGGGCACATCGATATAGTTTGTACTCGTGCAAGTAATGTAGGTACGAGTAAGAGCACACACACTGATGCTCTATTACACGCACGCTTTTTGTCTGATTGATGACATGGAGGGAGGGTGTATCAAAAAGCAGGGAACAACTTTTCGACACAATAATAAAGGGGAAAAGTTGTTCCTGTTGTTAAGCTGCGCCGCGCGAAGGTCGTAGTAGTAGTAGACGGTATCCACGGAAGAAGCCAGTTGCATGCATTCGTCCCGGTATGGCATCGTTTGGTGGTTATTTTCTCCGAGAAGACTCTTTGGAGAAGTATAGGCGGTGTGGAAGGCGTGCTTTGTTGTTTCTGTGGTGCCTGTATCCGTTGCTGTTTTTGTCGTTTGCCGGTCAAGTGCGAGCCATCGTGCTGATACGTAACTGACAAATAGTTTTGGGTTGCTTTCTTCTTGTCGTGCTCCTTGTGCTGCTGATTGCTGATTGAATATCTCTAATGAGTTTTATTGAGCCGGTCGCCCCTGTGGTCAAGTGGTTACCCTCGAACACTGCTACTAGCGTTGGTGCTTGAGTTAGATTCACACCGTTGTGATGTCTGACTACTATATTTGCAGAAACGGAAAAACAAAGATCAACTAACTGCTGAAAACGCCTAGCAGCGTGGTGGGTAGGTACACTTCGACGCGAATCGACGAGGAAAGAAAAAGCTGAATTATTCGCATAATAAAATAAAGGCATGTACCGTAGTGGGGCGGGGGCAGGAGGACCCGGTATGTGACCCCGGATCTGAGTTATACTGCTGGGAGGGAGGGCGAGAGCGGTACACGGATAATACATGGGATGGGGAAAAAACCTGGTACAATAATAGTAGTTAGAGAAAGCTACGAGAAGTTTCGAAGAATGAGTAATATTCGATCTCACAGCAGACAATACGGCGTTCTTTTTTTGTATTTTCATACAGATACCATACCACCCTGGTTCCCCGCGGATATCCAAAAATATCTAAATCCTGGAGGACGGGTGTGCTCTCCACAGCACTCGGCGACAGCAGTAGACGCGCAGTCGCCGCAGGCCCCCACTCACAAACACGAGGATTCGTAACCTGTCATGGATAATATGTGATACCCTGGCACGGTGGTTTGAGAGGCTGTGCTGTCGACGTTAGCCGAGGTGATGGCAAAGCGAGAGAGGATAGCCTGGAAAACGAAGTGCTTCCGAGATGGTATGTAGAGAATATGTTGAATAGTACAACGGTGGCGCTTAATTTGGCCAATACACACAGATGTAAACCGCAGAGTTGCAAGAGCCCAGACGACAGCTACTTCCCAGAGATGACTAGGACAGCTATGATCTGGAAAGATCTACAAGAGAGAGCCACACGAGAGAGTGAGCTACCTGGATATCAAGCGGAGAATCCAACCTGGATATCAAGCGGAGAATCCTACGGAAGTAATTCCTCCGCACACATACGTACGTTACACTCGAACCGACACATATGAGATCTACGATACACAAGAGCAGTGCTACTGAACATTGACTCATAATGGCTATGTGCTAACATTTCCATAACTCTCTCCCTCAATGGAAGCTGCTCAAAGTCATACCAAACTAATGATGATTAATTCAAGCAAGTATTTTTGTTTCATGCGCTTCAACCACGAAGGTGCCACGTGATGTTTCAGTCCTATACGTAAAACAATACATTAACGCGCTTGCTAAAGAGTACCTGCTACTGCACAAACCAGACTACCATGACTTCCAATCCTACATGGCCCGTTCAATCAGTGATGGTGCGAGGCCGAATGTCGATTACAGAAAGAGCAAGTTGATTCGCACAAACACAACAGATTAAAAACGAACACACAAACATACAACACGACTAATTGAACTGGCTGTTGATGATGAACTGACTGTTGATAAAGTCGTTCACGTTGAAGTTGCTGATGATGTCCAGCAGGTTCCTGAAGCGATCCTTGTTTAGGTGCTTTGTGCCGATCGATGTCGGCAGGGTTGATGTCGGTCGGGATGTAGCGGATGGAGATCCTTCCCACCGACACGAGCTCTCGGATGAAGAAGAAGCGCAGCGCGATGTGCTTCGTCCTCGAGCTGAAGGATCGGTTTTTCAGCGTGTGCAGCGTCGCCGCGTTGTCGCAGTACAACGGCACTTTCGCGAAGTCCTTGCCGAACCCTATCTCAGTCAGCATGTTCGAGCAGAACACTGCTTCCTTCATCGCCAAAGCCGCGCCACCAGCTCCGCCTCCATGGTCGACATGGCAGTCAGACCTTGTAGCCCCGACTTGAAGCTAATCGGCGCATCGCACAGCAGCGATAAGTAGCATGAGGTGGACTTTCCGTTGTCCGGTTTGTTGGCCCTGTTTGAGTCCGAAAAGACTGCAAGCTTGAAGCCTTCCCTCTTGTACGTAATGCTGAAGTCGGTTGTCCCCGCAAGGTAGCGAAGAGTGTGCTTCGCCGCCACCATGTAGATCTTACTGGGTTTCGCCATCGGGCGAGCCAGTTGACCAACGGCATACAAGATGTCGTACCTTAACACTTGGGGAACATACATCAGGCACCCCACGAAGCCCTGGTAGCGCTTTTTTTCTTCCTCGTCCAGCAGAGTCTCGGCAGGCTGCTGGTTGGAGAGTTCGGGACCGTACCCCGGCGTGTTGGTCGGCTTGAATTCCGACATTCCGAATCTCTCCAGGATGGACTTGGAGTAAGCCTCTTGAGAGATCGTGAGAGTGCCACGCTCAAGGTCTCGCTTTATCTCCATGCCCAAGACGAGCGACACCGCTCCCATGTCGGTCATATTGAAACGCTGCTTCAACTTATCTTTCACCATCGCCATGGCGTTAGAGTTGTTGCTGGCCAGAAGGAGATCGTCCACGGGCCAAGTAGATCCGAACACCGTCGTGATCGTACTAGTTGACACACGTGTCGGACTGACGCGGAACGAAGCCGATCTCGACAAGGGCGGGATCGATGGTGTTGAACCTGTTCCCGGAGCTTTGGGCCCACCCGTAGAGGCTCTTTTCTAGCTGCATCAATAGCTCACCTCCATCCTTGTCCTTGACCTCGAAGTCAGGCGGCTGCTCGACGAACACCAACTCCTGGATATCCGCGTACAGGAAGGCAGTTGAGACGTTCATCTGGTGTAGAAGCAGGCCGAAGTGCACGGCTATGCAGCATATGATCCGCACGCTCTGACTCATGCACACCGGGGCGTAGATGCTGCCAGAGTTAAGGCCAGGAACTTGGTTCCAACCTTGAGCCACTACACGAGCCTTGAAGGAGCCGTCCGCCTTGCGCTTGAACACCCAATTTTGATTCGCTTCCGTCCGGCGGGAACGGCAGAGCGCGGAACAAGCTTGTAAACGATTTTTAAGACTTGCGATATCGCGTTCTGCTGCTGCATTCCACTGGACGGCTTCGGGTGTGACCCGCGCTTCCTGGATTGTCTGTGGAACATTCGGTTGCGTTGTTCCCACAGCGTACGCGTATTCCGTGAAGCCAAATGTGTCGTCCCTGTGGGCGACGTCGGGAAACTCCTCCTTCACGGTAAACGCGTAGGAGAGGCGACGAAGCTCGCTGATGGTATTTGCAGTGGGTACGCTCGAAGCAGACCTGGTGGTCGCAGGCGTCGACGTCGAACCTCGTCCACCACGAGTACCACGTCCATGTGCAGACCCGCTGCCACGTCAACCGCGCTGCGTGATGCCTCCTCGCGCAGATCCACCACACGAAGCAGATCTGGCGACTGCAGGCGTCGGCGCGGAACCTCGTCCGCCACGAGACGAACCGCGTCCACGCACAGAACTACCCTGCGGCGCAATACCAGACGGAGCAGAACCAGCGGGCGATGGACCAAGTGGCGGCGCCGGACCAGGCGACGATCCAGGAGACGACGCATCGTTGACCGGCACCGGGGGACTGACTCCCCCCGGCGGAGCAGGGCTATCTTTCTCGGGCGTGCCACCAGAAGCCCCAGGCGCATCGTTGGCAGGAGTAGATCCAGCAGGTGCAAGCCCAAGATCACGTTTGGTTGTCTCACAAATTGTTCGAGAAGCTCAATCGCAGGCAGATCCCCGACGGCATCCCTAACGGCACGTTCAGGAGAGAGCGAATCAGCCGAGTGGTTGGAAGTGTAGTTTCGCACGTCTCTTAGTATGTCATCGTGGTCGTCGTACGTGAACTCCCCGTCGTCAAAACCGCGCGAGTCCAACAAAAGGAGGCGTCTGGCAAAAGGCAGAAGATGAAGTTGCCGCAGCCGGTGGAGCGCGTTGGGCGCTGAAGGAGAAACCGAACGAAGTCGGCTCAGCGGGGGCCTGCGGCGCCGTCGCCGGAGTCGATTGCGCCAAGTGAGCGCTCCCGATGTTGATCAGGTTGATCTGACCAGCAGAATGCAGCAGCGCCAGGTTGGCAACCAAGCCTTGGAGCTCGTTCTGCTTATTCGCGCGAAGCTCTTGCTGTTTCTGAAACTCAGCATCGCTGTTCGTGGCGGTGTTGTGGTAGGAGCACCCTTTCGGCTGAGTACTCCTCCCACCACCGCCGCGCTTGTTCTTCCACTTCTTCTTCCTCGGCTTCGGACGGTTTTTCTGCACTTGTTGGGGGCAATCACGCTGGAAATGCCCGTATCCCTTGCATCGATGGCACTGGTCGGTGAGGCCGCCGCCATTTCGGCTCCCCGGCCCGAGGCCACGGGCCCCGACGCGTTGCGCGAGTGCTGGTCCACGTAGAAGCGGCTAGCCGTCTCCTGGAGACGGTCAACGGACGTGAATTTCTCTCGGTAGTGCATCTCACGGATGAACTAAACTCTGGGGCCTTCGTCAGGCCCGAGAGCATGATGTCTAGGTAGACCCTCTCGGAGACCTCCCCCCCCAGGCTCTGGAGGTGAATCTTGAGATCCATTATTTTCGTGAAGAAATCGATGAGATCCCCGCCCGCCAGGTACCGAAGGCCGAAAAACTCTCTCTGACACGCACACCGAGCTTCCTGGATGTGAGCGTCGAAACGCTCGTTGAGGGCCTTCCAGGCCGCTGTTCCATCCGCCGCCTCTTCGTAAGTAAGGACGGTGGCGTGCGCAGACCCGGAGGTGACAAAGAAGAGGAGGGAGAACAGGCGACTGTTAGCCTGGTCCCACTTGGCCCTAACTCCCTCGTCCGGCTCAGGTTCCGCAGCGCTGTCGGCCCCGGCTAGGATGGGCTTAAGATCCGGCGCGAAGAAGTTGATTGCGTTCCGGGGTTTGTATTCCACACGGGAACACCCTGCTCCTCCGAGATGGTCCCAACGGCATCTAGCATGCGGTGGAGCGCGGGGCTCGATGATTTCGCCATCGCTGAAAGCCAGGGTCACATTCCCGGGCGCGGTCAGGTTTTCATCACACGTACGACGCCCCGAGAGCCTGAAAAGGGTCGACGCGCCTAAGAAGGATACGATGCAATGCTACACAGGGGTAGACTTAGTTCAGGTCGCAGCTCCGTAGCTCACGACCCACGTCCGGCGTTAGCTATCCAGCTCCCGCCCAGACCACTGCGCCCCGTCGAGCACAGCTTATGACCAACCGCAGGTAGCGAACTGCGGTGTTGAGACGACGGAGTAGCCCGCTCTGGCCTCGTCCTGCAGGTACACGGGTCAGATACACTGCTGAGACTTGCTACGCGTCTTGCAGCGTAGACGTTTGGCTGCTGCACGGATGCAAACAGGCCTTGTTAGATCCTCAGCCTAGACACGCACATCTTCAAAAAACCAGCACGAGCAAGATATCTTGGACAGACATACCTCGCGTATACCACAACGCGCAGGTATACCTCGCGTATACTACAACGCACAGGCAAATTTACGTGAGCGGGTCACGTAGGTGTAGTGGCAGCAGCAGGCGGCTACCAGCTAGCAGTCGTATCCTCAGCCTACACACGCTACGAAACCGGTAACTCGGTACGTGGGAGATATCTTAGAATAGACTACGCCTCGCGAGAGAACCGCGCGCAGGCGATTTCGATCGCCAGCTACAGACACAAAGAACACCGACAACGGTGCGCCGCGCTCAGAACTAGCAACCTGCACAATCCTATTCCCCCGACCGAAATTAACGCCTACAAGTTGTGATGCCGAATGTTTTACACAAACAGTAGCGTACCGAAAGTGCAGCCGAGAGCCCAGGTGATCAGTCTGGGCCCAGTAAGCAAGCGAGTTGACTCAGTGTGGCCTCTAGCTGAAATCAGACTCCGGCAGTAGCTCCCCGCCGAAAAAAATCCAAAAATATCCAAATCCTGGAGGACGGGTGTGCTCTCCACAGCACTCGGCGACAGCAGTAGACGCGCAGTCGCCGCAGGCCCCCACTCACAAACACGAGGATTCGTAACCTGTCATGGATAATGTGTGATACCCTGGCACGGTGGTTTGAGAGGCTGTGCTGTCGACGTTAGCCTAGGTGATGGCAAAGCGCGAGAGGATAGCCTGGAAAACGAAGTGCTTCCGAGATGGTATGTAGAGAATATGTTGAATAGTACAACGGTGGCGCTTAATTTGGCCAATACACACAGATATAAACCGCAGAGTTGCAGGAGCCCAGACGACAGCTGCTTCCCAGAGATGACCAGGACAGCTATGATCCGAAAGGATCTACAAGAGAGAGCCACACGAGAGAGTGAGCTACGTGGAATCAAGCGGAGAATCCAACCTGGATATCAAGCGGGGAATCCTACCGAAGTAATTCCTCCGCGTACATACGTACGTTACACTCGAACCGACATATATGAGATCTACGATACACAAGAGCAGTGCTACTGAACATTAACTAATAACGGCTATGATAACATTTCCATGACATTTACAAACAAGAAAATGTATGAAGATCTTTTTTTCATAGCATCCGTCCTCGTGCCTAGCAGCCATAACATTCTTGTTAAAGAAAATCGCTGGGGGGCTATCGTAGAATCAGTCGAACGTTAAAAAACAAAAACGTTTTAACCATATTCGATGATGTTGTGGGAGTCTTTGCTAAACGAACTTACCTACTCTGTTGAAATACGGGAATCTAATTCTCAAAGACAAAAAGTTCAAGGGTACCATATTACACCGCTTTTTCGACAACTTGGTTGGCATAGTCTTTAAATTTAAGCATTTGACGCTCTCGTGCCGGGCTGTCATCGACGGTATGCACCGTCAGGCCGGCGATGCGCAACGTGGACGGATATTTGAGACGGTGGATGCGCAGGGGCGGGGAGAACATGAGAGACAGGAGAAGGATTGGAAGATTTGGAGGCTTGGTGGTGGATTGGGGTTCGGCTTCTTCGCGGGGCCTGGGGAGGAGCATGGACGGCGGAGAAGGCGCTGTCCGCTACGAGAGCGTCTACGTGAGAAAGAAAAGATAATCGTCTGCCGCAAGAGCACGTGTTCAAAAAGGCACGTATTGCTTTAATTATTTTGTTGTCCTGCAGATTCGGGGTTTGGTTCGGTTCTTGGTTGGGTATTTAGGTCGGTATTATGGGGCAACGTGCGTTGAGGCTAGAGATATGAATGGAAGGTAGTTCACGGCCAGCCGTAGTTCCATGTGCTCCCATTCCCCACTGTGCTTGTCCCCGACGCTCTCTTATCCTTGCTGCCTGTTCACCCCCAGTAGCTAGCAAGCATGATACTGTTGTCCTCTTAGATCGGGCACTCTTATAATGGTGGCATTACGTATTTTCAAAGTTGGAAAATGGAAGCATGATTTCTTGTTCCTGGTACGGAACGTTGGAAACATGAATAATCTGGTAGCTAGTACGTAATGGTATCTGCCACCAGGTCACAGTGACCCCCCGCAATTTTCAGTTTTCAGGCACGGGCGTCGTAGCTGCGCTGCTAGCTGTCAAAGAACTCGGGAAGGCGGGGCGATCATTGATATTTGTATTGTGGTTTGCGGTTCGATTACTCTTGTTCCACTGCAAGCCCGCGGATCGTCACTCTGACAGCACTCCAGACAACAGGCGCGTTCGTCTGTGATCACGATTACCGTGCGGTTCGTACGGTGCAGGCAGCGCGACAACAGCTGTAGTTTGTAGTCGCGAGTTGGTTAGTTGTGGGAACGGGGGAACTCTATGCTGAAGTTGAGTGGATACCCGCGGTCATGTGAGTTCAGTTTGCACATTGGACCTTTTCACCTGTGCGCCTCCTTCGTATTGTGCGTTTTAGGTGGGAAAGCGTAGTGTTTCCCGGACGAATTTTGATTTCATTGATTGTTCGGATCTACCTAGGGCTCCAGCACCTTTGTGTGACCACGGACTCTAGATTTTTGACAAGAGTTAATGCGAGACAACATAACAAGGTACATGCAAACTATTCTTGTTTGCACGTATTGCGAAAACGAGAGGTAACGGGTAGGGTGGTTGGGTGTTTTTAACACACAACTGAATTTTCAACCCTGACTGGTGTTATGCCTCCATGAATACCTGTAGTACCTGGCATGTGAAGTTGATATTTATTGATTGACGTACATTGCTGGGAGGATGCTCGATAAAAAAAATCATTTTGAGAAAGGACATACTGGTATTTGTTTTGAACATGTTGAGTAGGTAGGTATGTATGATGAATGCTGGCTTCCATAGTTGAAGCACAACCTAGTCAAAGTGTCCTGTAATACCAACGCGTGTTGAGAGCTTGGTATGGACTAAACCAGAGCGAAACTGGTTGGACAAAATGTGGCTTGACTCCGGAGTGGAGGAGTTATATCTTGCTTGGCTGATTTTTTTGTCGTATCAATGTTCAAAATCGAACTCGGGTCTGCGTTGATACTATGCTAATAATAATAGTCTAATAGTTATACTATTTTTTATTTTGCGTGGGGCATGTTGAAAACGAGAGTATCTATAATATTTACCACCAGAATGTGCTTGATTGGTCGAAGATTTGGAAGTATATAAATTTGGGGGAACACTATTGGTTGTTTTCGAGTAGTGGACGACGAAATTTGATACCTGGTATTTTTATATTGATTTCAGCGTTGAATTTGCTTGATTGAAGGCTTGGGAGTATTATGTTTTGAGGTGAAATTTTGGTGGTTCCGGGTTATTTTGGGCTTGATAAATTTAACCACAATCGACAGTTATTCTTTCTGGTCTTACACGGAGTAGTCCTACTGCTCTCTTGATCGCCCATGTTCTTATCAGCGGTTTCCGTTACGATTACTGCGGTTCAATTCCGCTAGCTACGGCGTTGGGTATCAATATTCAGATTTTTGGAGCAGAGGCAGTATTGTTTTGAAATTGACATTGGCTAATATCTGAGGCATGTACCTTGTTTGAATAGGCAAGGTTCGGATGGGGCGCTTTGGATGAACATTATCATGAAGTGCACACAGGCAGGGGGAATGTTGGTTTATGTGCTGGTTTATGCCTGTGCACAACCCTGATGTATGATGCGTATGACTGCAAAGAATCTACGGAGATGGTAGAGTAGAACTATTGATATGATTGGCGGTCCTAATCTTCGATGTGTTCGAGTTGATCGTTATCATGACGTGCACACAGGCAGGGAAACGTTGGTTTATGCCTGTGCACAAATCTGATTTACTATGTGGTATTTTTGGTGTAGCATCTTCGGGGATTCGGGGGAACCTATGGTTCGCCGAACGGATATAATAGAATAAATAAGTGGTCCCTCATCCCATGATTAGAGTCACAACGTGAGGGAGTGGGAAAAGCCCTGAGCTGCACTTTCCTTTCCTTCCTTTCCTTTTTTACTTCCTTCTTTTCAGGACTTTAATGCGTATTTCTACTTCTTCTCTCTTCCAAGCCAGATGGCGCTCCGGATTTCGTGACTCCCGTCTCCGCGAGCCAGCCTGTGCCCCTAACACCTGGGTTCATCCATCAGTGTCATCTGCCTTGTTGCTGTGTTCTGGCTTGATTTATGTTTTGTCTTTCTGTTTGTATTGGGTACTGGGGCGATGATTATGGTGTGGACACCGACGTTGTCAGCAACTGTGCGCAGGTGACACACCACGCGACAATGCTCCTAGTCATATGGTAGGTCAGTTCATTCGGAACCCCGAACTGTCACTACCCCCGACCCTGGTGGGGTGTTGTCATCTACTATGCAGCTGGCTGTCAGTTTCGCTTTCTTTTTGTGCTTGTCTTGCCCGTGTTTCGCTTAATGCTCGTTCTTCCTGGGCACCCCTTCCCACCCCCCCCTGAGTTCATTTTCCCTTCCTTTCCATTTCCTTCCATTTTGTATTTTTTGTTTTCGTTTTATGTTTCTTATTATTTTTTGTTGCTTCGTTGCAATTAGTGTTCTTGCTGGCTTTTGTTCCACCCTCGCGTTCATGGCCTTCTGTGTTGCATGTCCAACCAACCTGTAGTTGCAATGTGTAACTCTGTTTTGAAGTTTGTCAGCACAGACCTCATCTCCCTACGAGGGGGTATCGGCACGGACACCACGGATACCAGGGACACTTGCTGTTGTGCTGAATGTGCATTAGATGGGTGGAAATGTCTGTTTAATGTAAACAACATACACTGCTGTATCATATATCGGAATCTCTTGCACTCATTAGTTCCTGTGTCCCGTTTATTCGCCTTGTGGCTTGTCCACAAACAATACCAAAATAACAGATGATCCGTTGTGATATACCAGGGTATACAGTCGACATTTGCCAAGGAGGATACAGCAGCAATGTACAATGTATCACAACCACCGCACGGAACGGAAGCTTGAGGATGGCGTCGTAATCAAAACCTCGCACAGTCTCTGCTGTCGGCTGTCGTCCAGGTCTACTTCACGAAAACGAAAAATAAAATACAGGAACTACATACTGTGCACCCTCAGGAATATCCCACCGACGCACATTGACTGTTTCGTAGCTTGCCACGGCAATCACGATGGCAAGCCGCGGCTTCCCACCACGGCAATCCTCACTGTAACGTCCACGACAAAGCAACGGCAATATCCATGGTAACAGCCACGGCCGTATCCGCGGCAATACGCGCGGCGATGTCCACAGCCGTATCCAGGTCGGCGGCAGTATCCCCGGCAACAGTCTCGGAAGTATTGATGGCAATAGCCACGGCAACATCCGCGGTAAAATGAACACGGCTGTATCCGTGGACGCGGCAGGATTCACGGTAGGCCCCACGGCCACGGCCACCGCAACAACCACGGCAGGGCCACGGCAATAGCAGCGGAAATATCCGCGGGAATGCCCACGACCATAGCCAAGGCAATATCCGCGGCAACATCCGTGGTAATTTTTACGTCAATATCCACGGCAAATATTCGTGGAATACCCCACGACAATGCCCACGGCAAGCCCCACGGCAAGCCCAACGACAATATGCGCATCAAGACTCAGATCTGTATCGACGGCAAGGCCCACGGCAAGCCCCACGGCAAGCCCCACATCAACGTCCCCGGCAACGTTCTCGGCGCGGCCCACGGCAACACGCCACGGGACGGCCCACAACACACAAATCTAAGCTGATACAACGGGTTTTGCCGGCGGCCTGGACGGCGTCCTCAACGGCCGCCGGTCGAGGCTGGCGTGATGCTCAAGATGTTGGCAGGGTTAACAGGGTCGTGGCGAAGGATGGGGATGAGGTGTAGTGCCAAGAGTTGAGACCCCTCTACGTACGAGCCACGAAGAGTCGCAGTTACTGCAACTGTACAGATAGAGCCACATGCGAATACACAAGTGTGTATCTTCGGTGCCCAGCCGAAAACAACGAAGCTTGGAAAAAATACCAAAGCCGGAAAATCACATGAAAAAGGTGTGCTCTTATCACTGCCCACGTAAAATGTGAGTGACTGGAGTGCTGTACTGATATCTTGTATGCACAGTAGTATCGTGCACGTGTTTTTGGCTCCCAAAAGTGCGGCCTCCGTAGGCACAGACAAGCTTGTTCTGCCAACATTGCAGGTGAGATGGTATCGAAAACCTTTCCGGTGGAATTACCGATCACGATCTAGTTTCCAAAATTTTGATGAGGTTCAGGACCAACACCGCCCTTTATACGCGGTGTACCAATATCTAATGTTGCACCATCTTGCTGAGACAAAGATCGAAGCGCCCCAAAGCGGTACCATAACGTTCAGCGTAAACGCACGTGGGACAACCTAACGGCACTTGTTTATTACCGTGGACCGTGCCCATTACGGTCGGACTCGTCGCAGAAGTTGCCACGGATATCGTCGCGCGATTTGCCGCGGGCGTTGTCGCGATTTTTCCGCGGATATGGCCTTGGGCAAAACCGTGGATATTACCGTGGGGCTTGCCCCCGACGTTGCCTTGGGGGCCGTCGATATAGCCGTGAAGCTCGTTACCGACCCTGCCGTGCACGTTGCCGTGGGCATTGCCATGGGCGTTGCCGTGGACATTGGTGTGGACACTTTCGTGGACCTTGCCGTGAGCATGACCGTGGGCATTGCGTGAACCTTGCCGTGGGCAGTGCCGTGGGCATTGCCTTAGCTATTCCTGCGGGATTTCCGTGCAAAATACCGTGGATATAGCCGCGGATGTCACCGTTGTTATTGTCGTGGACATTGTCGTGGACGCTGCCGTAGAAACTGCCGTGGACGCTGCAGTGGATATTGCCGTGGACACTGTCGTGGATTTTGCCGTGGAAGTCACCGCGGCGTGCCGTGAGTCTTACCACGTGCCGTGGACCATTCCGTGGCGTGCTGTGGGTGTTACCGTGGCGTTGCCGTGGCTCTTGCCGTGGGCGTGCCTGTGGCTTGCCGTGACAAGTTGTGCCGTGGCCTTCCACGGGCACTGCCGCGCGGATTGCGGCGGCAACGCCGGTGGAAGACCATATCTTGCCACGGGAATTTCCGTGGCTTGATTGTGGTCCTGCTACTGTGTATCGTGTACGTTGTACGAAATGCAGCACGAAACATTAAAAGGGAATCAAATCTGTATGGCATCGAGGTTATTTGTCTTTCACCATTCTCGCATTTTGAACGCCAGCGCTCGCTTCGCCCTAACCCCGGCTCTAAGCCTTAGAGCTAGGCATCCTCTCGCCCCTGACTGTGACTTACCATACTCATGCTGCAGTACAACGCGTATGGCTCCGAGCACCTCCAACCGTGCGTCGAATTGTGCATATTCACTAGTGGGATGTTCGGCGTGCCGGTGTCATATTGACTGTATTCCCAGCTCACGCGTGCTAAGATAGAGGTATCAGTTTTGGTGTGACATGGAATTGTTTCTGAAGGATGGGGCTCCTTAACCTAAAATCGCCGAAAATCGGCCATTTTTTTTGCGTGATTCTCGTTGTATACCAGAACCATGGGATTTTTCATCCGGTATCAGCTTTATTTTCTCCAAATCAGTTTTTGGGAGAGGTCTTAAGCTCCCAAATTGAGGAGTAGAATTAGAAAAAAAGTGGTGCACCTCTATCTTAGCACGCATCAGCTACGCATGGCACCCGATATCCATAGCGAACTACCAAACGTCCGAACGTCCACATTCCCCCCTCTGTGTTGTTGAACAACATCATAATTTCGGAATGACTGACTGATACCTATTTGCGGAAGACAGGCTTGACTCGAGTTGTCTAGTGCTGTTCATCCCAGCTTCTATCACCAAGCACGCGAAACATCAAGGGTCGAACGATCGAGTGGTCGGTCCCACAGCTAAGAAACATAGATACAACACAACACCCACGCCCCCCACCTACTGAAGTACCCCAACAAAAAGTATATATCTAGCAAGACGAGGGATACACCCTTGGCAAAGAGGCATTGTGCACATATATACGTACCCCCAACATCCGTGATATACATCAATAACGAGTGATTATATTACATATTACCGGGAATAACGCAATGCACAATTTTCCGGGAGCAAGTGCACTCTTCGCCACAACAAGGGTGTATTGCCGAAGGCTGAAACACACCTCAAAGTAATTATTCGGGTCGTGCTCACTCGCGCTACGTGGCAATTGCGATAACATCGAGAAGCACCGACCAACTTCCTGATGTCGTTGCGGTCAACATTTGTTGCTCGTTCGAAAACAAAACCCATTCGGTAACGGAGCAGGGATCTCGCCGAGGGACGAGCTTGGGTCCTCCGCAACCCGCTAATCTTGTGTCACCGAGCTTATGGCCCCGTTGGCAACAAGCGAGTAGCTCTGGGAATCGGTGGTGAGCGCCTTGGCCGACACTGACACGGTCCACGTCCCGCTTTCGACCTCCGACGCGTCAACAATCACCCTCTCGTTCACATTTGCTTCGTCAGACTCCCCCGACGTCCACATGGTGTACCTTGTTCCGCTAGGAGAGCTAACGACGAGGTCTAGGTCGTGGACCAGCTGCTTCACAGAGAGCGAGGTGGCAGCGGGGTCTATCCACGACAACGTGACGCGAAAATCTATGTTCGTCTCGCCGTCTACCTCGAAAAGGTACTCCTGAAACGTGAGCTCGGTTATGGAGGTGTTGGCGGCATCGGCGACAAAAAGAGCTAAGATTCCTTCTCCACCCAGTGGCATTCCCTGTTCAAGGTGGACTCGCCCGAAACCGCGAAAACCGTCTGGCTCCGATTTGCCCCCCATGAGATTCGCGCTATTGATCAACAGCGCCTGTATGATATATTTCAGGATAGCAGGACGTACAGGAAGATTTGGGTTGGTTGAGGACTTTTTTATTTGGCTGCCAATATTCATGTGCATATTGTTCAGTAGTCCCCGCCACTGCTTCAATCATCTGCGCTGCTGAGCATCAAACAATACCCTATGATTCCCGGCAATTCAGCGTGAAGCTAACACTATTAAATCTCCCAGTGTTACGGTGGCGTGTAAGGAAGAATGACGCAGATGTCCAGTCTTGATGGTTGGCGGTTGCACCCGCACAGTGCTTACGAATCGAACAGCAGAATTTACACCATGTGTACTGAAGTAAAAATTAGCAACGACATCGCGCTTACGGTCTCGACTATCTCAGGCATCTCGAGCAAGGGCAACGGCGTCGCCTCACCTTTACGGTTGCGGAGGAAGGGGAGAACCCCTCGCACAGAAAACCCTGTCCACAGAAATCTCTTGCCGACACATCGGCAGCGTAAAAGCTCGAATCAACGAAGTATTGCCGTATCTGAGGTCCACAGGCAACATGCAGTGGTTTACAATCGTGGCTGAAGCAGTACATACGCCTTTGGGGAGTCGCTTCGAAGGCGGCGAGAGAAAAACACAGGGTTATGGAGTGTGTTGCGGGGTTGTGTTGCTAAAAATATCACCTCGAGAATCCGATGACAACAACTACAGGCTTCTACCGCTCACCATTGCCGACGCCCCTGCCACGATTGGACACGACATGGACGTGCCCCTGTACGCGTACAGCCTGCAGGAACGCTCGTCTGTACCATCGCTGGATGCCGAGTATATCTGCGGAGCGAATTTACGTACCAGAAACGAAGTTAGAGGCAGGCCCCGAGTCAACATCGATCTTTTCTCATATACCATTTCTTCCAACGAACAGTATCGCTACATATATTGATAGCGTGACTTCTTCACTGCATCTAGCGCTCAGAAGCCGCCAACATTTAGATCATCACTGCTAACAACCGCGAAAATATCGGCATGATATTTTATTTGGTGATCCGTGGAAGATTGATCTGCAAGCTTACCATGTCACCCGGTGCGACGATTTCTGGCTTGATGCGCCCATCCTGGGTAGGGCCGTAGGAGCTATAAAAAGCCACTGTGTCGATGTCCGCGGATCCGTTGGTGCCGTCCGCGGCTGTGCCATCTTCCGCGGTGGTGGTAAATCGCGCTTCTCCGGATGAAGTAGCCCCTACTGTAAGAACGTTTTTGCCAATCCCTGGGGATCCTATGGTGCAGACCGTGCGGCCATCGTCGACGTTGCCGTAGTTGGAAGCAGCGAATATCAGCAGGTTCTCCGGGTTCTGTCGATGTACGGCAGACAACAATCGTCAGCCTGAAAACATAAAGAACCGACTACCGTTCAGGTCTGGAGCTAACAGGCCGATATTTGCTGTCGAACGGTTGCAGCGGGTCGCGTCAAGGATTGCCTCGTCTTGAGCACTCGCCTGAGCAGCCGCAGTCTGAAACATTTTCACTCCGACCTCGTTCACTCTACAAACGGCATGACAAGCGAGCACAATAATCTCCGGCTCATATGTGATGCATCTTACAACGTCAAGGCGCAAATTATCTTACCTGGTACATGAAGCTATCGTACTCAAGCTCCATGGCTGACGGAGTGCACATGCTGTCGCCGCCAAAGGAGTTTGAGTGCACCTTGCAACCCGCGTCTAGGCACGCCTCCCACAAATCGTTACCAGGGTAATCGCTTAGTACATACGGTCCGTAATATATGTCGAATATCGCCAGCTTGGCGCCTTGGGCCATGCCTCCGTGATCTGTCAGAGTCTCGCTTACGTCGTCTCCTAGGCACACTTCCGTGATGGCCTCGTCACAACCGAACATAGGGCAGATCCGGTCGATGTCGGTTGTTCTGTATATCTGATGATACGACGACACTAGATCATCGTCGGAGCTACTCGAGTTGCCATCAATACACCCTCCAGCGCAGCTTAACACATATGTGTCATTGCACGTTGTTGTCTCTGCTGGAGTTTTCAAGGTTGCGCCTGCCGCCGATCCTGCCGTGTGGGTGCCGTGTCCGGCCACGTAATCTTGTTCAAACGGATCGGCCGAAAACCAGTACACCTTGCCGCCTTGGCTGGTTGTCGATGCCGAGGCGGAGCCAGTCTCCGATTCGGGCTTAACCATGTTGATGTACTGTACAATCTGTGGTGCGTCGGTTGATACGGCAGGACACGACAATATGGGTGCTCGCAAGTGGGCGTTCTTGGTGGACTACACTATGTGTGGCGCGTAGTACCCGAATGGTCCCGGCAGAAGTGGGACACACGACGCGCGTAAAATGCTGCGTGAAGACAAACGAGGTTGCCAAGAGGCCACCGTTGCGGTGGTACTGGATGGCGCACTCTGTCGAATCGCGCTTAAATGTACGCTGCAAATACAATGCTTAGGCGGGAAAATCACCCCTATGCCAAATCCGAGCAAGAATAGAGAGGTTTCATGTTATTGGCAGCTGTAGAGGGACAATTCGTGTTTTTTTCATCGGGCACGACCACAGCTACACTATTTGGGTTACTGCCCCATTCATGTATGATTTTCGGTTTTGCGAAAAGAACCGCCGTAATAGCTTCGCTGCGCCGTTTTGGGACGAGGCATTTTTGAAGCCACTCGTCACCAACGCGACAGTAAGAGGGTCACTTCTGGGTGCTATTCTTGCAGTGACTCGGGCCGTTCGCGCGAGTTTAACCCCCCTGTTCCATTGCGGTCTCCTCAAGGTTTCGTGCTATTAGTGCTATTACAGACATTTAGAATGTACCTGGTACAATATAAAAAAGACCCATTGCGACATGAGTCGGCAATGGAATGGTAAGGTACGCCCCATCAAGAACATCGCCTACGGTGTTCTAGTCCGGAGCAATTCTACGATACTCCCCCCCAAACCGGCGAATTTGTTTAACGAACGAACGTTTTATGGCTGCTCGACACGAGAAAGGATGCCATGCATAAAGCATCCTCAAATATGTTCTTGTTTGCAAAGGCATATTAAACGATGACGTCGGGGTGGGTGGCAAGGGGAACCGTATTTCAGTAGATACGGTTGGGAGTTGGTTTCAAAACCGGCGATTGCGTTGAGGAAGAGTTGGGGGGGCTACCGTAGAACGACTCTCCGTGAGGTGCATAGTCACTAGCGCGAGCGACTTAAACCTAGTATTGAAAACGGGAGTACCAGTAACTTTGGTGTCGTGCGAGTCGTGTAAAGTATTCGAAACTGCAAACTGGGGGGTACCCCTCGTCCTATAGTTCCGGCCATGCTCGCTCTATGCACAGATTGGTTGACTTGCATATTGCTTAAACATCGACATCATATAAGTTTACATACAACTACTACTGCAAGTTGAGGTACAATCCCACGATAATGATCGTGATAATGATATTGATCCATTAATACTTGGTACGTAACACCCCCTTCGTCTGCACACATTAGTGGATTATTGGGCGTTTGCCACAACGATACCATCGTGGTATTTATCAAGATCGTCACACATACCTTGCGCCTATTGCTGTCGAAAGTAAAATCTCCATCTTCGAAGATGTAGTAGGGCTTGAGAGTAGATGTCGCCGAGGTTGAGTCAACGGTGTTGTCAACTAATGTCATGCCAAACCGCTCGAAATAGTGTCCATGCGTCACTCTCAGCCCGTCACCGTGCTCGAAATAGCAAGACGACTCATCCAGCCCGGTGTCAAGGACCTGGTGAGGTGGGTGAAGTTCGCTGCTTCAGACTTGATCAAAACTGTGACGGAAGCAACCGACAGTTAGTTTCTCTTTTATTCTGGGTTCCATGTCCATAACACTCTAACATGTGCTTGTGGCCACTAGCACCACTTTGATTATTCCCCGTATACGCGACAACGCCCTATAACTGCGATCGATCCACAGCTTCTGTGCAGATGCTGGCCGTGCAAGCATTGCGGGGGATGCGGGCAGGCATAGTACGTTCCCGTAGCGAAGTCGTCGACACATTGGAGTGGTCGATATACATGTTGTGGCAGTATTGCTGGAAAGGGGGCGCAGTTTTGAAATCGGCTGATTTTTGTACTCAATTTCAGGATGCCTGCTTTCTTCACCAGGAAACTATACCCTGCGGCTCAAATGACACAAGAGGATTCCGTCGTTTAAGGCCCACACTCACCTGGATAACCTCCCCCGTGCCGTCGAGCCCTGCGTCTGTCAGTGGAGTAGACGTTGACGTAGCGCTCTGGATGGTCGCACGAGCGACTGCGTTGAGAAGGACCTTCGTATGCCACGGCGCGACTCGCAACACCTCAAGTCTCGCCGCCAAGAAGGACACGAGACCCATGAAACACGCCACATGCAGCTCTTCTGCTTCCTCTCCCTGTCCACCCACCCCCCTTCCACCGTACAGGAGGTGATCCAGGCCTGTGCATGGTTGGAGGTATATTATGGGCGATATGGGGAGGGAGAAGAAACAAATGGGCCAGGATTGTTACTGCTGTTTCGCACACCGTATATTCCTGTCGCGCGTGCGTTTGCGTTCGCGAGTCCTAACGTTCCGATTTGCATCGCTTCAGCTCCACGGCACAGACAACATTAAATCGCTGGCCGCCACCCCATGCTGGCGAAAACGATCCAGGATACGAACACCTCTCGACCGAAAAACCGAGGGGAGGCTTGACGGAAACCTTTTCTGTTTGATGACTACTACTGCACCATAATAGTAGTTGACCTCAAGCCCTTCAGTCGCTTGGTACCGACTTTAATTGCTATCACGTGCACGTTGTGTTACGGGGTGGCATTATCGAGCTGAATTCGCGTACTAAGTTGCCCTTATCTTAGATGGAGTTGTTTTCTACTATCTATGTGGGTTGCGTTGGCCAACGTATAGACTAGAGTGTCCATACACCTTTTCGCGCAATCAAAGCCAAGGCACGTGTCGTGGCACGAGCGTGGAAGACAGTCGATCCTGCACAAATACTCCGGGATATAATAAGAAGAATTAGAATTTGAGTTGAGACCGAATGCGCAAAAAAGGCCGTTAAAACAGAAGATAACACACACAATGATACGATAATTATAAAAGAGTACGTTGCGGCGTCACGCGGAAGTACGCGGAACGAAGGTTCGCCGTGCGCAACAGGTAATATTTTTTTTTGCCGCAACAAAAGTGTGTCTCTTACCCCCAGCCGTAAAAACCCTCCACACGGACTGGAACCCATTGGATATACTCACTCGTGCAATTCAGCAGTGTGGCCTGGCGTATAATAGCAGCAGCGGTCGAAGCCTTCATTCAGGTAGGTGCTGGTGCCCGCATGGTATTTATTTCATACCCCGGTATTGTTTCAATAATAATGATGTGTTTTCGTTTATTTTTGCGTTAGTATCATGCCAGGTAGGTCTGATTTTTTTACGGTCTATAGACTAATTATTAGCTCCTCTGATACGATATTATTGCCGTCGACTTACCCATGGCGGTAGTCGGGACACTAACACTACGTCGGTATAAAATATGATCTATTTTACGTCCAGCATGAGTAGTACCTCGTATACTCGACCTATGACTGGCCATCGCGCTGATGTGCACAACAAGCAGGTGGTACACGCGTGCACGCGCTTTGTTTTTGCGTTTTTCGTTTGTTTAGTGACTTGACCCTTTGCAAGCGGTCAACCGGACTATTAATAATACCCCACTATTATCTTAACCAATGGCGTCGTCGACAGACCATGGATCTTTTGAGTCGTGGGTTCAAATCCCACCATCCACAATAAAAATAAACTTTTGCGGACTTTCCCAATTTCAATGTCGAACTTGAAAAATGCTCTCTTCACGGTATCCCCAGGAAATGAAACCGCTTGGATATCGACAGGTCCGCCCGGTATCCGGCCGACGTGGTATCTCGCCGTTTCAGGGGGGGAGAGTGTTGTTAGGCTTAGTTTGGGTAAGCTTTAGGTTAACCTTTAGTCAAGTGGTTACACGGACTACTACCCCACTAATAATGCCTTAACAGAAACCCACCGTAAGATATACCCTTAATCTTACTGTATGTACAATAATCTCATTATACCAGGCATTCTTCGTACATCCCTGAGGAAATAGTCAAAAACAATACTGTATAAGACTGAGCTCTGCAGCCAGAACAGGGGGCAAGTATTTCGTCCGCTAAAGCAAAACCGCCGGCCTTTAAACACCATCAGGTACAAGCCAAAATGAAGGACTCGGCTCCATAATATACTCCATAATATACGTAGATTGTAAGGAGAATCGATAAGCATGTTTGCGTGTGGTTCCGCTCTCGCTCTTGCGTGGCTTAATGAAGCATTCAGTTACTTTGGCAGGCCAACTGGGATTTCGCGATATGTTGCGGCATGTCGCGGCATATCATCTATCTGGGATTTCGCGGCATGGCAACCACTGTATGCATTTTTGGATATCGTACGAAAGTTTCGATATATCGTTCGATAAAAAAAATAAAATGATCGAACGGAAAAAAGTTCGGTATTTGGGTATGTCGTGTATACTACCTGGAATGTATTTCGATACTTTTTCCTCTAATTCGATAGACGGCACGATAAAATGATGAAAAAAAAGCAAAAGTCCCGCAGGGGGGCAGGTGAAACAGCAACATACTGCAGCAGTTTAGGACTTCCCATCCATGGGAAATCCGACACCCTATGGGATGACCCTTAGATAGGACATCCCACATGTGATGTTCGTTGGATGTCCCATGGCATGTCCCGTTGGGTGTCGCATGCGACATCCTATCTTACATCCCGTAGGAACTCCCGTAGGAAATCGAATGTGATGCCATGTGACATCCCATACGAAGCCCCATATGACTTCAGTCTCATGGGACATCCCATAGAGGAAGTCCCATCGGACGTCCCATAGGATGCCCCATGGAAAAAATTATTCCGTGGAATGTTCGACGCGACGTCCCACAGGATGAACGACGCCCCATGGGCAATCTCCTAATCTACCCCGGGCCATCCCATTGTTCGTCTCACGGGACATCGCAGGGGATGTATGGAGACATCCCATGGTATGTAGGGGATCGCATGGGATGAACGGCTCCCGATGAGCATAGGATGTAATGTTCCATGGGGCATCCCATGGGATGAATAACCTCTCGTGGGTGATCGATGTCATGGGACATCCCGTGGGGTGTATGAGACCGCATGGGATGGAGCGCCTCTCACACGAGTGATATGCAATGTCCCCTGGGATGTCCCATGGAAGCAATGACCTCCCACGGGCACCATACAGGATGTTACATGGGAGATATCCCATGGGATGATATGCATCCCAAGACTAATGGACGTACGAATTGAGACATGGGCAATTTCTATGGAATGGCCCATGAGATGTATACAATGAGACGTCACACGAGACAAGCGACATCCGAACGACATCTTATGGATCATCCCGTCGATCATCCCATGTCACAGCCCGTAGGATGCTTGAAATCCTCATGGGACATCCTATGGTAAGGATTAAGATACTGCTGGACGTCCCGTGGGACAGCCAATGGCAAATAAATATCATTAGGCAACCCATAAAATGCTCGGCATGCCATGGGACATCCCATATGATGCTTGGCATATCATATGATGTTCTATACGTTGTCCTATGGATTATCGAAGTTGGACGTCCTGTAGGTTATCGCATGGGATGTCTCATATGTTTCCCCGTGGTATTTATATATCCCATGGCATGTCCCATGGCAACTTCCTACCAGGTATGCCAATGAGACGTCCCACAAAAATGACTACGGGGGCTTAAGAGCCCATCCATGGGGTGTCGTATGTCCCAAAGAAAGGGGGTCCCATGGAAACCCCTACGCCGTATGTCGCATAATGTACAACGAGCATGGCCCATGGGATGTCCCATGGGATGTCATGGGGTCTGCCCATAAGATACCGAAGACCGTAAGACACCCACACTCCCGCGGGACGTCCCATGAGACGTCAACAACCTGTGGGACCAACGTATCCATTGGAGTATCCCACAAAATCAAAAGATATCACCAGGTATAGAACAATCCGTAGGATCGCTGCTGCTATGTGGGACGTCTCACGGGGTCGTTCGACACCCTACGGGACGTCCCATTGAACGCCCCGGTGAACGTCTCACAGGAATCCATGTAATTGCAGTAGATATTCACTACATGCACATACGTCCTCTGTCTCATCAGTTAGGGTACCTAAGTCTGTACGGGCCCTTAACCGTGTCCGATCTGTTTTTCGGTTTTTGTTGGAATCTTCGGTGATTATTGAGAAAAAAACTCGCTTTCTTTCTTAAGCTGGTGCTTGAACCATGCGGCCGAACGGCCGAAAAAAAACCAGTCGGCCCGAAAATGGCCGTATTTCACGCCTTTCCCACGGAAAAGAAAGTCTCGGGGGCAAAAAATAAAAACTCTACCGCAATTGCGTAGCGGCGACCAACCGACATGCCGGCGCCGGGTTTGCGAGGTGGGGGGGGGGTGCTGGGGGGCGAGTCCATCGCTAGAATGGGTACTGGGCAGGTAGGGTACTACATTTGGACGCTTTTGAAAATTTCCCAGAATTCTCAAAACAATTTAAAAAACATTCTCCAACTATTCCTAGCATAGCCAAATACTATGTATATATTCTAGGGTATATTATGATTAATAACCCACTTTGTTTAGGTAAAAGAAATGCAACTCCGTTTCTTTTTATTTTTTTTCCTTTAGCTTCGTCTTCGTTTTATCTTCCTAACGAACCCAACTATCTATATAGTCTATATATTAATAGTCTATACTGTCCTCGCTAACACGGTAGTACCCAGACAACGTACTGGTAGTATTGCCCTTGGGCGCCATAATTCATGAGACAG
Source organism: Undaria pinnatifida (assembly GCA_012845835.1). Classification (NCBI taxonomy): domain Eukaryota; class Phaeophyceae; order Laminariales; family Alariaceae; genus Undaria; species Undaria pinnatifida. Next base: position 12,091,445 of record JABAKD010000011.1, read on the forward strand.
AGGAAATATATACAAATATATAGCGAAAGAGTATATAACCTTTCGTACTGCATGGTGGTGTCATGATATATATAGACCTAAATAAATGCGTAACATTGTGTCCTGTGCCATGCAAAATTGAAATAGAAATGCCGACGATAACACCATTCCGGGATGGCATTGTGTGGCATTGTATGCATTTTTTCTTGAGCTGCGTGCGACTGTCGTCGCGCCTTGGTACTTACAGAGGAACAGTTGCATGTCTTGCAGTACACATACAGCAGTATATTAGAGCTGACCAGGTTCAGTTTTATGTTTCATATTAATATAATATGTACGATACACAATATATATATATATATATATATATACCTGATATCCGATACCTGGAACGCGCTGGTCCTGGGACCTTCTGCTGATGTTGATGTTGTATTCATTCGTAGTTACGGGTTCTGGTGTTGTTCTGGTGTTGATGACGCGACCCCCGTTAAAAGCGAACGTGGACTTTTTCGCCGGTTTTGGCGTTCATTATCGTTACCATTCTCGTTCTCGTTATTATCGCCATTTATTTGTGAGGTTTTTCAGTTCGGCAACGGAATGATAAATTTAAATGTCGTTATCGTCCTTGTCATCGAAGTTATTATGGCCTTATCGTAACGAAACTCTTTTGGTTTCGATCTCCAACATTAATGTCAACTGAGATTTCGCGGCATGCCGCTACATTTGACGTGTTGGGAAGTCGCTTCTAAGTGCAACCACGTGACTTCAACGCTCAGCCTCGTATCCTAAGTGGTTTCGGATGCTTGGGACGTGATTTAGCAGCAAGTTAGGGTTAGCCCCAACTGCATCCAGCAGCATGTCGTGGGATCGCGTGGAGGGTCCCCGTATGAGTTGGGGCGGGAACTCATACATATTTTATGTGGTGGCACGCCCCGGCGACCCACATGGCACTCCGTGGCATCTCGCGGCGCCCCACGAAACATGTTATGTCATGTCGCGACTTTGCATAGCATGTCACGTGAGCTGCCGCGCGGCATGCCGCGGGATGCTGCGTCATGTTATGTAGAATGAGATGCCGTGCCGTGCCGCGAGATGCCGCGAAATCTCATAGAAAGTCTCTTGACATGTAATGTGCACAAAAACTAAAAAAATGTACGCGTCACAGATGACTGCACGAAATCTCGATATCACACGTAACACACCCTGGCATTTGCGAGTATCACACCGAGTCATGATCCATGAGCGGTGATGGATGAGTGATGATGGATGAGTGATGATGGATGAGTGATGATGGATGAGGTAGCAACGGTAGGGGTTGCCGTATAATCTACTTCGAAGTAATAAATGGCGAGGGCCAAACAAGACGTTTCTGGTAATGTTGATAGTGTGAATGTTGATAATAATGTGCATGTTCGTGTTCGTGTTAGTGTTGACCTCCCCAGATGAGGAACTAATGGTTACGATAGTCTAATAATGTTATGAGTATAACTTGTTTTTATGACATGGGCATATAAGCTTAGTCAGGTTGCGCGAACGAATGCCTTCCATGTCATATGTCGGGTGATATATTGAGCTGTTCATGTCATAGGAGAGGTCAGGGACTGACCTGATCATCATGCTGCATCCCCACCGTGGGATGTCTCTTAATAATAATATGTATGTGCTATAGACTAAACTATATAACAAGTACAGCAGTGCATTCGGTACTACCTGGCACCAGGTACCGGTGCCATGTGTACAATGCTTCAGGTCGTATATACCCTCGTTTCGGGAAAAATCTCCAAGGTCCTGCCAGTGCACAAAGCCAAGAACCCGTTTGGCGGAAAGTTGGCGCCAATGCACCGACATCGGTCCTGCCCACCCTCGCGCCCATGTTTGAGACTGGTCGCAATGGGTGGTCAGGGGTTTTATTGCTGTACGATACGGCTTGAGAACCGGTCGAGTCTGCCAAAGTTTGTACGGTACGGCTTGAGAACCGGTCGAGTCTGCCAAAGTTTGTCCATCAAACAAAACACCACGGACGACAGACATACCTACAAATCGTCCAAGTGAAGAGAAATCCCAGTTTTCTTCGCCGGGCGTTCACTGCCCCTGTGTTTTGCTTGTGTCTCAGTCGTGTACGTGCACATGCTTCGGCTACCCTTAAAATTTACCAGGTACATAATAGTTTGCCTCGGTCAGCATCGATGCTGTAAAACGTTATATGTATACTTTTAAAGTATTGGGGTAGGCGTTGGTTGGCAACGGCGCTGCAAAACATGTGTGCCAATCACTGCGTGAGCTAGACAACCAGGGTGCACCAATGTTTTTTTCGTTTTGTCGTTCACCATGATGGTTATCGAGTTAGACCATATTGTGCGGGGTGGAGAACCTTAACTCTGCACAAGGGGGAATGATTGCATCACGTAGTAGTGTAAATATGGTAAGGCACTCACGAGGCAGTTACATAGTAATACCCGTTCATTGCTGTGTCTGGAGTGACCACACCTCAAAACAAAGATATTCATTGCGCTGTCATCCATAAGCAAGAAAGTAGGCGCAAGGTGCCGAAGTCCGTCTTACGAGCGGTTCTTCGAAGGATGCCGCTCACCCTTCATGCGACTCGCCGAACACCTCACGGCGCTCCGCGCTTGGTGCAAGCAATGTCTGCCTGGCTGGTGAAAACCCCTACGTGCTCCGTCCCGGCATAGTAGGAATGCGAGAGTCTATGATCATACGACCACAGTGTATGTATGCACAAACTGAGTACCCCTCCCCCCCCCCCTGTACCACTTGTTTCCTTCTTTGTCGTTGGGTTTGCACCCCGCAGTCTCTTCTGCGATTACCGTCAGAGAGAGGCAGGGATACATGTCTGCCGACTCCTCGTTGGCTGGGAAAACTAGTCTATATGTAGAAAAGTTGTCTGCTAGACGCATTAGTGCCGGCTCGCGCCCGGTTGTCCAGGTTAAACTAAGACCAATGGTTAGACTAAGACCAATGGTTAGACTAAGACCAGTGTTTAAACTAAGGCCAATGCTACGGTAGGAGGGTGATGTTGTTTTAGAAGGGCCTTTTTTTTGCAGTGCCTCGTGGTCACGCGCGCGAGTGACCCGGCCCTGTTCCATGCTGTCCCCCCTGTTCCATGCGGTCATAGGGCTTTCGTGCGCTGTTTCAGTTTTTCGATATGAATCCCCAAACGGGATGGTTAGCTACATATTAGTCTAATAGATTAGTCTAGTCTAATAGATTAATAGATGCTGCGCCAAGGAAATCGCCTAACAACGTGTTTTTGTCAGTGAAGTGCAGAGGCACTCGTGCTATCAATACTAATACTAATACTAATACTAATACTAATACTAATACTGCGGAAGATCCGCCAGTGGAAATTGGGGGTACCCCCTGTTGTACCCCCTTTTTTTACCGAAGCCTTGATCTCAGATTTTACCGGAAGAACATTTTCCCGCCCACTCGCCCATCGCCTGACAGGTCTTGGTTGCCAGACACGCATTGTTCTCCCGACTGATTCTACGATAGCCCCCCCAAATTTCGTGGTAAGAAAGGATACAATTGACAACAAACGTATCCATACATTTTCTTGTGTGCAAAAAGGTCTACCGATCGATGACGTCCGGGTGTTGAGGGAACACCGCATTTCAGGAGATACGATCGGGAGCTGGTTTTGAAAACCGGCGATTTCGCTAAAGAAAAGTTGGGGGGGCTACCGCACGTAGAACGACTCTCCCGTGCTCGGACAATACGGCCAAGTAAAAAAATCAATCACTGATTTTTTACACCGCGTCGACGCTCTCGTTTCGCGCCTTTTGGGGCGTCCTTCCCCACATTCCCAATAATAATAATAGAACTTTGCCTGTGGCATATAAACTACCAGAAAGACTAGAAAAGCCGCTTGTGTTGGGTGGAGCTGAAAAACGCTACCCCAAACCTGGACTCTAGATGTTGCACCCAATCCTAACTTGAGCTCTAATAATCCCCTTGCCCTGCGTTCCAGTAACCCAAAATCATCGAAAAACGCTTGCTTGGTAAGAGGGTCGGTCGTAGAAAAATGGCCGGCTACAAAAATCATGACTTTACACGTTGTTTACGGTAGTAGCCGTACGTAGCTAAAAGATTAGACATCCCGCTCTGAACCCTGGTGTTTTTGGAGGTGTAAAACTAGTAGTATCATTATTGCTCTGTTGTACTGCTGTAGTGGCTTGAAGGCTTTGGCGAACGGCATGGATGGTCTGCCTGGTCGGTGCGTTGTTGGCGTTGCACAAGCTTATCGTTCCAGGCAATGGGTGTGTTTCATTTACTAGTTTTGGTTTGTGCACGTTCCTTCGAGCGGCCACCTCGCTCGCGTTTCCTTCGATTGGTTTTTTGTTTTCGGTATGAAAATACGTGGAAGTGTGGTGAGCTTAAGCTTTATTTTTCCCCATCCGCCGGAGGATAAAACAAAGAAAAAAAAAATACTAATATTAAAACTGTTTGTACGTTTGCTACACAGATACTTAGTTCCATGATGAGACTGACTGTAGACTAATCATTTTTCTAATCAAAGTTTCAGTATGCTTCAATTGTCAGATCGAAGACTTCGTCGAATTTCATATATAGACTATAGACTGTGTGTGTACGTTGTGTTCGGTACCTCGATCACGCGTTTCGAGTTTCTCCGTTATCATGACAACAGGTATAAGTCGGTGACTCCCCGTATACATTATCTTGCGGCTACTGACAATATTACCGCAGCAAGCAGTAGTACAGTTCGAAAGGGTTGGCGATATTATTAGACACCGTAAGCTGATCCGACGTGTTGCATGAACAACAACAAAAACAACAAACAACAAGAAAAACAAAAACAACAACAAAAACAACAACAACAACAACAACAGCAACAACAACAACAACAACAATAACAACAACAACGACAACAACAACAACAACAACAACAACAACAACAACAACTACAACTACAACTACAACAGCAACAACTACAACAACAACAACAATAATATCGTTCCAAATGACGTATTAGCATGCTGCTCAATCGTACATTGTACCAGGGTTCCGCCGGCATACGCCGGCACCCATGCTTCCGGTAGGGCAAGACAGCATTTCGGATTGTTCGATTCAATACTTGGCACAGTAGAAAAAAGTCCCCACACACAATCATAGTCTGCGCGTACAGTATATAAGGTATTGCCAAGAGTTTGATAGAGACTAACAATCATAACAATGGACTACTATCATTAGCTACCGTTTTTTACGTGAATCCGATTCCGAGCTTCGTTCATCAGATCTCGATCGGATAAATCCGAGCACATGCCGACTGACCCTTGAGTCTGGCGACGAAACGTGTCGAGTGCGTTTCTTATGATATCTTTACTCCATCAAGCATACGGGGCCAGTAATAATGTGACTAATCATGTCCGCTGCGTGTGATTAGAGAAGTTGTACAAATTGCATAATAATACAGGCAGGCAGTCTAGACCGAGTCGATCGGTGCAACTTGCTTGGGTATCGTATTATTACAGCAGCAGTAATACACCTCATTTCTTTTTTTCTTCCTATATATCCCATTAATTGTGATGCTCGCATTACTCTCGCCCTCCCAGTAGTATAACTTAGATCCGGGGTCATATAGCGGGCTCCCCTCCCCCCTCCCCACTACGGTACCTGCCCTAATTTTTATCGCGATAATAATTCAGCGTTTTCTTCCCACGTCGATTCGCGTCGATTTGTACCCACCCACGCTGGTAGCGATTTCAGCAGTAAGTTGATCCTTTTTTTCCCATTTATATATCTGCAAGTAAGTAAAGCCAACAAAGCTCACAACGGTGGCTATTTAACTCAAGGACCAGCGCTAGAATTAATAGTAGTAGCAGTATTCGAGTGTAGCCCCACTAGACCACCGGAGCGACCGGCTCTATATCACTCACTACCCCGGTGGCGCATCAGGTTATATTTTCGAGCCTGGTATAGGTCAGCTTCGTGAGGTCGAATCCCCCCGAGTGCGTACTCGTATCAATTTTCGTCTTGCGTACGAATTGACTTGCGGAAAGCGCGAGAGCGTGAGATAGCAAACACTCGATGAAAAATCGACGATCAATGGGTGCCGAACCCTATGCGCCAAAAAAAATGAATGCAATAGCCGGAGGGGGGGAAGGGACGGCACCTGTGACCACGGCTTGTACGTCCAGAAGCTGGAAGCAGAAATGTGCCAAAAAAAAAAAAAAAACACTAGAAGAGATGATCAATCAGCAATCAGCAGCAAGGAGCACGTCAAGTACGAAGCAACACGAAATTACTTGTCAGTTACTTGCCAACACGACCGCTTGCACTTGACCGGCAAACGACGCCAGCAAAGGAGTCAGGGGGCATAGCAACAACAAAGCACGCCATCCACATACAATTCTCCAAAGAGTCTTCTCGGGGAAAAAAAGCACCAAACAATGCGGTACGGAAACGAAATGCATGCCAGCACTGGTTTCTTCCGTGGATACTTGTCTACTTACTACCACCTTTCGAGTGGCGCAGCTTGACAAGAGGAGGAACTTGTATAATACAACCCTCGAGGCCCAGGGGACGCAGCCACTCGCAATGCTGCTGTGTGGCTTTTCCTGGCGCAGTACTCGTAATCACTACTACCTCCTCGTCGTTTAGCCATGCGTGCGCTGGCCACGTCTATATCCATGTATGATTGTACGTGTACCTACCGAGATTCAATAAACAAATGCACTACTATTAGACTAATACTATGATCCCTACCGCAGTAGCACCATGTCATGTGGGGATTATTTTACAGTAATGTTAACAACTATTACCAGGTATTTATTTTGGAAATAATGTCTTGCCAAGTTATATTTAATCAACCTATCCATACATACATCAAGATCCGAAGAAAAACTGGAGAGTACCGTTCAAAATACGAAGTTTTGCGCGCTTCTCGCTTGGACGGCGGCCTTCGAACACAGTGATTTGACCGAGAATTGCTACAGCCCTGCTCAATCAATGAGCTATACTTCATTATTACTTGCCACAGTAGCTCAGTAGGTAGTGCTACTATATATGTTAAACTACCAAATTAACATTCATAACGTCGTCAGCGCGCACGCTTGAAAAATACAAATAAATATGAAGTCGGTGAGAATCGAACTCACGACACATAGCACTACCCACTGTCACTTGACTCAGTAACACTCACAGTGCGTGATTTATATGCAAAAAACCAACCAAATATGTTTTCCAGTTCGTTAATTAATTATCACCGACTTCGTAAGAGCGATCTCCGGAGCTATCCCTTCTCCACGTACTATGCAGTTAGTAGTATTCATAGGAGAACACTAGCAACTAAAATATATAACCATTCACAACGTCTCCAGCGCGCACGCTTCTGAATACCAAATATAATCTCGGTGAGAATCGTACTCACGACACATCCTTCGTTGGTTATTTAGTAATAAACGCACTGAGCCGAAAGACAACGACACACAGCAGTAGTAGTAGCTACGATAGGGCAAGCTTTTCGAGGCGGCCATGAAAAAAGCATCGTGTCGGGAAGAAATTTAGATGCCAATTTGGAAATGACGCCAATTTGAATTAGTTGCCCCTCATTTTTTATTCGTTCAAGCTCTATATGTGCCATGATCCAAGAATAGCTCGGGCGTATACCGCCCAAAATACAAAAAAAACGCGCTTCTCGCTTGTCTCGCTCAGAGTCTATCCGCGTTTACGTCGAGGAGGTGCGGAGGGGATACGGCAGGGCGAGGGGCGTTGGAGCCGCCCCCCGAAGACGGCGCTCTTACGAAGCTAATTGACCGAGAATTCCGGTTCCGAGGATCGCACACTGAGGCCGAGACGGAAAAAAACTCCTGACCGAATATCCTCAAAAAAGAATCATCATTTGCATTATAAAAATGAAAATACGCTCCAGCTGTGAGATCGAATATTTTGTCGAAACTCATCTTTGCAAGCTGTGTGTGACACTCCGTTTTATATTATAAAAATGAAAATACACTCCAGCCGTGAGATCGAATATTTTTGTCGAAACTCATCTATGCAAACTGTGTGTGATGCTCCGATCGTGCGTATTACGGGTTGTGTGTCTTCATTAAGGAGATATTCGTCGGCGACTCCATATATATATATATAATCTGGCTCCAGGTAAGACGTCACACGCGCCCTTGGGGTCAGCGCTGTATTCAGTTTCTTGACAAGCTCAGATGTGTTCGCTGACTGAAACGGACGCACGGGCGGATGAAAAAACGCGATCGGAAGCAAAACAAACGTACCTGAGACGAGCAGTATATCATTGGCAGCATGGTGAATTGCAACACTGTCCCAGGAACAAATGTCTCCGGGAGTCGTATCTGCTGCTTCGCTCAGCTCGTGAACCACTGTGGCAGCTCTGCTCCAGTCCCGCCTACGCAAATCGCCCTCCGGTGCAGCCAAGTGTTCACCTCCCAACATGGCCATGGCGGGATCCGACCAGAAGTTGCCGGAGTAAAGGTCCACCGACGCAGACATTACATCTTCCAGCAAGTCCTCGACGAATGCTTCGGCCTTGCCAGAGTGTGCGGGCAGTATACCGGGTGTAAGTTCCACGATAATGCCTTGCACGTTGTCCATACACATCGATAACCCGTGTGTCGTAGTCAGCCGACCTGATCCGTTGCTCCCCTCCGAAACTCCTACGCTGCCGCCGTGCTCAAGGACACCAGGGGCTATCTTCAACGCGGAAGGGAATGGCCCAAAGCTCACTAGCCCAAACCAAGCTTGCTCCGTAGATAATTCGACGGCTTGGGCGTCCGAAGCTGTCACTATGAAGCACGCCCCATGATCGACGGAGTGGTGAACATGCCTCACAGACTCAGGGGAGAGAAACGCTTCGAGGGCAGAGGCGGCTTTGTGGCCGTCGCCGTATTCAGCGCAGGCTAGGTGCGGCGCACGAGCGTCACCTTCACTTGCCTGGAGCCTCTCTTCGTTCCACCTCGTGGCTGCTTCGAACGATTGGTCATGACCTCTGAAGTCAAGTTGTGCTGTGGTTAAAAGGATTTTCTCCACCAGCCCCAGGGGGGGATAATTGTTCTGAACTTTTCCCGATAGTCCAGAGGCCGAGGCCACCAAGGCCACCGACGACGTCGAAGCAATGCAACACCACCACCAGATAAAAACTCTGCTCGTTAAGATGAACATCGCAGGCCTCCCCTGCCATGCGACAGCAACCGGACCGCGTGCGTAGCCGTTGTGGGATCTGAGGTGAATTTCGGGCTGTACAAACAAATTAGCGGGCTTGATGAAGCCGGGGTTCACTGCGATCCGCCGATATGCGCTGGCGGCTGATGGGTGTGCCTCGGCCCTCTGTACGGGAAGCAAGCGTGGAACGTCCTCAGCAGCCCTCCGACCTTTTCACTTCGCGCTTTGTTATCCAGAAAGAAGTGGTCCTGTGCACAGACGTGACGTGACGGCGGTAGGAGTAGTGGGTGGGTATGACCGTGTTGGGCTGGGGGCTATGAAAACTTTTGTCGGTGTTTTGATAAGGAGGCCATCGAACCGCGATTATTGGTAAAATAAACAACAAATGAAGCCTTCGACCGAGCGACCGACGGGAAGATACACCCCCCGGGGGTTGCAGAGTTTGTCCATCATTGATTCATCATGTCATCATAGATAGAACGACGGAGGAAAAACTGACATCATTGCGATGTGACGGGGTACCAGCTCGGTACACACCATGAGTAATATAGGGACAGCTTACGCTATACCTACAATGGGACTCGAAGGGTGCGCCAGCTAGCGTTGGGCTGCGAAAGCAACTGAGTTAAATCGACACACGACGCGTATGAAAATACGCGGAAGTGTGGTGAGCTAAAGCTTTATTTTTCCCCATCCGCCGGAGGATATATAATAAAAAAAAAAAAAAAAAAAAAAAAATTAGCCTGTAGTATCATCGGGTTAGACGTCTAAAACATAGTACCAGGTAGTCACCGCGCCCGTTTCCACACGCCCTGCCTACCACAGAACTGGCCCCTCTTACCGCATGTAGTGCTGGTATAACGGGTCGGGTATAACATAGCATACAGCAGTACTTGATACACTAATAGTGTGTATATAATATAGTTAAATGTACCAGGCAACGTTTTTATTTGTAGTAAACATACATAGTCTATACTCTGGCGTGTTATACTATCAATACAAGCATGTAGTTCGACGAACGAACAAGGTTGAACCATTGAGCAAATAAATATTATCCGCTTATATTCCTTCATACAAACATTTTCAGTCGGCATCATACGTACATAGAGCGGACATGCGAGTGTAAATACCGAATACCTGGTACATGGTATGTGTTTTACACTATTTCTAGTGTTATATCGTTATTCTGTTTTATGGTACTGTATGTAGACGAGGAAAGAAGGTGCTGAAAAGAAGTTTTCTAGCGACAAAAATGAAGGCGCGTACAGCCTTATAAGTGGGTAGGTGGGAAAGGGAAGGTGGGAGAAGAGCCTGCGTAGTGGCCGCGGGGACCTGAGTTATGCGACTAGGGAGAGGGAGATGGAGAAATAAATAGTGCTATTAATACTCGTATTATGCATACAGCAGTAGTAGGAGGAGGAGGATAATAGACGGTGGAATGAGCAACAATTTACGAGGTACTCTTATACGTAAAACTATTGGAAAATATCACTAGTTTTGTCGTGATCATACGTCTACTACATAGTTGCAAGGGGAGTCGCCGGCCTATACCCTTAATAATGAGGACACACAACCAGTAATACGCGCGATCGGAGTATCACACACAGCTTGCAAAGATGAGTTTCGACAAAATATTCGACCTCACAGCCGGAGTTTATTTTTATTTTTATAATAATAAAATTATAAAAATTAAAATACATTCGAGCTGTGAGATCGAATAATTTATTAGACTATAGTCTATATTATATGCGTGAATTTTATAATAGAGACTATACGTAGTCTATGGGTGCCACTGCTATTAATACTGCAACTATACTACTGCACACAATACACTAAATACTACTACCACCACTGTCACATCACAGGTGTCGTTCTCGCTTCTCGCTTCTTTTATTTGTTCTTGGTCGCTGCCGTCTCCATTTCCATGCCACGCAATGGCCGCGTATAGAGCGGCACGAATAGGAAGAATAGTGGCAACAAAGACAAATCCGGGGGGGGGGGCGGGGGGGGGGGCGGGGAGGGGGGCGGGGGGGGGGGGCGGGGAGGGGGGCGGGGGGGGGGGACGGGGCAGTTATATACGGATGCTCGTGCGTGGAGGCAGCCGCCACCACGAGCTACACTACGGCGCAGTCTTGGTTTAAGTGGAGGGAACTGCGCCGACAGGAGGCTGGACTCGACAACGAAGAAGGAGGGCGACTGAGCGTCGACGGGCGAGGAAGAGACGGATTGAACTCTCCCTGAACGAGAACTTTTTTTTTCAGATCAGCACCGCAAGCTGCGAGGAGCATTTTGTTTTTTGGGACAGGGGAGAATGGGAACCGATTGGAATTGAGCGTCAACGAGAGCAAGGGCGAATGAGCGGGCCGAGCGAGCTAAGGCGATGAGGCGGCCATGGAGAATCATAGCCGGAGGATGGCACACGGAAATCCACGACCCGCACGCACACCATCATCACGAGAGCAGCGATCGTCTTTTTTCGTTTTTTTTTTTTTAGGCCATAGTACAACATGCTACTTACGTCACTGTTTTTTGTGGAGTTGATAGAGTTGTATACCTTTCATGGGGAACGACGCCCCCCCAATTTTCAATTTTCAGGCACGGGAGTCGTAGCTGCGCTGCAACCTGTTAGACGACCCGGCAAGGCGGGGCGATCATTGATATTTTGTATGGTGGTTCTTGTTTCTATTGCCCTTTTTTCACTGCATGCCCGCGGGTCGTCACTCTGACAGCACTCCAGACAGCAGGCGCGTCCGTCTGTGCTCACGATTACCGTGCGGTTCGTACGGTGCAGGCAGCCCAACCGCTGTAGTTTTTAGCCGCGAGTTGGTTAGTTGTGGGAACGGGGGAACTCTATGCCGTAGTTGAGTGGATACCCGCGGCCATGTAAGTTCAGTTTGCACATTGGATAATTTCACTTGTGCGCCTTCTTCGTATCGTGCGTTTTTAGGCGAGAAAGCTTATTATTTCCGGACGAATTTTGATTTCATTTGGGTTTTCGGATCTTCCTAGAGCTCCAGCTCCTTTGTGTGACCACGGACTCTTCTAGATGTTTCACGAGACAACAACAACAACAACAACAACAACAACAACAACAAAAACAACAACAACAACAACAACAACAAAAACAACAACAACAACAACAACAAAAACAACAACAACAACAACAACCAACAACACACAGCAACACACAGCAACAACAACAATAACAACAACAACAACAACAACAACAACAACAACAACAACAACAACAACAACAACAACGACAACAACAACAACAACAACGACAACAACAACAACAAAAACAACAACAACAACAACAACAACCAACAACACACAGCAACACACAGCAACAACAACAACAACAACAACAACAACAACCAACAACACACAGCAACACACAGCAACAACAACAACAACAACAACAACAATATGCCGGTCGCCTCGGTGGTGTGTCAGGCTATTCTCGAGCCTGGTATATATTATCACGTAACCGGTCGCCCCGGCGGCGTATCAAGTTATTATCCTCGAGCCTGGTATAGGTCAGTTTCGTGAGTTCGAGCCCCGCCGAGGGTGCATACATACTCGTATAGATTCGTTAGGACTTTTTCTTGTGCACAGATTGACTTGCGGAAAAGCGCGAGAGCGTGAGTTAGCAACACTCGATGAAAAATTGGCGAGCAGTGGGATTGCTGAAACCTATGCGCGATAAAAATTGAAGGCAAGAACTGGGGGGGAGAAGGGACGACACCTGTGACCACGGCTTGTCGAGAAGCTGGAAAGGAGAAGTGTAAAAATATATACAACTCCGGAGTATATATAATTCGAGTATATTATAAAAAATGAAAATACACTCCAGCTATGAGATCGAATATTTTGTCGAAACTCATCTTTGCAAGATGTGTGTTATACTCCGATCGCGCGTATTACGGGTTGTGTGTCCTCATTAACGATATCGGTCGGCGACTCCCCTTGCAACTACCGTGTAGCTATCAGGGTCAACTGGGTGATGTTAGTCAGTCTGTGCGCGGAAACTATAAAACCCGTTTCGGAGGGGGACAAAATCTGACAGCTGTGAAAGGAAATGCATCCGTTTATCATGTGACTCCGGTAAGTCGAATAACCGGTGAGGGGAGGGCGGAGTTTTGAAGGACGTGGGAGCCTGGTTTTGATCAAAAGGGAGCGGGGTTCGGGGGGGGGGGGGGGGAGGGGAAAGGGAGGTTGGGGGGGGGGGGGGGGGCGGGGGCGGGCGGGGCAGCTCAATTTGTGCGTGGAAACTATAAATCCTTCAAGGGGATAAATCTGACGGTTTTGGAAAATTCACCAGTTTATCATGAGGGGGGGTTGGGGCGGGGGCGGGGCGGGTGGGGCAGCTCAATCTGTGCGTGGAAACTATACATTATTTTAAGGGGACAAATGTGACGGTTTTGGAAATAATGCACCAGTTTATCATGTATATATATCCTGTAAGTCGTACAACTAGTGAGTAGAGGGCGGAGTGTTCGAGGGGCTGGGGGTGGGGTGGGGTGGGGTGCGGGGGTGGGGGGGTGGGGGGTGGGGGAAGCAGCGCGTTTGAGCAAGGGAGAGCGGGGGGGCGGGGGGGGGGGGAGGGTTTTTGATATCTATCAATATCTATCTGCATGATACAAGTATTTTAAATAGTACTAGGTATCGTTGTGTATCTGAATACAAGGTAAGAAGTATAAACATAAAGGGCAACGGTTTCATCTAAGAAACCATCAACGGCTCAATTTGTATCGTACTGCATCATACATACATACACACGCACAATGGAGTGCGGAGAATGGAGGCATGCCTCCCAACGGGAAAATGCAACGAAGGGGCGGGCTCCGCCGGATCGGAGATAGCGTGGTCGGCCGCTTTCAGAGCGCAAAGTTTCGGTATAATGTCACCAAGGACGATCGAAAGGGTCATAGCCAGCACATCTAGCTATAATATTAAATGACAGCGTCACAGGGTGCGGTGGCGCCAGCGAGCGAGTCGAAGCCTCTTGTATGATGTTCATCAACAAACGCTCGAGAACACTGCAACTTTGGCACGGTTGAAGATCCTACGGGGACACATGTAGTACAGTAGTGCCACGTAGCGTAGTAGCGCCGCCGAGCGACATTGTAAATGATTAGTTTCAATGAGGCGACTAAGTTCCCCCGCCCTACTATTAATAGTTCATCTTGTGCGGTTGATGTCTGGTACACATACATAGTGAAAGTATTGAATACCTTGTATCTCCTTTTTGGCGTGCTGGAATGCGTGTGGTCGAGAGTTTGCCACGTGCGAACCCTGTCTTGTGCTCGTACACCGTCTCCGTGTTTCTACGCCTCAAAATCCGTCTTTATTTGCTTGGCAGCGTCGATTGCATCGCAAGTAATATGTAATAATGTGTTTCATACGTGTGTGATATGTATAAGAAGTACGAGTAAGAGCATGCTAACGGAAGGTTGGGCTTAAAACACACTACGTATATGGTTGGTTCGGTCCACAGCCATTAAAGGTTGTTGATCAAGATCATGCAAAAATACGCAATATAAAATACAAATACAAATTAAAGTGCACGCTACTACGAACAGCGGCTGAGAGAGATCTCAACGATTTCGTCGAATATCATATTTGCAAGCTGTTTGTGATAGCACATACACACCAGGTGCGTAATTGTTGCTTGCTGTGGTGGTGTTGTTATCACACCTACCTGGAAGAAATACACATGGTATGTTAGTGATGGATATAATACTAATAGTGGTTAGTTGCCACAATCTAGCCAGCGACCACGAAAAGGCCCACGAAATCTACAGATAGATTAGAAAAAATAGCAATCAGAACGCGGGGGGGATCCGCGGGCATCGATAAAGTCAGTAGGCACAGTGATATATTTCGTAGCATATAACAAGCGACACGCATGCATGCCGTGTGCGACAACTTTGTTGTGCATGGCAGTGGCCGTCCATCGCTGTAGCACGTAGCTACACAGACAGACTGCTGCTGCAGCCGAAAGTAATTGCCTCTCCGAACAAGCTGCTCAACTGACTAGTCTACAGATTTCCGGTTTGAAATAAATGTCGTTCGTGTCCAACACAACAACTTCCGGACACGACCGCAGTAGCTATGCCCCTGCTCGATCGCGGGGGTTGTCTCATCACAGCCCCTGGAGGCGCCCCAGGCATCTTCCTCCCCTATGCCGTGGGTGGAGTCGTTCCGTCTCTCGCTGGCTCTGTGACGCCCGTTCGAAGTAGTCTCCCTCTTAGTATTCCCGGTGTACTGCAAAAAACATTATCGTTGGGTCCATCAGAGAACCTTCTCCAACCTTCTGGTACCTTCTGGCCTCAATTCAGCAGCAGCAACGTCTGGCGAGGGTACTACCGCGGGGTCAACTATTATTGTTGTCAACCATTGTTGTCAACCATGTTGTTGTCAACCATTGCCGTCAACCCATACCCACTTACTCGTCGGCGATCGATTTCTGTCCGTCGCTGCTGTCGGTCGATTCCAACTTATGAGTGCGTGGCAGGACGAGAATCGTCGATGTCATGGCTACGCCTAAAAAAAATCGTACCACGGTGGTGATGTGCCTCTCTGCATACATCGCCTCGAGAAGGGGCAACAAACGCTCTGGAATAAGATGGTTTTGAATTTTTGAATATAAGAGTTGATGAGCTGTGTCGTCAGTGACTCAACTCTGGCTGATGGCGAGGGGATGACGTGACACGACAGCGTCGCCCCTTTAGGATGAGGAATACATTGATTGCTATATTTTGGGATGAGTTCTCCAGCCTTCCACCGCCAGAAGTACTCAATCGAGTTCTCCCCTGGACAGTATCAATCGAGTTCGACATGCCAGGGTACCACGTCTTTGCACACTATTAGAGTCATCCCACGGTAGTAGGGGGGGCATTTTCTGCGCCAAAATGTCGTTGGGCGATCAAGTTCCTCATGTGAGGAACTGCCGGTCAATGAAGTCATTTCACGAGTACTTCGTTTTTTGGACTAAAGCATAGAAGCTTGGTCGGGTTTTGCCAACGAATGCCTTTGAAGTCATTTTTCGGGTGACATATTGAGTTCCTCATGTGAGGAACTCAGGGACTTTTGGGTGCAACCCCTACCGTGGGATGACTCATTAATACTATAATAACAGACGCTACGAGTACTACATGTATGACATCCGCGGAGGGTTTCAGTGTATTCTCGGACAGTTATGAGTTATCCACTGACATGATGCATTGTATCCCCGCCGCGCCAGATGTGGTCTGGGAAGGCGCGGTCCAGCTAAAGATTTGCTGGCACGAACTTCCACACGGCAACATACATGGTACCGGAGTGATTTACAGCATACGGGGTACACCGGAGTAATTTGCATGAATAAGGCACCTGATTGAGCTGGGGCCGCACATCGCAGATGTTCCTGCGACGAATGTTCGGTGCCGTGCAGGTTCAATTGTTTCGAGCGATCGACTTCTTCTATGCGGAGGGTTTTGGTGACAAGAAGTTGTGTGCTCGATGAAAACAGGAAATTGCAAGCGATCGGTTCCATGGAACAATAGTTCACCTTGCATGCGATTCACATCTATGCCGCGAAGAAAGGTGGGCGAGCCTCTCCCACATTTCGAGGGCTATGTTGGGAGGTGGACAATAACCGAGACGTCCCTAGAGCACTTTTTTTCGAATGTTAAACGTTAAACGTTAAAACATTAGCCAAATCGCCGACGATCCGACTTCGTGCGGAGTTTCTAGTGTTTGGCGTTCCAAAAGGTGTTAGAGGCAGTCTTCATTTTGGAGCGCCGTTCGTGTTGTGAACACTACGTGCTATTAATTTGATCATTTGACTTTTCACATGTTCGCAAGTGCCAATGCCGGACGGCCTGGTTGCCCCGCGGTCAGACAATGTTCTTTGTAACACTCCTTGGATAAGATTGCATTGGAGCACAAAGCAAGAGAGGGGGGGCAGAGAGCAAGGGCTCGTAGAGTGATTCTCGTCCCAAAGCACAAACGCACAGCGTATGAAAGTCTCTGATATTTATGCAAACCCCATACAACATGAAACCGTCAGTGGCTGTTCAGGCCAAACAAACACCCTCCCTGGCTCTTCACAGCAATGACCAAATCGAAAATTGAATCAAGCCAAGATAGGATCTAATAACAAACAAAACAGTCCCCCAGGGGAAATCCGGATACATACCGGAGGGAAAATCTGTGTGACACACACATACTGACATACCAGGTATACTCCAAAAACATTCCAATCCAAACAGCGGCCGCATTTCAAGCGATGGACATGACCAGAAACTTTCATGTCCAATGGTTGGCTACTAACCAATTCCCCTCAAAGTAGCCTGGGGTGGTAACCTGGCACATTCCTTGCAGTTACCAAACGTTGTACTAACCGCTTTGTGCTGTAAACCCTCACTCACCCTCTAATGGCAGGTTCAACATTAACCTACGATGAAATTTAACACAGGAGGATAACAAGGAGATTTTGATGGAATATCGGCGTGCTGGTCATCATGATGATGATATCTGAATTTTCAACCTGAGTATCGATCTTCCTCGAACAAAGCATAGGATATTTCTAATAAGATGGAAGCACACGTGGATGTACTTCTTCTGAAAACAAGTAAGAAGGTTACCAGCCCATGCCATGGCCCCCTGGTTATCTTGGAGAACCCGGACGCATGGTCCGTTCAGTTCTGGGCAGATAAAAGACAACACACCACCCCCGTCAACAAGGCCTCACACCCCTTCACCTTGAGCGACGTACCCTGCCTCAATTGTGGATATTGTCACACGCCTCTGCGTCCTATTTGCCCAACTGACGGCCGCACCCCCCCCCGGAAACCACCGTCCCCGGTGCCGAACGCCTATGGTTAGACTCGTCGGCGTAATGGGCATCACCGCATGCAGTCACATCCAATTATGATTCCCGCACAAATGTCAGTAACTACTCCCTGGTTCCGTGAAGGTATTTGATATTTTTTGTTTGACTCCCTTCCAGGTCATTTTAACGGGGGTGGGACAGTGGCGCGCGAGAGTGTGCACAGTATTCGAGAAGTCTGGCCTAGTCATAATTGACGATCATACCAAACTGCCTACAACCTCTCTAGACTATACGGTCAGTCTCCTCTCCACTCGCCCCCACTTTTCGGGCCCAGTTCTACACCGGTGGTCGCGGGAATCGTGTTGAACAATTATGTAACGCCAAAACGGTTCAGCATGTTCCCAATGAATGTCGCCTGCGCACATTTCAACGTACCCAGCTCTCAGTCGCGTTTGAAATCGTAAACCCTGCAGCAAATTCTTTTCCCGGGGTTAGTGGTGGGGAAATTTGCAACTATAAAGCGGCATAAACACATTTGCACCCTTCGTCCGAGTTTGGCACAACACACGGAATAGTTCTATGCTGATCCATGTCATATTCAACCACTCCTTCTACCAGTAGCCCAGTCCATTACCGTTTGCTCTGTTTTAGACCATACATTGATATGTTGAGGTTAACAGCCTAACCGGACACGTCACCAAACACATCGGGTAGGTTCGTGCCTGTTTTGCAGTCAAGTTTCACGTGAATAAAAGCGTGCGCGACGCCTATATATATTTATTTTTCTCCGACCCCTTCTCAATTGCAACAACCACTAATATAAAACATTTATCTGACGTTTACACAAGGGAGTTGGTGCGAACGTCTCAGAGAAATAAACGTCCCTCACTATTTAGCTTCCTTAGCCACAAGTTTAGCCTTTAGCTTCGGTATCAAGCCGTCGTGATTTTGCTTGTGGGAAAATACACGCCTTGCTCCTACAGCTTTCCGCTCCTCCGGTGGTATGACGGCTCTTTGCGTTCCGGTGGTTTTGTGAACGTCAGATTCTAGTGCCATGGCCTCGTTTCACGCCGCCCTGTGCATCGATCGCTCTAGACCAGCTACACAGGGGGGGGGGGGGTCTTCGTCAGCCCGATAACCAGTCGGCATGCGAATATTCGACTGCCTTTTGTTCACCTCGGGTATTCCAGCCATAAAATCAATTTATCATTCCATATCTTATGCCGCGGTCTAGGGTGTGGTTCTCGAGAGAGATACTGGACTTCAACAGCTAGTACGCCGTCACAAGCAGCGCAAGGCGAGGTCGGGGTTCATAGGACGCCTATACCATACTTGAACGATTCGTAGGCCGCCACAAGCAGCGCATCCGCGAGGTAGGTGTCGGTAGTCGATGCTGCTGGGGTCGCCATCGGGCCTTCTTGTTGGGAGTAAAGGGTCATCCACCGCGCTCCATTCAGATGAACTTATCGTCTCGACCGTAACCGGCCTCGCCGGCGACAAACGCATGCGGCGAGCGCTCCTTCAAGAACACGTGTAGATGAGCCAGATCGTCGTCCAGCTCATCCACCACCCCTCCACCACCTTGATCCGACGTGATATTGTCGTACGCGACGCTCACCCCCTTTTTCAGTAAACAAAGACCCATTCGTATTTCAGGGAGGGAAAAACTCGTTGTCAAGTAACATTTCGTGTGATAACCAAGCTGCGGCGCTTAGTTAGCACTCGTACAGACTGTGGAAGGTTCGACACGAAGGCACTCAAACAGCCTCCGAGGTATCGCTTTCGAGTTACTTTTTGCACCGTTTACCCAGGGAATAAACTCATATATATCACCACTAAACAGCGGTCTACGAGGGTGCTTAAATCACATCGTACGTGACGAAGGCGTACCTAGACACCAAGCTCACCCATGCGGGATGTACCCCTCTTCCCAGCCTTCCTCGGCTGGTCTCCAGCTCTTCCGAGCTGGTCTGGCTGATCCCCCAACGGGACAGACTCGGCGAGAACAGCAGCTCCTCCGTGTCACGTACCTCCGTTACTTGGGAGCTAACCGTCACGGACCACCGTATATCTTGTTGCTGCCGTTTCTGGTACGGGCTCTCCCGCAGTATAACTTCTTGTTCAGCAGTGGCTGTGTGTGAGGCAAACTGGCTTCCCCCCCCCAGAAACGCTGACCTCAGCACCTGCAATTATAGTACTACAGCAGACGCAGTTGGTGCAGCCCTTTGTCTTCGCCCTACAACATTGATGATCTCAACACCGCCAGGTTCTAGGACGGCAGAGCCGTCGTCGGCCCTACTGGACTGTACCTGGTCCATGCCCCTTCTGAACCCGGCCATCGTGCTGTCATAAACATGGCATCTCTTGCTGTTTCCATGTACCTTACAACGGTCGTCCTGGTTACAGTTGTTACAGTTGCCATGCACCGCAGCGGTGAGTGAGAACAGGCATTCTCTGGCTGCCCCCGCCCGCAACGAAGACCTCAGCGTTCACGAGCTCGAGTACAGTGGAGCCGTCCTCGGCCCCGCTGGACTCTACTTGGTTGATGTCTCTCTTGAAGTCGATCAGTATGATCCTTATTCCGTTTATCACAGATTTATCGCTTGCCCGAATAATGTGCAGGAGACCTTGTCTCAGCGCTTCAATCTCGACGTTTGCTTCCCCAGGAACCCAAACCATACAGGGCATCCGAACCATACAGGGCATCCGTGATATATGCAATGTCATCACCTGGCGTTGCTTAGGGGCTTTTGATGGGAGACGAATTGAGCCCGAAGGAACGTGTTTTGTTCGTTATAAAGAACAACCATTGAACTACTCAGTCGGCAAGAATGAACCACTGAGCCACACGGTAAGGTTTACTACATATACCAAGCACCACACGAGAGCACTCAGACAAAAAAACACGCCTCTCCCCCCTCTTCCCCCTCTCTTCTATCCCCCCCCCTCTTCCCCCTCTCTTCTATCCCCCCCCCTCCCCCCCCGTCCCCTCCCCACAGGGCGAAAACCCCGCTTTAAATATATCACCATATGAAAAGCTTCCACGGTCACGCATGTGGCGACTGTATCACACTACCCGCCCACGTGCTCAACGAAGCCTGCCTGCTCTCTTCACGTTTCCGAGCACCGATTCCATGTGAGGGTAAGTAGGCTGCAACATTATATGCGCCGACGGTTTTTATGGAAATGGCAAGATATTCTCAGGGGGGGGCGGTTAATGTTAACCATCTCTTACTTCGCGTATCACTTGATATTAGTATGGCTGACCCCCCCCGCAGGCTTCAATATATGAAAGGAGTATGGATAGTGTATGTTATTTTATGCCCCCCCCGATTTCGTTCCACTATTGGGGTTGGCGTTGGTCGGCAACGACCCTGTAAAACATGCTTTTCACTGCGTGAGCTAGACCACCAGGGTGCCGTTTTCAATGTGTTGGTTTTCTTGGCGGTCACCATGATTACCATATTGTGCGGGGTGGAAAACCCTAACTCTGCACAAGAGGACTGATTGCATCGTGTAGTGTGGATATGGTAAGGCGTCCACGAGGCAGTTGCATAGAAGTACCCATTGCTGTCTCTGGAGTGACCACACCAGAGAACAAAGTAATTCATCGGCGCTGTCATCCATAAGCAAGAAAGTAGGCACCAGGTGCCGAAGTCCGTCTTACGAGCGGTTCTTGGAAGGATGCAGTTCACGTTTCATGCAACTCGCCGAACAACTCACGGCGCTTTGCGCTTGGTGCAAGAAATGTCTGCCTGGTTGGTGAAAACCTGACGTGCCCCGTCCCGGCATAGTAGGGATGCGAGGGTCTATGGTCCTACGACTACGTCCATGCACAAATTGAGTACCCCCCTCCCCCCCCGTTTCACAAGATGAACAGAG
The DNA here is from genome assembly GCA_012845835.1 of Undaria pinnatifida. NCBI lineage: Eukaryota > Phaeophyceae > Laminariales > Alariaceae > Undaria > Undaria pinnatifida. Next base: position 12,113,298 of record JABAKD010000011.1, read on the forward strand.
GTCCTGCCGTTGGGTCCGCCTTCAGATTGGCCTGAAGGATGGGGATGGGGGACACGGCTAGCTAGTTCCGGTCCAACTCGTTGGGGATTGCTCGCGTTAGTTCACACATCTATGGGCTTTCACGGTATGGAAGCTAAATGAGGAGTAAATTTATATGAATGCACTATACACTAAGGCCTTATGAATCTTCTTTGTTAAATCTGGCACAGTCTCATGCTTTTCAATTGACCAAAATATAACAATGCATGCCGAGTGACGTAGTAGGTCTCCCAGGAGCTTTCGACGCGTGATCTCTCCGCGGGGAATTTATTGCTTTGGAATTAATTTTTGGCAGTACAATCAGTTACGGTGGTGGAACCGTGGTAGTTACCCAAGGGTGGAAGGAAGGACCTAGGCCCTACACGGTTCAGCAAGCAATCGGTGAGCGAATACACTACCATAAGGTCAGCCCGGCCTCGATACCTGCGGCATTCCACCACCGGGTGCCTGAACACCACCGTGCCGTGCTAGCCTAACAACCACAGCGGTTCCGGACAGGGTACTATACGGTCACAGCCGGAAGTCCCGAAGTTCATGTGAAGAATCAATTGTAGGTCGATGCCAAGGAGGCGTGATGATTGATGCCGTCATGTTGTCGAATATATCGGAAGTGAACCTGTCAAGTGGCCTAAATATGATCCTCCGGAGAGCCTCGTCGCTTTGGTTCGATATTACTAATACTATTAATACTGTAGTAGTATTAATCTATATACTTCATTTTTGTTCACAAGACAGAACAACAACACATGACTGTGGCTACGGTAGGGTTGAGTGTCTTTGTTCGACACACCTTCTTATGCAGTGGCTCGGTATCACTCGTGCAGGTGACTCGTCTGTTCTTTCGCGATATTAAACTCTGGTGTTGTTTCACTTTTTTTCACGTTTAAATCCGCAATGGAATGGGAAGACGAAGCCGCGCCCAACACGATCGCCTACATCAGCCTTTTTGCCCGTGAGGTAGAGAGTCAGTCGTGCGAGTATCATAGTATCATAGTATCATAGTATCATATTGTAAGGTTATTGGGCGGAGACACAGTGTGCCCCCTGCAGGTCTGCCAATTAAGTAGGTCCTCGGAGAGTACTCAATTTCTTAGCCTTCGTAGTCGTAGCTTTATTCGATTCCCCCAGAGCCCCGGATGGCTTCTGAGATCGGAGGCACGCCCCCGATCTATTTTCTAAATTTCCCCAACGTAAAACGCCAACCTCATCATACTCGAAACCCATCCAAATGATCTCAATTCGGATAATTACAGCAATTTCGAGGCCGTATCTTAACACTAGCCCACCCTGATGAGCCGCATATGCAGAACTATGGGAGATTCGGGAAAACGGCGGTTCTACGAACTAGACCACGAGTCGAAGATGCGGCTCCTCAAAACCCACTCCCACGCTTCTAATGGTCTGGCTATGGAGCCAGGAACACGCCAAGAAAAGCAGTTGAAGGAAACGCAGACCCTACAACAAGGCAAAGGTCACCCATCAAAAACCTGCCGCATGCCGCCGGTGTAACCTGCCGCATACCGCCGGTGTGGCGGGGGGGAACAGGAAAGGCTCTACGGCAAACCAACCACAGAAAAGGTCCTATGACTGGGCGAGCCCTCGTTGATATGGAGAGGAACACAGGCGCTAACACAAGGGAGAAGTCATGCGAAAAACCTCCCGCGGGCCATCGGCATGGCGGGGGGTTAGACGAGGAAACGACAAATACCCGGGATGGAAGGTGGCAACACATACAGCCCCGCGAGGGGGGAAGTGTTTAGCCGAAAAAACATAGTAGAACAAATACAACACACAAAATGAAAAAAGATGACACGCAGACTCGTACATAGCCCTGTACCACGTTATGCGCGAATAGGGTACCCTGGTCGCCCCCCGGCTCTGGGCTGAGGAGGGCGTCGGCAGGGCAAAAATGAACAACGACAAAAACCGACAGCCCTGCGCCTCAGATAGCGGCGCTTTACACGAACCCTGGCCCGGCACTGAGCAGGGGGATCGGCAGGGCAAAAATAAACCAAAATGGAAATAACCACCCCAAAACCCGACGAAAACTCTCAGGACAATACGAACACCTCAAAGACAAAGACTCAAACTTCACAACCCCAAAATATAACTATCGAGGAGCGGTGGCGATTTATAGTCAACTGGCCACGGCCGCGCCTCGGGATTTGTCTACGTTACGTTGGGTTTCCCGAGGAAACGCTCTGGCGATGTGAACTTGCAGGCACCAAAAGCCTCGTGCGGCTCCCGTCGAAGTCGTATAGCGCGTCGGGGAAATAGGAAGTTTAATCGGTCCCGGGTCGTCCAAAAAGCGGACCAGGTATACCTTGTCCTCGGTAGTGCTCGCGCTGGTTTTTCCAAGCCACCATAAACCATCGTCTCCCTTGTACCAAAAGTGAGCTCCCTTAGGAAGTACTGCGTCGTGGTAGCGACGGAGCCAATCGGCGCGGGGAACACAGGCGTAGCCCGGCGCTAGGAAACGTGCCCCGTTGTTGCGGGAAAGCTCGCGCTGTGCCGCCCCGATCCGCATTCGGCGGTAGAGGCAGTTGGTTTGGCGGTGCTGGTCCGGGGTTCCGGCCCAATAACGCAAGATGTTGGAGCGGGAGAGGTGGAGGTCTATTTCCCGTTCCCAGGAAGCTTCGGAGAGTCCCGCCCAATGCGATAGTCCCGCCCAATGCGCCTTGTATAGCACCGCGATGACGCCACCTTGCCCCCGTACCGACTGATGACCGGTGATCTGCTCCAACTCCAGCTATTGGAGGGGAGTCGAAATGTCGCCTTGAGTGACGCGTTACGGCGGGGACTTCTAAAAAAACATGTTGAGCACGTGCTGCGTCAGCCTCGCCGATAGGTATTTGGGCATGTCCCCGCTGTCGTGGGGGTTGGCGCAGGGTTTGCAGCGCTCGATGGCCTCACGCCGACGAGCGTCCGAACCGGGCAGGTCGGAAGGGGGATCCAAATAGAGGAGGTTGCTCCCGAGCGGCGAACCGTCCGGGGTCTCGGCGGCGGAGCGGGGACCGACTGCCAGGATCTTGTGCGGGTCCGTCCATTTAAGTGCGAGTTTGGCCTTGAGTACCTTGGCGTCGGTGTTCGCCTTCACACCCTGGCGGATGGTAGGGGCAGAATTGTACACCCATGCCCAACCACCCGTAGCGAAGCTAGGTGCTGGACGCATCGCGTCGGCGAGGGCGGAGTTTCCGCTTCTGCGGTTAACACGAGAAACGGTGAGGGCGTGGTGTGCGCGGACAATGTCGTTCACGTGCTTTTTCCGGTCGGTGGCCAAGTCGCAATAGGCCAGGTGGTAACGGGCAAGACTCCACGACACCAGTGCTGTCGAAAACCGTCAGCAAGATATGTGGGAGTCTGCCCATGTGGACCTCGTTTGGCGCCAGACCCGTCGCCGCGCTGACGGAATTGTTGTAAGCGAATTCGACGTGGGGCAGATGCAAGACCCAATCGTCTTGTCGCTCGTTGATGATCATAGCCAGCATTTGAGCCATAGTGTGGTTTACCCGCTCAACGCCCCCGTTACAGTTGGGATGATAGGAGCTTGTAGCAAGCTCGTGCACACCCAACAGCTGGTATACAGCTTGTGAAGGCTTGGAGCAGAACTGCAGTCCGTTATCCGAGAGTATGGCGCGCGGGCACCCCCACAAGGGGATGTATTGGTTCACCAAGATATTGACTGTACCCTCCGCGGTGAACTCAGCGGTAGTGACGGGGAACATGTCGGCCCGACAACTGAGGCCATCGGAGAACAGCAGGATGTAGGTGTTGCCTCGTGGTGTGACCGGGAGGGGCCGAAGTAGTGAACACTGACGGCGATACTTGGGCGTTTCGGTATAGGCATTGAGATGATTGGCCAGCGGACAGTCAGCCATGGGGTTTTCAGCGCTTGGAACTTCAAACAGTGGCGAAGCCACCGCCGGGTGCACACATTGATGCCAATCCACCAATAAAGCCGCTACAGCATGCGCAACGTGCGCGTGGTGCCCAAGTGACAAGAGGCCGTTGAATGACAAGCTTGCATGATCCAAGGGCGCATGAGCAGGGGAACGTAGATGCGAACCGCCTCGTCGTTTAGCAAGCAAGCAGCTCGCCCTACAGAGTTAGGTTCGTCGGACCTTGTAGGCGGCAGTGTCGGGTTACGGACGAGTAGGATGATGTCTTCGTCGGTTGTATATAGTCGACCCTTACCCACCAGCTCCTGAATGTCTGAGAGGGATGTACGCTTGTGCGAGGAATAGCACGCCAAAACGTCGGGCGGCAGGACCGATGGCCGGCCGATAGAAACGTAACGCATCATGACGTGGCACATCGGCTTACCGTGCTGCTCTCGCTTCCAATCGGCGTGTGAATAGCGCGCGACGGAATCAGCGAACCGTAAATCAGCAGCGTCGCCGAGGGCGTCGGATCTTGTATGTGCAGTCGGCGTGTCACCAGAAGAAGGCGTGAGCCGTAAGAGAGGAGTTCTCATATAGGCTCTGTGTGGTCGCGGTCGGACGATAGTGGCACCGTGCGGACCGGCGAGTCGGCAAGAGCAAGGGTCGCTGCGGCAGGCGGGGCCGGTCGCGGCCGTGGAATTCGCGGCGGGGTTGTACCTCGTGTGGAAGATGACCGAGGAGGCCCGCCGGGCCCGAATCCATAATCTACAGCGGGGGTGCATTACCCGTTGCTGTCGCTGTTCATCGGCGCGTCGTCGACGGCGGAGGGGCTGGAGTGCCAAGCAAGGCGAAAACGGATACAGTCGAACCGGTGGTCGCGGCGGGGGCCGTCTCCTTTGTAGAACTCCTTGATAGATAAGTCGGCTGTGCGATGGACGTCGCTGCAGCAAAGGCTTCTGAGGAGCCTGTGCCGCCCTCAATGGGTATGGCGAAAACCGAAGCGAAAACGGTGTCAGCGGCAGGCGAAATTGACCCGCGGCCGGTACAGCCTTCGGTAGTGGCGACGGAGGCAGAAACACGAGCGTCGGATCTCCCCCGGGAAGCAGAAAGGCCGCCAATCCTTATACGTGGCTCGTGTGCGCAAAAATCGTGAAATGCGGTAGAGGTGAGAGGGAGCCTACCGAAGGCAGCATGCTCAGTGCGGGGCAAGAGCCCACCCAAGACAGTGCTTTCGGCAAGGGGCACGAGTCCAGCCAAAGCAGTGCTTTCGGTGTGGGACAAGAGCCCGCCCAAGACAGTGCTTTCGGCGAGGGGCGCGAGTCCACCCAAGCCAACCCCTGGGATCGGCGAGGAGGGAGTGCGCAGCCCGCCGGTCAGTAGGAGGGAGATACCGCTATCTCCAACAGGGCTGGGGCTTGTCAACCCCACGGGGTTGAAGTTTCTCGAGTCATTGCGGTCGTACTCCGTAGCAGGTTCTGGAAAACAGGCCAAAATAATCGGCGATGCCATTGGCGCTGCCTTTGCGGTGCTGTGCAATCGAACGCGGTGACGAACTCAGGCTATCGCTGGGCTCGTGCACTGAGAGTCCCACTTTGCCAGTGCTCTCTTGTGTCTTGTGGCCGGAGGATATGCGGAACTTTGTTTCCCGCAGTATCCTCGGAGGCGTTTGGGAGCCCAAACAATGTGTCCCAAATCTAGAGGAGTCCAGTGCCTCTCCGAGTCGAGCGTTGCTCGACTGATGTACACGATTGTCATAGTGAACGAAACGTCGTCCAGCGTCACAGCACCCCGACGAAACAGGGGCCGCGTTCTGACAGCGCAAGGTCAGGGTGGACGCTAAAAGCTATCTTCAAACCTTCAAGGCTTTTAGTTGGCCAACGCGCTCGAGAAACAGGTAGGAAACTCTTAGGAGTTCCTTTGCGAGCGCTGGCCGCTGTTAACGGCCCGGCCGCGGCGCGGACGATATTTCTTGGTTCTTGCATTCAAAGTGCGGGTGCGGAACCGACTAGGGGAGGCCGGATGCACCGACCTGGTCTCACTGTCGCGAATAGCTTCGCGAACGGCAGAAAGTGCCTCACCGAGCTAATTTTTCCTCTCCACTGGCATAAGTTATTGGCCCTAGGATCATCCGCCCGGAGACCAATGCCCCACACTGGGTCCAGAGGGCTGGATTCAGCCAGACGCTCGTTGTCAGAGCTCAAAAGTTGGTTTTTTATATCTGGATTTTGCGTGAATTTGGCGTAGGTGCCAGATAACACGACGTTTTGCTTCTCCCTGTCCCCAACATCGAGTAAAAGCTGCGCAAGCCTCGACCGATGCGTTTGCGTGTGCTTGGACTAGGCGACGACACGATGAGCCCCACTGCTCGATGGTCTTGAAAAAGTCTGGTCTTTTCGGCCATCATGTACTTCTCCGTGCAAGAATTTGGCACGTCGTCCACGGCAATCGACGAAGGGAACCACGGTGGAAAATACGATTAGAGCTGCCAAAATTGCACCGCTTTGTATGTGGAGTATTCGAGAGAAGGGTCAAAATCCGTGTTGATATTCGGCCCTGCAATGTCCCCGTCCGGGATCACCAGGCCTCGGGAGCACGCCACGAATCTGAACCCGTGGTTTCTCGCCTCGGGTCTTTCTTCGCTCGTTGGCGGAAAAAGGCGAGAATCCGCTCTAACTGCGCCCGAAAAATGGCGAAACCCGACGTCGCCAACCCGTCGGTAGCCTCGTTGGACATTTATGGGTCTGCAATGTCCCCTTCTGGGAACACCAGTCCTCGGCTCTTTGGGCCTATAGTGTCCCCTTGCGGGAGTACCAGGTCTCGGGAGCAAAATGCGAGTCCGAACCCGGGGTTTCTTGCCTCGGGTCCTCCTCACTCGCTGGTAGAAACTCGTAAGAAGCCGCCATCGCTGCACCCGAAAAAGAGTCCAACACCGACGGTGCCAACCCGTCGGTAGCCTCGTTGGACATTTAGGTCTGCAATGTCCCCCTCTGCGAACACCAGTCCTCGGCTCGTTGGGCCTGTAGTGTCCCCTTCAGGAAGACCAGGCACGACGCGAGTCCGAACCCACGGTTTTTAGCGTCGTGGCCGCTTCGTTCTTTGGCGAATAATCGCAAGAAAACTGCTCTAACTGCGCCCGAAGGTGCAGGGGCTCTGAGCTGTTTCTACTTGACGAGCGGCGCGATTCTTCCATACATTTACGGGAATAGCGTCCAGCTGATCAGGCTGGAGACCGTGGCATCACCACTGGCCCGTCGCGCAGTATCGGATCTTCTTCCTGTGCCACTGGGGCAGACGTAGCCTGAAACACGCGGGTTAGCGTATTAAAAGACGAAGCGGGGTCCGTAGATCCTGTGGACGTCTTCTGGAGCGGGGCTCGGGCAAATGGCAATAATGCTTTTGCCCGAGGAGACTCTTTTCCGTTATTCCTCTCGGAGAAGGGAAACGAGGTAGCTAATCTTGTCGACTTCTCCTTGATGGAAAAAAGTACAGACCGCCCGCTGCTATCGCGAGCAAACACCGGATCGAGCCTCGCAAAAGATCTCGTTGTTTTTGTGTTGGCCTTCCCACACCTCAAATCGACCGCCACCTCGTGGTCAGAAAACGTGGTTGAGGGTCGATCGTCCCACACCTCAAACCGACCGCCACCGCCTGGTCAGGGAGAAGGGGGGATGAACACGTTCACGTAAAAAGGCGACGCGTCGTCACCGCAGCTATATTGTTGCGCGACGCGTGCCGGGGGGGAGCGCGCAAAGCGCAGGCTCCCGTGCCATGGTTGATGGGGGCGGCGTTTGGAGCGCGTACCTCCATTGCCGAGTTTATGCCGCTGTTGAGGGAAACGGCGCTGGAAGCGCGGTTCCCGTCGCCGAACTCAGACCATGACCGAGGGGAACGTCGCTGGAAGCGCGCGTTATCGCCGTCAAAAACAAAATCACCTGGCTGGAGGAAACCATGCTTGAAGCGCTAGTTCCCGCCGCCGCGTACTACGCCGTGATAATCGTCCGCAGACGGCGTAGGAGCCCGTGGGCTCTTGCCAGAGGCAATATGTGCTGCGTTATTGGACAGGTTAGCAACAGAACACGAGCATCTTCTAAAACCAAAAGAGGTTCCCCCCGACAGTGTTGTCGACGGTACCGTACGGCCGTCGAGCTGTCGATTGCCGTTACGGAATGCGCCAGGCTGGCGCGCGAGAGTATTTTCGCCCAGGTTGTGGGCGGCTCCAAAGCGCATTCGAGGAGCAGGAGCGGGGGCAGAATAGGCGGGCGAGGTCGGGATACCACCAAGGTGATCCGACGTGTATGTGTTATCGCTGTGACAGTTTACGTGGCCCTGATCCTGGTGGCACCCTCGCAGTTGACCTGAATAATAGCGACAACTTTTCCTGTGGTTGTTCGGGTGACAAGATTTGAGCCGTCTCGGCGGTATCAGACCATGCGCTTACCAACGTCGGTATTAGTCATCGTCGCCAAGTTGGCCAAGTTCAGGGTTCAAACAGCCGCTCGCAATAATGAAAAGATGCCTACAATGCTTGAAGGAGTGGTTGTCTTCGTGGCAATTGAGGCAAAGCCGCCGGTTGTTCCCGGAGGGCATCAGCGCGAGTGGAGGGTGAAGGGAGGCCGCTCCGAAGGAGAGGGTAGTCTGTCTTAAACGAGGCACTAACGACGAAACCTTCTGCATAATGATGCTCTTCTAGTGGCCAGCAGTTCGATGTGGGGTCAAGCCAAGGGTCAGATGAATCATCGATAGGCATGACAGGTGAATGATGGCTTGATCCCGTCTGCCACAAAAACGACTGGGACGGCACTCGGCCCTGGCAGCGCCCATGAGCGGCGAGCCGGGGTCCCGACGGGGTGGATGACCGTGCTCCTGTCGAAACAGGCAGAGAAAAAAAATGTTTCGCCGTTGATGGCAGGTGTCTTATGCGCTTGGTCACTAAAAACCCGCCATATAGCATCCAACGAGGCGTATGGCCGCGGGTCCGTTGCCTTTGAACCAGGGTACAATGCAGGCATGAGAGCCGGAAATTGCTCAGTCGCCGCCACCCGAACCACCTCCAACACCACATCCGTCCCCGGGGACAAAACACGCTCACTCCCCGTAGCGGTCGGCACGAGTACGCAAAACTCCCGACTGAAATCAGAAAAAGGCGTGCCGTTACACATTTCAAAAGTATTCATCTTAGTGTAGCCCTCCTCTGTGTCAACCCCGTCGAAGTGCGTCATCAGCAGACGCAACAGGAGGGTGAAAGCCTCAGGTCCAGATGCTCCTCCCGCCATGGATCTTGACACCTCTTGCCTGCTACCACGGCCACCTCGCTGTGGTCGTCCGGGCTCTAGAACGAAGGCAAAATGGAGGATGACGAGCCGTCCTACGCTGAACCTCCTCTCGCGCCGTTCTTCGCCTTCCGTTGCCTCCGCCAGAGCTGCGGCCAACTGCCCCATTTGTTGGGCCAAAGTTGCCGCTCGGCGGCGCCCTCAGCCACACCGCCGTTCCTCCGCCCTCCGTTACCTCCGCCAGAGCTGCGGCTAATTGCCCCGGTTGTTGGACCAAAGTTGCCTCTTCGGCGGCGCCCTGGGCTACACCAGCACCCGATGCGCCTCCCCCGCCTCCACGACCGCTGTCACCCCCGCGGCGGTGGTGGTGGTCGCCACCCACCCCATTTTTGCTGCCACTCTCACGGTTGCAGTCCCCGCGGTCGCGACTGTCGCTGCGTCGCTGTTTCCCCTGGTTGCGTTCCGCAAACTCTTCCTCCGGGGTTCGGCCAAAAGACGGGGTCGGGGGCTTCGTCGTGGGCCATCAGCAGGTCCTTGACGAGGGTAAGGGTCGGGGCGGCTCTCGTCCGTCCGGCATAGGGCGTACAATCCATGCGAGTCCAGGCCGCGTCCACTGAAAGGGCGTCCACTTGCCACGACACCGGCCTCTCTAACGTGAGGAGGGCGGAGGCCGTTTCCAACATCACGGTCGTCAACGCTGGGAAGAACTCTACCCTCGGTGCAGACGCCATGCACGCGACCCTGCACTTAAAAAAGGCGGCGTTCCTGGATCATGATCACTGCGACGCGACACCGTGCGGGCACGTCGGAGGCGAGTGGGCCGCGGTAGCTCCTGCCGCAGCCGACGCAACTGATTGGGCGAGGACTTGTTGCGCCCTCTTCACTACCAGAGACGCCCCCCGCGTAGCGGTCTTCGCCTGCTCGATACTTTCATCAAACCGACATCGGCGTGATTCACGCCGGAGAATCATCTAGTTAGCGTCGTCAAGCGCCCGCTGGGCCCGCGCCGCCGCATATGCCAAGTCCAAGGAGCCGGCATGCGCGCCCAGGTCCCAGGAGCCCTGGGGGTTGCGTTCTGCCGAACGCAGAGAGCCCAGGTGGCGGCGGTGGTGCCCTGTCGAGAGCGGGGAGGGGGGAACTCGTGACGCTCCCCCGGGGCTGGCGAGAGCTTACGTCGAGACGACCCCGACTCAGACGACCCCGACTCCGCTGGAGGTTGGTCTGTCTTGTTATCTGCGCGAACCGGCGAGTCGACCCTCTGGGTTGATGGTTCCGGGTGGTGGTATGGTGGTCAGTCTCCTGTCTCGTCACCGGAACTCGCCTCCGGTGATTCCCCCCGTCTCGAGTCGCGGGATCTCGAGCGAGCTCTCCCTGTCTCGTGGGCATCCAGGTTGGGGCGCGTGGAAGACCTCAGCCTTCCCCGAGTAGCCCTCTTCCTTACTGGTAGACATGTTGTTGCTTGTCGTCTGTAGGGAGGGCAGCGGAAGGAGGGGGTGTGGGGGAAAGGTGGCGGGATGGGAACAACACGAAAAGAAGCTATGAAGGCAGATACATTGTTGTGGTGCCCCGGCTGCAAGTAGCGGTATATCTGTGTCTCAGCAAACAGCAACATATTGGCCTCGACTCTGTCCACCATCAGTGATGGTAGCAGCCACGCCAACTAGCCGTATAAAAGAAGGACAGCGGTAAGAAGGGTACCGTCCACCAAAACCGCAACATATGAGCAGCGCCCAGTTTGACCGTAGGGTATACGGGTAACGCCCGCACGAACCGCAGTAAAAGCGGCCAAAAATGGGCAGCAATGACCCTAACCGCAGTGCAGGGGGTGCAACACAGTAAAGGTACGCCGGCACCCATCGCACTTAAACAGGCAGCATTTAACCTCGGCGGGGGGGTAGCACAGAAAAGCGTCGCCCAGAACGCCTACGCCCATCGCACCAAAACAGGCATCATTTAACCTAGGTGCAGTGTAGGCGGGGGTAGCACAGTAAAGGGTCGCACACGAAACTCACGCCATCGCACCAAAACAGGCAGAATTTATCCCATGCGCGGTGTAGGGGGTCAGCACAGTAAAGGGTCGCCTAACACGTCCACACTCATCGCACCAAAACAGGCACCATTTAACCTAGGTGCAGTGTAGTGGGGTAGCACAGTAAAGGGTCGCCCATCACGCCGGCGCTCCTCGCATCAAAACAGGCAGCATTCAACCTAGGTGCAGTGTAGGGGGGCAACACAGTAAAGGGTCGCCCAACACGCCGACGCTCATCGCACGAAAACAGGCAGCATTTAACCTAGGTGCATTGTAGCGGGGTAGCACAGAAAAAGTCGCCCAACAGCAGTGTAGAGGAGGTAGCACAGTAGAGGATCGCGCCGCCAACCGTATAAAAAAACGGGCAGCATCCGCCCCAACAGTAGTATAGGGGTGGGTAGCACAGACGAGGGTTGTACATGTGCCAATCAGAGGACAAGGTCAGTGCAACGCTAGAACAAAGTAGTTTCCCCACCGATCGCACTATAGGGGGGCGGTCGCGCCTACAGTAGTTCTGCTCGCTGCATTATCGTTGCTGTGCCCATAGGTACCAACCGCACGAAGATGGGCAGTATAACCCCCGAACAAGGCAGTTTCCCCATCGTCCGCACTATAGGGGGACGATCGCGCCTACAGTAGTGCTGATTGCCGTAGTATCGCTGCTGTGTTAACAGGCAACGGCAATTCCAACCGCACCAAGATGGGTAGTATAGCGTCCGAACAAGGCAGTTTCCCCACCGACCGCACTATAGATAGACGGTCGAGCCTACGGTAGTGCTGATTGCTGCAAGATTCCTCCTGTCTGTGACCACGGGTGACGACAACACCAGCCGCCTTAAAAGGGGTAGTATAATACCATGACCAGCTGTGTACGCCCGCAGCCGAATAGAAAGGCTGTTTGCCCCCAAGTACCGCATCAAACGGGCTGATCCCCACTAGCCCTATTAACAGCTGTAAAGCACAGTATCTCCGCGAACTATAGTAGACGCTCTGCAACGGACCGTAGATGTCCGAACATGTTCAGAGAAGACAAAAATGCCAGCATAGATCCTAGCAGCATCGTGAAGGGCGGTACATGTATTAACAGCAGCAGAAAGGCAGCGTTTGCGACAAAAGCATAGTGCTCAGCGTCTCCGCCAACTGTAGACCGCATTGCAACGGACAGTATCCGTCGCGACAGCTGCAATCTTGGGGCTTGTGTTGGCAGCTCGCGGAGATGTGCAGTGCAACATGCTGGCTGAGCGCGGAGCGAACAAGTCTGATGGGTCGGGATTGGGCAGTTCCGCTGCGGAGTGGTCCATGCGACCTGCAGGGGGGAAACTGATTCGACCCAAAGCCGAGACGAGGAGTGTGCTCCTGATGGATGGGGTTTGGGCATTTTCGCTGCGTAGTGGCCCATGTAACACAGCTGGCGGGGAACTGATGCGACCAAAAGCCGACACCAGGAGTGTGCTTCGAAGAACAGTGACGTCCGCACGTAGTTGGAAGGTGTCGTCCGTGTGGTACGTGCCCGGTGACCAACAGGTGGGGTCCCTGCCATCGCACTGCTGTTGTGGTCGCCGTTGGAGGTAGAAGGGCGCTCCCTCCATTGAGAAGCCACCCGTGAAGGAACAGGGGTTGTGGGCTCGATGGAAAGCAAAAGCAAAATCGCTACTATACGAAAAACAGCTATCGGAGAGATTGGAGGAACGCTGCCACAATAGCAAGTCTAGCCTAAGACGACGCCATAGTGTAAGGTTGTTGGGCGGAGACACAGAGTGCCCCCTGCAGGTCTGCCAATTGAGCAGGACGGAAACACAGAGTGCCCCCTGCAGGTCTGCTAATTGAGCAGGTTCTCGGAGAGTACTCACTTTCTTAGCCTTCGCAGTCGTAGCATTATTCGATTCCACCAGGGCCACTGACGGCTTCTGGGATCGGAGGCACTTTTTGGTCGCTGCTCCCCGGCGGCCGAGTGTTCCTTCTCGCACTTTCGACCGCTGGGCAAGCTAGCCTGCCATGGGTACATAATGAAGCATGTGTGGATCTCGGCCGAGCTCCGTGGGGGCGCTCGGCGCATTAAACGTCGCTTAGCGGGCTCTATTTGGCAAGGGATTGCGTTCCACCTCCCTGAGACGAGCAGGTCACTTGGAACACCCCAAATTGTTTTTCAAATTTTGATATTTTGATAAACTTTAACAATTTTTGTTCTTCGTTGTTTTGTTCGTAAAGAAAGGGCCCGCTACTCAACTAACCTCAGCAGCGGCACAACAGCAGTAGCAGCAACCGCCCGGACTAAATTAACCTCAGCAGCAGCAGCACAACAGCAGCAGTAGCAGCAACATACAGCAGTAGTAGCGTTCGGGTTATGGTTCAGGCTAGGTTTATGGTCGGCGCTTGCGTGGGGGCCGGGCATGCCGGTCATCGATCGTCCACCCGATCACCACGATGCAAGCTTTAGTCTACCATTTTAGTACCGGGCGCGGGGTATTGTCATGTCTCTCGACCGAAAGAGTTTCCTAGAATCAGGCAGTTTTTTCGCTCGTCCTATCTATTATCGTCGCACTTTTTTATTTTCTACTTCTCCCTCGCTAAATGTAACTCAGACCCGGGGTCACTACATGTACGCAGGCTCTTCTCTCACCTCCCCATCCACGGCACGCGCCTTCGCTTTTATCGTGAAAATTGTTCACGACTTTCTGCCCTCGTCGACTCGCGTCCAATTGCTTTAAACCGCTTAAATACAACCTCAACATCAGAGTGACTGGAGCCTGTCTTGTGGCCACGGACTTGATTAGGCAAGCAAATGTGACAGCAACAACATATACTTCTAAGTACCTACAACATAGTAATTCAATGCCGCCCTGCTTCCTCGGCTTCAAACTCCTTATTTAGAAAAACTGTAGACGACTAGGAGCAACACACATTTTGATATTTTGAGACCACGACAGGACAGAAGAAAATCTCTCACCGAAACGTGTTGGCTCAGAGATTTATAGCCCTATATTTGCATCGCTACATTGTAAATACACACACGTGCAACGCCTTTCACTGGTCAAGTTCAAACTTCTGTCTCGCGGGCGTGGGAGCAGAACGAACGGCACATGTTACAGATAATACCAATAATAGTATGGTAGGAGCTTGCACCTAGTTTTCTTGGAGCTCCCTCGCCTAAGGGTCTCTAAATCCCACCAAAAACATCGTGGAAAAAAAGGGAAAAACGAAAATGCTACTTGACGAACAAGAGAAATAATACAAATGCCCAGGACCTGGTGCAGAACGGAGAACGTTGTGAAACATTCATCACGAGACGCATGCTACGGCAGAGGTTAAGATGCACCATTTCCTATCTGAGGAACCTTCCCTCGCTTGAGGGGCTCCATACCTCCTCCCACAACTGATTTGGAGGAACCAAGAGTACTATCCGATTAACGATCCCATGTTTTAGGTATGTATGCAACGGACGATTATTTTCGAAAAAAAGTAAACGAAAATTCCCCTACAATTTCGTTGATAGGATAAGCAGCCCCGTCATTCAGAAAACGTTTGAGCCAAAATGTGGTATACCTTAACACCTCTATCATCACATCAATAACACATCAATAACACATCAATAACACATCAATAACACATCAATAACACGTCCCAACTGTAGTCTATTGAGCGGGGGAGGCACGCCATTCACAAAATAATTCAGCCCAAAAGTGTTACCTCCATCTTAGTTGTTGGGCACGCGTCCAATACCACGCTAACCCTAACCCTAACCCCAACCAACCCTGTTGCGCCTCTCGAGGTAGGGAGGGACGGTCGCGTGGCTCCGGGGCGTGTTTTGGTTGCGTTTTTCCTAAAACAAAAACGGGCGGCCCTAGGACCAGCCTCTAGTCTAGGCGTTGAATGAGAAAAAAAAATGCAAGGTGCTGTCGTACGTAGGGTATGACAGTGCCTCTCATGTCAAAGGGGCAAGAAGCGTAAAAACATTCATGTGGAGCAATTATTCGTATTTATTTGCCACCAGCCGTCCATGCAGCCTCAACACCATCAGATATCTCCTACGACCAACCCTTCTTCTTCATGACACGACACACACGCCACCCAGCTCATTTTCTTGGGAAAATACTAGGGTTGGGCGGGCTGTCGTTGCCGTCGTTTAGCGAATCCCATCAAAAGCGATACATTAATTTTCTTGGCGCTGCTGTGTGCAGTACGCAGCGCTGAAATTAGGTCTCTGCCGCTCTGAACTAGAAGGTGGCATCATTACATAACCTCAGTGATGTACGGCGGCGAACAGTGTTGTTGTCAGCACCAAGAGCCTTCCTCCACTCCAAAAATATTGTACACACTAATTCCAAGTAGTTTGTCCCACAAATTATGGGTGGCATACTTGTATATTTAGGGCACATTATAGACTATATATACCTAAAACAACGGAAGAGCATGTATGTACGAACCTCGTAATATGATAGCCAGATAACCGGCGTCCATCATACACCTTGGGTGTACCGTCTTCTTGGTACGTAACATATTTTTTCATATATTTTTCGCTCATCCCGTCTAATATTTCGCGCGTTTTTTTGTGCCCCTCCCACCCTGACCACAAGAGACCCGGCGGGGTCACTGACCAAGCTCTTCCTCCCCCTCTCCACTACGCTACGCGCCTTGATTTTTTTATCGCAAGACAAATTCAGCACTTACTTTCTTCGCTCGTCGACTCGCGTCGAATCGTTGTGCTTACCCACGTTATAGACTAGAGCTAGTTTTGACCTCTGAATCACACTACAGTCTAGGGTCTCTGATGCGGGTAGGTATCTACTCTTGTCTCTACTTCCATTATCTAGCTACATAGACTAATGGGATATTACTTACGATTTTTATTCGCACGAGTATTGCCTGGCGCGCAATGGCTATACCACGCCGCCAGTCAGTGGGCATCGCTGCTGTGGAGTCGCAGCGAGCGCGTGAGGGTGGAGTCGCCCTCACAGGTCACATGATCGAACCTACATGGCATCACACTATAGACTAGGGTCACTGATGCAGGTAGGGACATACTCTTTCTTTACTTCTCTAATCGAGATGCGTCGTGGAACGATATCTACGAATTACAAACAGTCGTACGAGTAATGCCTGGCGCGTAATGGCTATAATACCTTGCCGCCAGCGGGCATCGCCGCTGTGGAGTCGCAGCGCGCGCGTGACGGTGGAGTCGCCCTCACAGGTAGCTTAGCAGGACCGACATTACATCACACTATAGGGTCGCTGATGCAAGTAGGAATATCATCTGTCTCTTCCGTATCCTAGATACGTTGTAGAGTATTATCTACGAATTATAGACTACTCGTAAGTAGGAGTAATGACGGGCGCGCAACGGCATACCATGCTGCCACTAGAACCGCCGCTGTGGAGTCGCGGCGAACGCGTCAGGCCAGATCGCCCTCACATGCCACTAGACAGGACCCACACTGCATTGCGCTACTATAAAGTCGCTGATGCAGGCGAGGATCTGCTTCGTCTCCATTATCATAACCTAGATAAATACCGGGACAATACCTTAACCCCTTTACAACTGGAAACCCGTTTTGGGGACAAAATTACTTGGATTTAGTATAGAGAGGGGTTCGGGGGCTCTAAAGGGGTTAAGTAAATACCTTAAAACATTTTTTATATAATACCGGGGCGTTACCAACGAATTTCAGTCGTACGAATAAGTCGTACGAGTAATACCTGGCGCACAATGGCTATATCATGCCGCCAGCAAGAGTCGCCGCTTTGGAGTCACGGCGAGCGCGGGTGGAGTCGCCCTCATAGGTAATTTGACAGGACCGCCTCTGCACTACAACATAGCGTCGCCGATGCAGGTAGGTGTCTACTCGTACTCTTCCTTTGCTTTTGTAACCCAGTTACATACAGGAAAATTTATGTACTTACAATTTATAGTCTTGAGTATAATGCCTGGTGCGCAACGGCTGTACCACGCCGCCAGCGAGAACCGCTGTTGTGGAGTCGCAGTGAGCGCGTGAGGATGGAGTCGCCCCCACAAATTGCTGAAAGGAACCGCATTACCCTGTAGGGTCGCTGATGCAGGTGGGGATCTATTCTGTCTCTACTTTCATATGCAGGTACCTACTGGGACAATACGTACGAATTAAAGTGGTACGAGTAATACCTGACGGGATTTGTCCTTACCATTCCGCCAGCAGGAGTCGCCGCTACGGAGTCGCGGCGAGCGTATGACGGTGGAGTCGCCCTCTGTTGGGTCTATCGCAGGTCAATTGACAAAACCTGCATTGAACCACACTGTAGGGTCACGGACGTAGTTACGCATGACACCTCCAATTACCTGGGGTGGCCCAGGCAGATGCTGTCACGTCGACATAGATGTCGTTCATGCTTTACCCACCGCCTTCCTCCCTCTTTCCCGTTAAGTTTTTTCTCATGGCGATATTCGCTTGTATATGTGTTAGTTTCCTCTCTGCTCATGACGGAGAGGAGTCAAGCACCTGGGGTGGGTGGGCGGGTGCATTGCATGTCGTCGAATCGCCCGCAACGCGTGCGTGGCGACACGAATGCAATAGAAAGAGCGAGAGAGAGCTTGCGGGATGGCTCATGATGCTACTAACTGGCCATGTTACCTGATTCCGGGAGCAGTGTTGTTTGTGGGAGGGGATCTTCCCCCAAGACACAAGCGACTCACGTCGAATGGCATGCGCGCGTACGTCCCGCCAGATACGCACATTGTGGACAGGATAACTGCCGATACATGTAGCCATCACAAGAGTATGCTGTACGTGTGGGGGGGGGACGATGCTATCATACCGACCCCCTATCCGCCATAACGCGTATAGTTTTTTGTTGATTATTCTTATTTCTTTGGGAATAGACTGCTCGATAGATAAGAAAAGCACGCAATTATCGGCGTTACATTGGCGGGGACGGGGACGCGGGCGCGGTGCCCGGCGAAAGTCTCCGCTTGTGGGGTCACATCGTAGGCGATCGCGGTGGAGTCACGGCTGACGCGAACGCTCGAGGGTGGAATCGCTTTCCCGCTTTGGTTGGACGCCAGTCGAAAGAACGAACACTACACGGCACTACACATGTGATCCCCGAGGCAGATGGTGTAGTTATATACATCTTAGTGCCGTCTGATCTATGATGCAAATGCAGTAGGTACCGATACATGTCCGGGCACGCGATGGCGGTACAGTGGATGCCAGCGACCAGTCGTCGCATATGAATCGCAACCGGGGCAGCCGTCACCACGCAGTGACGGCGGATGGAGCCGCTCAAGAGTCACCCTTGTTCTGCCTCGATTTCTTCCTCTTAGGAAAGAAACAAACAAACGACGAGGCACATGTACATAGGCCTTTTAGTTGGTTTGGGTGTGTCTTGTTGGGAGCATGCATATTGATAGAAACGCAAAAACAAAACGCAACAAAAAAATGCAAGTACAACGTACATCCTCTTCACAGGCGTGTCACTGTGGCATTGTGTCACCGTCTGGGAGGAAAATTGAAGGTTGTAAAGCCAACGAGGATAGGCACCGCCATGGAGTGCTCGAGGGTCGAGCACGGTCGAGTAACCCTCCATCTTGAAAGTTGCTCCCACGAACAAGTTCTTCGGTGGGGTCGATTGAGACAAACACACGAGAGAAAACATAGCGCACAACTGCATATTTTCCAAAAAAAGACAGTCGGCGCCAAATGTAGGCATGTGACTACGGATCTGTCGTTAGAAGTGAGCGATAGGAATTTATCCGAATAGAGAAAGTCAAACAAGCAAGGAAGCGTATTATAGGGATACAGGATAGCGAAGCCAAGCGTATCATACGTAGCACCTTCTGATGAAAATACCCTACTACTTTCCCTGTTACCAGAATCAGTGTCGTGCGTGGGGGTAATTCCCGTGCTCCGAGACACACAGCGTCGTCGGCTTGTTTCGCCCGTCTGACAAGCACATTTGGGACAGAGCAGTAACGGTCCTGTGGTACCCATGACAATAGCACAATACTTGGTTGTACGAGTGGAGGATCGACGCTGCTACGTCGCTTCACCCGGTCTTGCTCTTTGTTGGTTTATTCCCTATGTTTGACATTGACGTTGATCGCGCGTGTGGAAAACACGTCACCACCAATGTTACGGGGGCGCCGGGGGGAGGGAGCCCCCCCCCCCACCACCTCCGTCACCCTTGGAACGCGGTGTTCACTCCTCCTCCCCACGCCCCCCCGTTCCCCGTCTGATTCATTCGGACACACATCCATTCTTGTGACGACATGCCATCGGCAACGAGGAAAGAAAGGATATTATGGCCTGCCGGGGGCCGAGGACGACGACCGGTCGAGAGGGCAATGGGACAATTGGAGGGAGAAGGAATACGGATCATTGCGTGGCAACGGGGATGGTCTTGCTACGAGCCAAGGAGCTCGCCCAACCGACCGATTCGAAGGGGGGGCGGCGGGCCAACCTGGTGGCTGATGTGCAGGGCATGGAATAGGCAGCTACCGGTTAAGGAATACAGAATCCCCCCCCGGCCAGCGAGCTGGAGGTGCCATTCGAGCAGTGGCCGAGGCAGATGGAGAGATCCCGACAATTACAATGTCGAGATCGACCAGGCGCGCGTACGAGCCTGGCCGCCTCATTTTTTGGCAGGTTGAGGGGTTGCCGGGCGTGTTGAAGTTGAGCGATTCAGACAGTCGCAAGGCCTGGTCATTGATGGAGTTGGCCGTTTCGTGTCGCTCGCCAGGTAGCCTGGTGGAGATGCATCGGTATGCATTCCGGAAATTCGCTGCCTTAACAGTATACGGTCACGGCTCCCTTAGTCCGGTGTGCGCTCAACATGTGTGTGAGTGTGGGTGGGAGTGTGGGTGTGTGTATGTAGGGGGGGGGGCGCATGCTACCACGGTGGTAGCAATCGTTTGCTTTTGGCCTATTTTGTTGAAGTGATGGCGCTCCCTAAGCCAATATGGTCGGAATGACATGAGTGATCTTTTTACAACATAGTATATGTCATACCTAGGTGATGGCATTGTTCATCGAGTTATTTCTTCATTCCTTGATATTTTGGGGGTTGGGTTTGGGGGTCAGTTGTAGAGCTCATGGGAGGAGTTGGCGCATCCCTACCGTAGCATGTGTTGGGGGGGGGGTCTGTGTGGACGTAGGAGTGTGCGTGTCTACGGTCCCACGTGACGGTGGGAGCTCCCCTGTGTGTCCGTCTGCCGGTCCTGTTCGGTATGCTTTTTATGTGGGGAGGGGTATCTCATCCCCCAACGGGTGGTGGCTGGGTTTATTTCTGGGTTATGACATGATGACAACGTCGGACAAGAAGTTTGCCGCCGACTCGGGTGTGGCGCACCCCGTGCATAACATGATACGGGATAGGGCCGCGTTTGTTTGACGCGAACAGCACACAGGTGAAACAAATGCCAAGGCAACAGGTCGAGATGCTAGACGCCCGTTCTGAAGGACACAAGGGCAAACATATACAGGTTGTCAGCGTACGCGTGCGGATACGGAACGAGTTTCGCGGTTCGAGGTCGTCCGCTAGGGCCTACGGTGGTACCGTTGTCCGTATGTTGGAGTTGGTGTCATGCTTCTCTCGTATTTCCGACCACGGCCACCTCTTTTCGTGGGTTCTAGCAAGTATGTACGAGCGGTGGGGTACGGTCGTGCTCTTCGAGCAATTGTGGAGATAGTGACAAAGTCAGGGCGTAATCGCGATAAGTGCACCCTGATCTCATTGCTCATCGGGGGAGCGACAACGCTCGCAACCCGAGGAGGGATATAGGATCGAGTGATTGAAAGAGAAGGATGGTGGAGGCCCAACGCGTACGAGGTGGTGTGTACGCACAATATCAACAAGGTTCGATAAGGGTGCCACGTACGCTAGTCGTGGCAAGCCTAGGGAAGGATGGACAACCAGGGGAACGTACAGCCGGGGTACAAATGATAACTAGTGTACAGCAACTGTAGTCTCAGACTACCTCGGAGTTGGAGGAGTCGAAAGGGACGGCACCATTCAGAGGCTTGGTCACCCGAGACGACTGTAGGTGGCAATGGTTAGGAACACAGCTGGTATCATTTTAGGGAGAGAGATGGTATATGTGTGGGCGAGATACACAGGAGATGGCAGGAGGCTGCGATGGGTGCATCTGGCCAAAGGGGATATATATCTCTCTCCCACGACCCTGAAACCGATAATGACAATGCAATTCGAAAGATAAACCATAAAGCGCCCTCGAGAGTGGATGTCGACAGAAAATATAAATGGACATGCCGAGATTTGATATTTGACCCCCTGATTCCAACCTTAGTGTAATAGTGCTAGAGGTTAACCACTAGACCGCCGAACGGAGTGACCGGCAATCACAGTAAGCTAATGTTACTTTTTGTTATTGTACATATATAATGCACGCAGCTGATAAGATGCTCGCCATACTACTTCGGTGTGTACTACGGACAGTATGGGAAGGGGTAATGTGAACGGGTGGCCTCAATGGGTAGAATTCCAGATTATATGCAGAAAGGGGCGCAGGTGTGTCTATCGCTAGACCACAGCAGGCAGCCGTACAAAACCCAGATGATAGTAGAAGTCTATTATTATCAGCGAGCAAAGCTTGCTTGGTTTGGTCAGGATACAAGCGTGACCGGGAGGGGCGGTGGGGGGAGTAGCTTGGCCTTAGCCAAGGTACGAGGACCGGCTCTCGTACTGGCAGGGAATACAAAGCGTCTTCCAAGACGTCACCCCTAAGCGCAAGCTGCTACCTACCTACGTAGGAAACTTCCAAAAGGCCACGCGCGTAACGCGTTGCATACTTGAAGTAGAAGAAAGGACCAAACCAATACATAGCCAATCACATCCAAGACCTAGTACGCCCCTAAGGACCAAACTACCCCAAATGCGAGCGTGGACTGATTCAACGAAACCCCCCCCCCCTAAACCACCAATGTTTTTTAACGAAAGTTTCATGGCTGCTCGACTCGAGGAAGGATGCTATGAAAAAATATTTACATATTCTCTTGCTTGCAAAGGACTACTAGTACTATCGGACGATGACGCCGAGGTGACAAGGGGCACCGTATTCAGGAGAGACGGCCGGGAGCTGGTTTTGAAACCGGCGATGTCGTTTAATAAACGTAGAGGGAGCTACCACCGCAGAACGACTCCGTGCGGCTATTTAATATGAACCAATCAGCACAGGGCGTGACCTAAGCCAGAGCGCTACATTGTTATGTTTCCTACATGCTGCGCAGATTCCGTAGCTCCTTATACTGTCATGCGATATATATGTACATGTCTATTCCTAGATCGCACGAGTGTTTCTTATCACACTACAGATTCCGAAGCACGCGGTCGATTTCGAAGCACACGACAGTTGAATAACATAAATCAGACCTTGATTAACCAACAGGGATGGACGGTTGGTCTATTGCTCATACAAATGGCGCATACGAATTGGAGCACCATAACAGTAAGCTATACCTGGTGAATTTATGCCATATGCGTAGAGCAATGCATACCAAGTATGTGCGGTAGTACCTGGTACCTGGTATGTAATAACGAACCAGGGTTAAACCAGCGATGCCGTGAAATGTGGTCTACAGGCAGGATTCATGTTGCCGTAGAGTCAGTTGAGACTTCAAATGTTCATTGGAGTCTACCGGCAACGGCGGCTACAAATCGTAGAAAACTGCACACACCTTCGTAGGCGTTACGAAGGTTTATTGGCTTGAGAAGGTTGGGCATCGAGGCTCCACTCTTTCACGTTACGGCGTCTAACATCATCAAACGCAGAACAAAGCGTATCATCCGACGAAGGGGCAATCAGACCATCCGGAATAATAATTTGCTAGCGCACTACGAGTACTCCAGGACCAAGGCCAACACTCTGCGAGTAGCTCAAGACCGAGGATAACACTCTAGAATGAAAAAAGGCCAAGGCCATGCAGTTTTAATCTTGTAGCTTAGGCCACTCGCGCGAGTGCCTCTATGCCTTACTTGAAAACGCGCTTAACTGTACCTTATCGGCGCTGTGAAAAGAAGCAATCCCATGAAACCCAGAGAGCATAAAAAGTAAGCTCAAGACTGCCAAACATAAATAGGGTAGCCACGAGCGCGCCTTAACGTGACCCCCCTACCCTAGCCATGGGCATGGTCTGAAGGGGACTCGTACCAGCGAAGCCGGGATATCTGTCAAGGGGTCGGCTTACCAGGAGCCCGCCACCGATGTACAGGAGCGGCGCCCCTTTTGACCACTAGACGATACAGGGTGAACCAGGTGTCCCGAAATAATTCCACGAAGAACGTGATGGGCGAGGTCATGAGGAGTATCAGGTATCCGGAGTCTGGCAGCGCTGAAAAGAGTGCTGCTGTAGGGGAGAGCCCTGCTGGGACAGTACTCGCAGCTGGTGCAGGAATGGAGACTTGCGGGAAGTGGGAACACTAAAAAGGAGAGATGTTATTGCAGTGGAGGCTGGCCCGGAGAGGGACCAGCCAGACCGGCCACGGAGGGCTGGAAAGAGGGGCTCATCCCCCGGTGGTGTCAGGTGTGGTGGTTGTGTCGATTTCCCTTTCTCTCGACGCATGGGCTTGAAGTACCCAGTGTACAGCACTTCTGTGGAATAAAAGAAGATTGTAAGCTGTGGGCGAGGGGCGCACGATACTACAGGAGGCGAAACAATTGCGATTCTTGGGAGTTCTCGTTTTGGCGACTCCGCAACTCGTTCCTAGGTGGGGATTAGATACCGAGAACGACATACAAATCAGCAGGGGACGTCATCCCGAAATTTTTCGGCAGGAGCATCCAAGCATGGAATGCTGCAACGGCGGCTCTTGAGACCAAGGGTGTGATAATAGCTGCACAGGTGTGTTTCGCCGGCGAAAGCGTGATATGCCTCGAAAACTGGGGGGGAAATCTGACCTTCAGCGGCGCTTAGATAGTTTTAAGATGACGCCTGTGAGAGCGTCGGTCAAAGAAATGGGTAAGATCGACGATCTCGACGCGGCGATACTTCCAGCCGGTCAGACACTTGGCCACAAATATATGTGCACCATGTTGATTGATTGATGACCTGCCTGTCGAGTACGAGGGTGAGATCCGTAACCTGGCGTCTAACGACAACACCGGTCGTGAAGAAACCATCAGGGAAAAATGAGGACTGCATCATCGACAAACTAAGCACGTAAATATTGGATGGAACGCTGCGAGGCACGTGATGTACACCTGCGACGGTGGCGGGGCGGCCTGCGGAGGTCAAGAACGCGAGAAGAAAGCGGCGGACGATGGCAAAGCATGGAAACGAAACGGTGGAGGCACCACCGATAACAGTTTAACATGGCCGTTGTTGGTGGTGCGGCCGCCGGTGACTATGGCAGCGCCAAGGCCTCCTTCGAAACTTCTCCGCAAAGGGATGTTTCCGTGTAGCAAGAAAAGGCATACGGCTTCCGGCTTCACGGACAATCTTTGCCAACAATACAACGGGTGGGATTACACCGTTGATATCTGCTCTACGGCAAAGGAAGGGGCTGTTCTCGCTGCCACGAGGAAACATGAACAAGAGAAAATGGTACCGCCCAGGGTTCAGATGTTAAGACCGAAGAAACAAGCAAGTGCTTCGATGCCGCGAGGGTAATGTAGAATGAGGAGGTGGCCTGTAAAGTAGAAGACGAAGACCTAGGCTACGGTGATCATCTACTGACATGATGCCCCCCACTCTGTTAAGATGACACAAACAGAAATAGCTGTGTGAAATCGCACATCTCAGACGACTCTACTCGCGCGACCGAAGGGTACATTGAGCGGGATCCTGTTCGGCCTTCACGACTACAGGGAAGATATCATCACTAAGGTATCACTAAGGTATCACTAAGGTATCACTAAGGTATCACTAAGGTATCACTAAGGATCGTTCCTGTGCTGCACCGACCCTGAGATAACGGCTCGACCGACGTACGTAATACCTTGCGATTTTATTATAAACGGTTTCCGTTGCGGCTACTAGGCACTCTTGCAAATCGCTCTACCGACGCAAGACCGTGCAGCAGCAGGGGATCGTCTTAGAGAGGCGACTGCGGGAGCGCAATGACATCAAGAAACCCGTACATTCCAGAACAAAGGTGAACGATTCCTACTCTTCGGAAGAGGGGCGAGGTCCGCAATGTGCAACGATATTACCCTGGATCAAGGTGGTGAGGGGGTGTTATATATGAGCCGGACGGCGATCTGGCTCAACTGAACGATCGCAACGTGACGTGGGGATTCGATCTGCGTGAGTTCTTGCGTGAGCTCACACAACAGATACCTGCCACTGGCAATGCCGACAACGGGATCGCCAACACGGTCGGTTGATCTGAAGGGGGCACCGATGACAGCCCTCGGCCCCTAGCAGGGAGGGTCAACAGTGCCCCTGGCGCATCATCAACTCCCGACACCGACTAAAGGAATGGTGAGGATCTCTCCGCGGTTCTGCCGCGGGAGGTGGTGCATGGGCTCAATGATTACTGGCGACGCCCTCCCGTGACGATTCGGGGCCAGACCCGGTCAGAACCAAAGCCTGTTGCGTAACCAGCCCGCCTGCTGAATACCACGACAATTAAAACCCCGAGTCCGAGAAGGCCAAACGTAAGGTAGTCTACGAATGGGCGGCGCTGGGAGTGTCTTGAAGAGCGCACCCTGGACCGCCGCTTGTGGAGAACAAAGATAAGTAGAACGTGTGCATCCCGAGTGAGTTTCCTGCACACGTGGAACCGCCCCCGCAGTCCGCATCGGATGTAGACATACCGGAGCATGGAGCGGCGTGGTACGACGCCATAAATGTTGAGAAAACTGTCACAAAAAGGTCAGCACCGTCACATACAAATACACACCTGCTACACCATTTCATAGGTGGATACACGTAGTACGATGTGTATGTGCCTACAAGATGGACAAGGAAGGTCTGGTCAATGCGCAGGCTAGACTTGTGGCTAACGGGTTCAGCCAGGCGCACAGGTGGAAACACTTAAGTGCGATGTGTGTGTGCCTACAAGATGGACGAGGAAGGCCTGGTCGAAAATGCGAAGACTGGACTTGTGGCTAAGGAGTTTAGCCAGGCGCAGGACGTCGAATACTTTTAGACGTTTGCACCAACACCCTCATCAGCACCAGTCCCATTCTGTGGCTGTTGCAAATGAGCATGGACTAAAGAATTTCCGCGTAGGCGCCGCCCAAGATCCTGTTGGCGCCTAACTTGATTACGACATCTACATGGAACTACACAGTAGATGTGGTAACATGGCGCGTAAGACTGGTCTCTTCAATCCATCCATTGAGTGTGTAAATCAGAAAGGGCGGCATTGGGCCGGACTAGTTGGAAAGATCGCGGTAGAGTACGGTACGGAACAGTTTAGGATAGATCCGTGTGTTTTCTGCGTGGTTGTGGACGGAAAGGTAAAACTTAACATGGCCATTCACGAAAATGACATCGCCAATAGTTTCAGCGGCGTTAATGAAGAAAATTATATCATATATTCTCGAATAACCGAATTCGTATACAGGTGGTGCGTACAAACGCGGTTAGGAATTTGGGGACGCCGGACGTTACACCGAAGACGATTATTGAAGGTATGCGTTATAGCGCAAACACACTGTCTGACATCACCGCGGTCGACCGGTTGACCCCTGGTTTAGAATTAGGTCCATGATCAGAGAACGAGTCTGGAGGGGACTGACCGTGCAGGGAGGCTGCGAGAAGCTTGATGTTGCTGCCCGCAATGACGAGGCCGGACACATGAACTGTTGCTCATGCTGTGGCGCGCAACTCCCATAATAAGCCTTTTGACACACCCTTTTGACACACCCTAGAAATACGTTTTGGGGGTCATGGCGTACCTCCGCGGAATTGGGAGTCTAGGCCTCATGTTTGTGTCGAATTAGTGGTTGGGTTTGACTGCTTATAATGATTCAGACTACCTCCATAAACGACAGGCGTTCGGCATCGGCGACGGTGGTTATCCGGGGGCATGTGGCTGGCAGTTGTGTAAAAGTAGCACCTATAATTACGAAACAAACAAAAGACAGAGCACGTCGCGCTAGGTGAAGGGGTGACGGAGGTTTGTTGGAAAGATTCAGGGTTATGTTGTTCTCCCAGGGCTACATGGGTGGATCGTACGTCCAGGGCTTTTAGAACAACCAGATGGCTGAAGAATTGGATTAGAACCCTCGCAGTTCAGCTCGGGGCAGACACGTTGACGTCGGCCCTCTTTTCGTTGGGGGCTATGATGATACGAAGTATGTTCAAAACAATATATTGGTATCACGTTCGTAGCTTCGGAGGGGCAGCATACAGATATCTTTACTAAGGTTCTTACTGCGGTTCCGTTCAAAACGTATCACTCTCTTGTTAAATCTGCCGTTGGAGGGTGAGTGGGGTGTTGTTAGGATTATTATTATTATTATTATTATTATTATTATTATTATTATTATTATTATTATTATTATTATTATTATTATTATTATTATTATTATTATTAGGACTATGACTGCGCCATGAGGGGAACACTTTTTCAGGACGCTGTTGCCGACGTCACGTTCAGCGGCGTGGGTGAGTAGAGCACAGCTTGGCAGTTTAGTTTCTGGCCAAGGCCATCGCCTGGAATACGGCCGCTGCTTCTATTAATGGTTTAAAGCACGTGTGACATACAGGGGAGTCTGCTCCTTCTCCGGGCTTCCCCTCGTGGGACTGACGTTTTTCATTCTTAGGTCCCGACTTGTCTTGAAAGTCACTTCGATCTCA
Source organism: Undaria pinnatifida (assembly GCA_012845835.1). Taxonomy (NCBI): domain Eukaryota; class Phaeophyceae; order Laminariales; family Alariaceae; genus Undaria; species Undaria pinnatifida. The sequence goes on from JABAKD010000011.1 coordinate 12,141,253, forward strand.
TCACTGCTGCAAGGAACCAGGGAGGGTTTTTTCTGGATCTACAGGGAATGAGGGTCAAAAATTATAGAGTATAGGTTACACCGTCGCAGGAGTTTTGTTATGAATGATTCTCGAGAGGTTGAACATGGAGGCTTCACTCTCCCCCGTTCTATTGTTCTGCATATTACAACGAAATATATATTGTCCCATCCGTTCGCGGCATGGTCAAGCTTTCCCGGCCTAGGATTTACGAGCATCGAAGACGACTACAAATGCTTCGAAAACCGGTATCTGGGCATCGGTACACGCTTGAAGACCTCACAAGGCTCTAGAGGGTTTTTTACATCGTCGCAGGCGTTATGCATGATTCTTGAGAAGTGAAACATCGAATCTCCACTCTCTCACATTGTATTCTCTATTGCAACGAAATAAGTAGCATCCCACCTGTCTGCGGCACGGTCAACCTATCCGTGCCTGGGACTTACTAACATCGAAGGCAATCACAAATTCTTCGAATAACGGCTTCGACTGATTCTACGATAGCCCCCCCCGAAACCAACGTTTTTATTTAACGAACGTTTCTGGGCGCTGCTCGACACAAGGAAGGATACTATTGATAGACAAGTGAGTGTCCACAAATTTTCTTGTGTGCAAAGGTCTATCGATCGATGACGTCGGGGAGGGTGTCGAGGGACACCGTATTTCAGGAGATACTACCTGGAGCTGGTTTTGAAACCGGCGATTTCGTTCAAGAAAAGTTGGGGGGGGGCTACCGTAGAAGGCCTCTTTCTAGGTATCGATAAAGGTTATACAGGGACGAGGTAATCACGTTCGTTTGCGTTTGGGCCATTTTTGATTCGTGGTCGGCTAGTCATGCATTGCGAGTGAGTAGAGAGTTTTGTTGGCTAGGTACGGCTGGCGCAGCGAGACGATGTGTATTAGACTTCCCTCAGGATACTGCTGTGTTGGCCGGGCCAATACGTCGTTGCGAAGACTGACGCCACCTTCCCCCCCGGCTAGTGAGTGGGCCTCGCTGGAGACGCCCGCCACCAGAGGCCGGCACAAATTTCTTGTTTTCGGTGAGCATTTTCGATTAACTTCCGATATTTCCGACGAAAATCTTGGGAACGTATGGTTGAGATAAGGTCATTAGATCAACACGATATGTTCTATCTCCCCGTGTCTGGGGAAAGGAGGGAGGGGGGCAGGGATGAAGGTGGTGTCGGACGGTGGGGAAGGGGTGGAAGGTGGAGGGGAGGGGACAGAAAGAGGCAGAGTAGCGATCGCGCGCGGAAGGCGGGGTGGTTAATTGGACGAACGATGTGCCGGAGTTTGGCGGCTTGTGGGAAAGTCCGCTCCCTGGAATCAATCATGCCACCCGAACTGACTGGAGCGGGGGGGTTACGGGCGTCATCGATCTGATAGGGTAGCCGTCGTCGCTATCTACGCCGAAGCCGATGTAATAGTGGAAACCACCACCGCTGTTCATTCCACCTCAGCTTTCGAAACAGCTGCCATAGCCAGCATATACACCGTTGTTGCTACCCACGTCTCCGCAGGTGCCACAGAGGCAGTCGCCGTGACCTGTCGTGTGGACAATAACCTGCGCAGTGCGACAACCATCAACCTGGTCGTACTCTATCCCAACGTCATGCCTATCGAAGGCACCTGTTGTCGATGTTGGCGAAGGAGCAGGATAGTCGTAGACGTTTGTGGAGCAACGCCCGCCGAGTCAACCTCCCACCAAGCTGCTGATGTGTCCGGCGATCGAACCGTCAGTACCGGCCTCGTTCACCGAGCACGCTGGCACATGGCCATGGTGAGGGCGTATCTCTCGGACTGTGTGAGGCCGGGAGTTTCAGCGAGAGGTGTTGGCTAAGACGCGGTCTCTGCGAAAAAGGATTGTCACATGATGCATGAATGATTGACGAAGGCGGCAGCAACGCTAGTAACAAAAGGGTTTGGTCCGCAGAGCGGAATCGAAAGCTTTGATACGTTTGCCCCATCATCTGCCACGGCCCGCATTCGTTTGCTGGCCACCATGGCTTGTCGCTCGTGTTTGGATGTGTGTAAACCCAAAGTCAAAAAGATATTGTCCTGTTCGATCTTGTAGAGGGTAAAGTTTCTGCGTTGGCCGCGGGGCTGAAAATTCGTGCCTCGTTCGATACTACGTCGGAACCGCACATGTTCGGACTCAAGGGGGCGCCACGTTTATTATCAGTCATCTACCCATGAAGCGTCTTGGGTTCGAGCAGCTCGCCGCCGGTGTACGTGTTATGCTACAAGACCAAGTTTGGGATATCGCTGTCATTGCTACAAATAGAGCAATAGGACGACTTTTATCAGTATGACGTGTAAGAGAAAGTGTGACCGCTCTGGGCGGGCTTGAACAACTTGGTTTTCATCAACAGCCATGGAGGGCTTCGGTACATGCTACAAAAGAGGGAGCACTTTTCGGTGGAAAAAAATCTGAATGACCGGGCTTCTTTACCTATAAATTCCATCGTCGGAATTTCATTCTTTTTTTGCAATGTTTGTCGCCGTGTTCCTGTAACAGGAGATTGTTTATATTGGGTAGCACTTAATCCTTCCTCCCAATCATATTCTGGGTGCACTTCTACCATAGCATTGGTCTTTCGATACTATTAATACACTACCCGCTGGGTGGGACGCTGTTTCCCCTTTACTCTACAGTAGTCCTTGACGCACCAAAGTGCAGCACCCATTATTCTCACTCCGACTAGTCTGCGCTACTCTGCCGTGCTCTTTTCTTTGCCACGTACGAAGTATGGACTTTGGAACTTCACAGTCTTGAAACTCCACAGTCCATTCAGGCGTTTCTGGCCCGCAATCCAAACGTCCCCACAAAATGAAACCTTCTGCGTTTTCCAAGCAACGAACAAGGCTACGGTATGGGTGTTACTTTTGTCAATTTTGTCACCTTCGTCACTTTTGTCACTCTTGTAACTTTTGTCACTTTTGTCACTTTTTTCACTATTGATTGGGGGGAAGGTTCATAGCGGCTTGGGATCACTCGCGCGAGTGATCCCTCTGTTCCTTTTCGGTCTTTATTTTTCTTGCTGCCTCAAGTTTGCGACATGAATCCGCTATGGAGTGGTTAGCTACGGCTGCGCAAAACAAACATCGTATAGTCTTTGTTTCAGTGAGGTACAGAGTCACTCGTGGTATTAATAGTGCTCAAAACCCGATAGGGAAAAGGGGGGTACCCCCCCCCCCCCACCGTAGCCTTCGTCGCAGCAGCCAGAAACGTTAACTCTTACCACCTGCCAAGGGTGTACCAATACTATACCCGAACAGGCTATGAACCCACCAAGGTCATCAGGCAAACCTTTCTGAGCATTCATACCTGGCTGCAGGCTACGGCGAGGCAGGGTTGCGTCGTCGACAGGCGAGAAAGATAAAGAGAACAAAGTGAGGAGTAAGACAGTCAAACACGGCTTGACGAAGCCGAACATTTGCTGCCGGGACGACTACACGACCAGGGACAGTGCGTGTGCTACGAACGATACAGCATCTGCATCGATGCAGCGATCTGCCATTGGTTGGGGGCGTGAGCGCTTGCGCTCACATTCCCATGGGGCGGGGATAGAAAAACTGTAACTATCGGAGAGTTTTCCCTAGCGTCATTTCCGGAAGAAGACCCCGGAGATATTGCCAAAGCTCGCATCAAGTGCAGCAAGTAACTACCGTAAACGTGCGGTATCCTAAGGCCATAATAAGTGAATGCAAGCACCCACCACCCGCGACACAGAAGCTTCGTTCCTACGGCATGTTCGTTCCCAATGCGACAAAGAAATTTCCGTAAAGTTGCAGAACCTTCAATGTTGAGGGGTGCCCGTACCATGTGCGCAATGTTAATTTTGGAACGTTGGGGAAACCATAAACTCATCGCGCGTGCGCATCAGGTGTGACACCGTACGAGCGATATGCAAAAAGAACGTGACACCAGGACCACCAAAATCGTATCAATCGCAAAGGGAATCCGCCGGTTCAATGAGAAGGACAAGCACGCCTATCGTGAGTGGAAGGCACGGGTCAGCGTCCACCTGAACATGCCAGTCCCTGAGACTTACTATTTACTAGGGGGGAAAAAACAACCTAATCCGGCGATCGGCGGCAACCTGGTCAACGTGCACCGCATCAACGGCAACCCCTGCTTCATCTTTGTACTAATGACACCCGAGGGAGACACTGTAGTTGTAACAGCATCACGACGGCAAGAAGTCGGAAGACAGACTTGGAGACATACAAGAGGCACGGAAGGCGCTCAAGGAGAAGTACGACGCCTTCAGCAATGCCACTCGACGGGAACTCCAAGAGAAACTGGTCAACATCAACATGAAACAGAGCCAGGATCCAGACGACTTCCTGCACTTTGTATTCCATGAAAACCGCGTGAGATCATCTTCACGGTAATGGGGGGCACGGTTATCCTGAACGATTCGGTGACATTCTACCGAAGGCTCTCCAGGAGCAGTACGACCTCTTCAGCGATGCCACTCGTCAGGAACTCTAATAGAGAAACTGGTCAACACCAACATGAAACAGGACCAGGATCCAGACGAAATCCTGTATTTTGTATTCCATAAAGACCGCCCGAGATCGTCTTCACGATACGGGGTTGCCCTAACTGTGTCGGCGACATTCGATCAAACGGCTTCAAGCTTGGCTACGACTTCGTGTGCAACATTAGATTCAGAGACCGCGAGTTCGGGCTGGAGGACAAATATATCCAACGGTAAGTAATTGAACGCTGACCTCCCCTCACGTCCGCGTGCGCACCGTTACGTGTGGGCCGCGGTGTCGCGGTGCAAGCGCAGGGTGACCTCACACAGTGTGAATTGCTACATCTGCAGGCAGATCGGACACTGCAAGGAGGAGAACGCCATGCATTACTCTGGCTTCAAGAAGATCGGGGGAGGAGAACCATCTAAGAAGTGTTTATTCACAAAACGATATTCCACTCCGACAATGAACGCAACGCAAAGGAAAAAGAAGATCATCCGAAACAGCCGAGGAGGCAAGGCCGAGTGTACCCAAGTGGTGCTCAGTACACCTGACTACATGAAATTCAGACGACGACTGCCAGTAACAGGAGAAACAGGCCAACAAAGGTAACGCCAACGCCAACTTTGACACAACTTAGGATTAACTCCTCCCTGCAGCATCAGAAGGCCGGGGCTTCCAAAAAAACGCTCGCTCGTGGCCACCAACAACACATACAATGCCGGGCCTATTGTTGGAGCACAGAGTAAGCATGCCTACAAGTTCGAGACACCGGTGCGCAGGCACGAAAATATTCTCATCGGTCCTTCGACCGCGACACTTCGGCTGTTTGAGCAGGCCCCACGGAGATCGAAAAGACGTTCGAAGGGGGAGACAGAGTTGGTATCTACGAAAACCTTTCCGGAAGCCATTGTCCTACCGGAGACGGCTTTGCGGAAGTGAGCGTGAGACAAGAATATGGGAAGCCCGAAGCAGAACTACACCTACGGCCCAGCCCCATATACTCCAAAGGTACTTCATGTTCGACAAAGACCCCTCCATTGCGCCCTCCAACACTCACCAGCTACTCGCTCGTCGCAACACCGTCGTCACCGAGCCCACCAACTTCTCAACAACTGAAGCCAAAGGCGACTCCAGCCGATTATGACATGGGAAAAGGACTCCCAACATCACCATCCGAACATTGGGGAGGCCGCACAGCCGGCATCGGCAATATCATCACCGTCATAGGTTTCACTATCGCCATAATAACCATCACCAATATCATCATGGTCATCACCACCATCACCGTCACTACCGTCACCACCGTCATCGCCATCACCATCACCATCACCATCACCATCGTCGCCGCCATCATCATCACCCATATCGTCGCCGCCGTCGTCGTAATCTTCATCATCACAATCATCACCACCATCACCATCATCACACTATCGTCATCATCTTCATCGTCGTCCTCATCAGCAGAAGCAGCAGCATAGATGCCTTCACCAATCGCGTCATCAATGCTGGAGCGACGAAGGAACTCGGTACTACGTCTTCTACAGCCTCAGCAAGCTAGTGATAATAACACCATAGCCATCGAATGCGCACATGAAGGCAGCCCAGTGTACCGCTGTGGTCGTGTCATTGGGCATTTTACCTTTCAAAGAATGGTTGGTTGGATACATTTTGTCAGGGAGTGCAATTGTCATTATTGGCGTTTCTTGGGAGCTCTTGAGATCTTGAGATACGAACGGGAAGGTCCATGGCCGATGGCATGTCACTTCCCCGTGCGATAACGAACAATTTATTGCATTGTGGACAAACGCACTCCGAGCCTACGAGGGGTAGTCCTCGGAGCTGATACCACCGGGCCCGCGGTCGCGCGAGTCGGTACAATTCAATTGAATTGGGCAAGTTCTGCTTATTGCTGCCCAAAACGTGACCGATTTTCTTTTTGGAGGCCGGAAATCACTGTTTTGCGTCCCGGTGTGGGGCACCAGCCGAACGCAATGGAAGACCCTACAGCAGCACGGGGAGCACGAGCGCAGGGCGCTGACGGAGTCCATTCTTCAAGCTGGGGCAACCCGAGGTGGAGACCGAGCCGGCGGCCGGCTGAAGCCGGAAATCAAGGTGACGATCATGGGAGATAGACCGCCTAGGTTGGGTGGTCATGTTGTTACCTTCGAAGATATGCGTGAATTTCTTGTTACCTACTCGGAGTATGAGCAGCAGATGCATATCACAAGCCAAGATAGAGGAGACCGGGTACTCGCGAGGAGGCGAGAGCTGGTAGATTCGGCGACCCAAATGATGGTGGCTGACGAGTTCTACGATGGTAAGCCCTGGGTCGACCTCTCCGAGAAGGAGCTAATGCAAGGGCTCAAAATGTTTGCTGGCGTTGATATACAGCAGACGAGTGATGAAGATTTTTGCCGCCAGATATTCCGTGTGCTGAAGATGGATGCGAGCGTGCCGGTAGATAGCAGGGTGTTTATGCAAAAACGTGCCTTGCGGAAGTACCTTGCTGACAGCGGGCTCAATAAGGTGGTGAGGCCCGACGGTCGGCAGTACACGCTAAAGCAAGGTGCTGGTTGAGGCAATAGCGGCGGGAATCGAGCCACTCGAGTTCCGCCGCAAGGTGGAAAAAAATATTCGTTTCGATCTCGTACCGCATGACCCTGACGCGTTGTTCAACATTATGCCAAGCAGCAACGGGACCAAGCTGTAATTGAGGCCAATGATGATGATTGTCGGCAAACAGAAAAACGACGTGGCTCTAGGTCGATGGCTGCTGCGGGGACCAAGCCGCAGGGACGTGCTGTTGACGAGCACGACTCACGCGAGAATGCCAAGGCCGCTGGTGTGAAAGCAGAGCGGAGTCGTCGATACGGCAACAACGAGTGTTTCGTATGTAGCAAGCAGGGACACAAGCAGTGGGACTGCCCCCAAAGCCAGCAGGGTAAGGCGGGGAAAAGCGTCCATGACCATAGCCAGCCAACCCCCCACACAGCAGCAGCAGTCTACAAACGGTCCCGCTCAGCATACCCGGAGCAAGACAACAGGGATGGCCCCTGCGTCTGCCACCGCGCGAGCTAGTGGATACCAGACCGCCTGAAAAGCGGTGGTTACGAAGACCGAACCTGCTGCGCCTGAAGCGTCTACACAGAGTAACAACGTGTACATTCGCGTTCCGCGGGAGAAGATGGCGCCAGTGGATAACGGGCTCACCGAGACGGTGCAGCACCAGGCTACCCATAGCGCTGGGCCACATAATGCAGCACCAGTTTATCACACCGTTCTGGTGCAGCCGGCGGCAACCGCGTCACAGCAGTGGCGTGGAGATTCCAGCACCATTTATTCCGCGCGTGCCGCGGTCGTGCAGCCTGGCAGATGTGGTGAGACGATCGTGAATTCCGTAGAGAACGAACCGCATGTGGAGGTAATGACGCAGCATCTCCCGGGGCGTCTTGCGGTTCCCGGTGCTGCGGCAGCTGCTGAGGCTAAGGTGCTGATGGATTCTGGTTCAGACATTACAGCTATATCGGAGGAGCTGGTAGAGGCCCTGCTGCAGGGACAGCCGGGGATGACGCAAACCGCGTTAACGCAGGCGTTTGTTGGGCATGCGCGTGTGGTGACGTCGTTGGGCCAGGATTGTGATATTGAGCCGCAATCGTGTCCGCCCCACTTAACGATCGAAACACCATGGGGACCAGTCCGATTTTCCATGCCGTTTACCGTACTCCCTGGGGGGGGCGATGTGGTTGTCATCGGGCAGAAGACGCTGAGGGAGAAACTCGGCATCGACGTCATGGCGCAGCTCAAGGCTTCCGTACTGAAGGCACAAGGGCGTCAAGATGGTGCTGGGATGGAGCTTACAGCTCGTTCTGTGGGCGAGCCCAACGATGGTGCTGTGCTGCGAGCGGCGATGGCTGTCACAGCGTTCGTGCCGGGCGGTGACGCGCCAGGCGACGTGGACGATGAGGTCGCGCTGACACTGCCGTCTCAACGACCGATGATATTCCACGATTTCGAGGTAGAAATGCGGGATCGTGTGGGCGTGTTGGAGACGGCTGTCGATAAAGCTGTTGACCATAGCTCCCCGCCGGAATGTGCCAAGATGCTGCGATATATCGTTTTTCGCACGCACCTTGACGTGCTATGTCGGGCGTCGTCGGGTGACCCACACAAGCACGCAAGACGTCTGGGGGGTCCGGTTTCATTCAGGGGCAAAGGTGGTGCGGGCGCAGCGCCCACCTGAACGTAATCGCCTAAGGTGGAGTGCGGCAGAGTCGTGCCCCGACTGCCGCTCGATAGTGACGACGAGTTTGTCGTCAAGGTGGCCTGGGAGGGGCCGGAGGAGGCGGAGAGCACCTGGGAGCCGGTGTCGCGCGTGTTTGATAGAGTGACGGCCGTGCTGCGAAAAGAGTTCAAGGCGCTGCGGCTGAAGATGGATCAGAAGCGGGGACTCGTACAGCGGTATGGGGTGCGTTTTGTTTATATTGTGCTTAGAGGGGGATCCCGAATTTTGAACTGCTGGTTTTCGGTTTGATCGAAATATTGAATTTCGAGTTTTTTTCTGACTTGGAATTTCTGCGCCGGGCGCCGATAGCACCTGACGCAGCCACAGCTGGCGGTTCATCGCCAAGGCTGTCTGTGGACAGAGCATGTCCGGGGTTGATTCTTCCGTTTTACAGGTGTGGCTATTGTGCTGGAATACACATTCCTCATGTGGTCTGGGTTTTCGGCGAGTTACATGCGCAAATTGGAGGTGTGACGCGTGGTGCGTGGTTTGCTTGAAGATGCATTGGTGATCACGCGGCTGCTGAACAACCGTTGTTCACGGTCAGTAAACGTGGTAGATCTTAGGTCGTGGTGAAAATGACCGGGATGTGTTGGACTTGACCCTTGTCCAACGTACGGACAGCTATGTTTATCAAAGCTACTCGGTCTGAGCCAACTTGTGGTTGGTAGCCCGAGATGGGCCTTTGGAGGGTGCTGTACCGATGTGGTCGTATCATTGGGCATTCTACCTTACATAGAATGGTTGGATACATTTTGTCAGGGAGTTCAACTGTCATTACTGGCGTTTCTTGTGAGCTCTTGAGATCTTCAGATACGAACGGGAAGGTCCATGGCCGATTGCATGTCACTTCCGTGTGATAACAAACGAACTATTGCATTGTGGACAAACTCACCCCGAGCTTACGAGGGGAAGTCTTCGGAGCTGATACCACCGGGCCCGCGGTCGCGCGAGTCGGTACACCAGTCACGTTCTCGGATATCCTGCCGACACGATCAACTTCGATACCAGCTATTGCAGAAGCAAGGATTTTATCCTAACGGCGTTTTCGGGCCGACATTGGGGCATCAACCAGGTCAACGGCAAGTCAATGCCATCTGTCTACCGGCCGGTGAGTCTCACCTTGGCCAATCAAGTAGTCACGGTCGGAGTCAACTATGAGCGAACGGAGTAGAGCCATCACAGAAAACAGTTTATAGCGCCTACAAAAGGGAGGAGCTGGGGATCGGACACACGTTCGAGTGCGTTCCGCTTCATATTGACAGCACATCAGCTCTATGTCAGGCCGGGAACCGCATCGTCAGCTGGAGTGCTAAGCATGCGTCTATGATGATTTCCTCCGTCCCCGAGATCGTGCAGTAAGGCAAAATCAACATCCACTTCGTGCCAACCAAGGACAACACTCCAGATCTGGGGACAAGATCCTCAGCAAAGCGTCGCCACCGGCACCTCATCGGGCGGATCAAGGATTGCAGGGTCTGACCAACCATCACCGGTGGGAAGGGGACGCTCCGACAATGCAAACGAAGTAATCTGGGGCAGCAATATCGGCTGCGTTTCCTACGCCACCTGCAGGAGTTTCATCCGCCACAACACCGGATTCACCAGCTACATCGGTGAAAACATGTGCATCAACTCCTTCATCAGGTACATCAGCAGCAACGGGCACTGACTTCGTAGCCATTTTTGGCTTTAATTTGTCGTATATACAACGACATTTATTATCGAAATGAGCGCGAAACACGGTAGAACTTGAACCCTTGCGTTTGCTTTCTAACACCCAGTTCATGAAGCATGCGTTTGAATGGGCCGTGTTCAACCGTTCAACAGAAGTTATTCAGAACTATTCATAGCTTGGTATCAATAGCGCTTGCATTTAAACACATTCGATTGAGTTGACAAGCTCAACAGTGAAGGAGGAGACGTTTGCGAAGCCAAATCACAGCACAATCTCTGACATAGGGCGATGATGCAGTAGTAATTTGTCAAGTAACAAGTCCGTATACGTGAACGACATAGGCTGCAGTGGCTAATGTGGCTTCCGTTGGGGGACCTGTTAAAATATTGGCACCATCAGGCCAAGGTGACCACCGCGATCGTTTTTCCGTGGAGACTGTACAGCTTCGCAGCTCATCGAAGCAGCAGTAGAAACTGTAGGTGTACTTCGAAGTATGGTGCCATGCCCCATAGAATAACAGAGGTGAACCACTGGCTATTCACAGCAGGAACTATTGTCGTTTTTTGCACGCACACCTTTCCTAGTAGGAGAACTCTACGTCTATCGTCATTTGACAACATTCTACAGCTGACGAGGGCCGTTCCTCGCGGTTTCAGTTCCACCAACTGTAGGGTTGTACAGGGGTATTCTAGACGTCGAGACACTATTAATAGAATGATGCACCCACTCTGACCACTGAATAATATGCTCCCCTTTATTTTTTCTCTTTTCTTCACCGGGTACGAGAGCATAAACTTAAAGTTCATAATTGACTCCAGCTTTTCTGGCCAGCGAACGGCACGTTCAACATCAAGCGTCTTCTGAATTTCTAAACACCAGCCGTGTAGTACAACAACGAGCAGCGCAGCCTACGCTACCACCTGCCAACAAGAGTGTACCAACACTCCAAGGTTCTCCCTCAAGACGCGGTTGGCATGAAATCCCGGGCGTGTCGCAAATCGAAAAGAGGAACAAAGTCGTGCCCATGAGCTACACCTGGTATAGGTCTATAACCTAAACAAAGCTCTTGAAAACTAGAGAAAAGTAACTAGCCACCGCCACCACACCAAAACCGAGCAAGCAACACCGACTAGCACAAACGAGATTGTAGTTGAGGGTTACACCCCAATGGACAAGACTGGGGAGAAAGAGAAGGTCAGTGGTGTCTCCTAGTTATGATTCACGCTGTGTGCGCTCTAAGCTTGAAGCGCTTGTCGACAGGCTGACACGAAGGGAGACTGACCTTACATATAGCAGGTAGTCTGAGGCAGTCTATTAGACCGGGCCCCGCCTTATAGCGTTACCTAAGTTGTCCCACCCATCGACATGTACGCAATGGAAGGCGGCGACAAGCATTCTGGAGGGTTTATCCGATGCAAATTATGCCAGTACGGCAACCGATCAGAAGTAAGCGCCTGCGTGTGGTGGAATTGCAACGTGTGGATGCGCGACGCTAGGCTGGCTTTCTAGGGCGCAAAGATGGCCGTTTGAGTGATTGCTGCAAAGAGCCTCTTGGGAATGCGTCCGTGGTGTTTTCGTCTGTGTGCCCGCGAGCGTACCATACGTGAACGTTTTCGAGGGTGAGTGAACGCGTGTCGATTCCACCACGTGCAGCTAGGGTAGGCCACCGCCACGCACCCCTCAATCCCAACCCTTTACCTTCTTGCGCGTTCGACCTCTGGGGTCAGTATGACTGGGAGCGAGTCCATTGGCTGCTCCCGAAGGAAGATGGTGGCCCTCGCCCTTAGCAGCCACCGTTGGCGGGCCTTGGTAGGAAAAGTTCTTCCTTTCCCTCTTCGCGTGTCATCCGGCCTCAGTACGCGTTCCGTCCAAGCCGCTGATCCAGAGCAGTGGCATGCGCAGACGGTCCCGGTTCGCTTGCAATTGTTCATGCGCTTTTGGAGGATTGTATATGCGCCATGCGCCGTGATCATGTCAATTGGCGGGGGACTTGGCGCGGGGTCCGACGCGTGCTACGATAGAGGTAGCACTTTTAGTCTGTTTTTTTTCTGAATGACGGGGCTCCTTTAACCAAAAATCGTCGGAAATAGACCATTTCCCCCCCCTGTGATCTCGTCGTGTACGTAAGCCATGGGATTTTTTCATCCGGTAGAGGTTTTATTATTCTCCAAATCAGTTTTGGCCTTAGAGAGGTCTCTTGAGCTTCCAAATTGAGGAACCTCAGAAAAACACAACGATTGGTACACCTCTATCGTAGCACGCGTCGTCAATACCCCTAGGTCAAGGCATCACTCCAGCCAAGACTCAGAAAAAATGCTGACCCTATGTTCTCTTGGAGTCTCCCATGTATTGCGGATCTCCGGCAGGCTCCTTCCAGGTCCGTTGATTATCTCGATTCAGGTTTCCCCCTCTACACTCGGCCCCCCGGCGGGCACGTATTTGAGCACGACGGGGCCTTCGGTCAACAAACAAGGAGTGCCATGTTCCGAGACAGACTCGGGGTGTTGTCTCGAGTCTTTTGGAGAGAGGTCTAATAGTCAACCCTGGTTTCGTAGCTCCTGTCAGAGCACAACATATCCAGGTTGGTAGATATTGCGCCGAGCGGAAACACTTAACTCCGCACAAGGAGGGTGGTATCACGTAGCGTGCGCATGGTAATGCCCCAACGAGGTGCGCATGGTAATGCCCCAACGAGGAAGTTAAATGATATCCCCATTTGCCGTCTCTGGAAATGGCCACACCAGAAAACAACGAATGCAATTCGAAGCTGCCATCCACATTCAAGAAAGTTTGCGCAAGGTGCGCAAGTCCTCCTCGCCCGTAGGTCCTAATAGGATGCAGCTGGCCCTTCATGCGACTCGCCGAACACTCCACGGAGCTTTGTGCTTGATGCACGTGATGTCTGCCTGGTCGGTAGAAACCCAACAGGCTCCGCCCGGGCATCGTAGCTTCGCGAGGGTCTAGGCTCTGCATGAAATGAGTACACCTCCACCAACCCCCCTCTAGACCAGCGCATGCGAGCGTCGGCAACAAGCATGACGGACACGGCCCGGCAACAGCGTGCGTTGTCCATCCAACCAATCCTCCGGTCGTTTTCGGCCTCTTGTGGCGGCAACACCCCCCCAGCCCGACGCGCACAAGCGTCAGTGGCAAGCGGCTATTCCGGCGATCTGCGGATCCCTTGCTTTTCCGCGACGCTCCGACGTTGTCAAACACTCCCAGCCCAACGACTGTGAGCGTCGGCGCCAAACCGGAGCTCCGGTAACCGAGTAAACCCCCGTAATTACGCGCCCCTTCAACGGTGCCAACCTTGGACGTTGGTAAAAGGAGAGGCTGCCCTGGGCCTTGTACGTTCCCGAAGAGAATTTGACTAGCGGACGCTTCGTATTTCTCCCACGCGCTCTCACGACTCGAATACCTCCACCGACGCCTCACGAAGCCACTCCTTCCATGAACCGCTCTTTGACTTCGCGGGGCGATCAGCGATTCACAGGCAAGGTTGTACACGTCGGAGCTGAACTCCCCCCCTGTGTCACCACTGGTGCAGTAGTCGTTTCCCCCCTTCTTCTTATCTTCTTCCTAAGGTTACCCTTGGGAGGTTTTGCACGCCATCAGAAAGGAGCGGTGCAACGCGGCATCCGTGTCACTGGCCACAAAACGAACGAGAACTATGTCCTGCGAGACAGATACTGTCTCGTTATCGACTGCGCTATTATGTGACAGCACCACATCTGGTCAAACAGCATCCATACAATACCACCCCGGCGGTGCAACCATAAATAGCAATTGCACTGGGCGATGTTAAGCTATGGTGATTTCCCAGCCACGAAATAGGCAGAACGCAAGAGTTATGCGGGGAAATAGAGGGACAGTGGTCCGTAATCGCAGCATCATTGTGCGAGCCAACACCGCTCGACGATCAAAGAGCCGACGTGATATGGTGATCGGAAATCTAACATGCGTGCGCGAACAACGAGCACTGCTCCAGACAGTCACCAAGTCACCACGTGTCCGCTTTTTAAATTATGGGGGAGCCCACTGCAATACATGCCTGCTACGGGTTGAACTTTCAGATTTTTTCTATAAATTTTCCCGATGGAAGCGGGAATCCTGTCCTCGATTTCACCGCCGCAACTCGAGCCCTCCATTCTCGCGGGGCAGGCGCGCACCTGCGTCCCGGTGGATTCTCAGTGTCAGCCAATCTCCTGGTCAACCCTCTGCGAGGAAAGAGTGGCCTCCTCCGCTCCTTGCACTTCGGGGGTGTAATCGTATGCCCACCGTACCCCGCTGCCCGCTCTCCTGCATGCTTAGTGGGACGCATCCGTGCCCATGACCCGCGCGAAGTAAATTTTACTTGTCCACGAGGTTCCGTGACCGCCAGTGTGGGGATGCCTGTTGCCATTAGGCCGGGCGTTGGATCGTCTGGCATGCTTGCCTGGCAATACGGGTAAGCAAACCGCACCTCCCTCTTGCGCACGACAGAACCATGTATGTGCCGATACCGGTCAGGACGCTCACGGATGTCACCCTTCCCCCTCGTCCACGATGCCAACGTCGAACGCCATTTGCCAGGATCGAACTACATTCCGTTTTCGAGACGCGCTTGTCCGGAGGTCGCACCATACACTCGTGGGATGGTACTTTCTCGTGTTGTTTGCGGGAGCCCGCTCGTGAGCGCTCTTAGGAGATCATGATCTTTCATGAGAGCCCTTGAATTTACGGCGGGATGTCGTGACGTCCCGCGGCAACCCAAGTGGGTTTTTGTGAGAGCCCGTTAAACCCCAGAATCCTCGCGAGCACGCGGGGCTTACCGCGAGATGTTGCGGGCTCTCATGACAACTCTGTTGGGTTGTCGCGGGATTTCCGGTGGTGAAAATTTTCGCCTGAAGTCCCTTGGGGTTTTCTGCGGAAACTCCCACACTTCTCGCCCCAACCTACCGACCCCGCGAGTTTTAGCGTACGCCCATGAGCACTCGCGCGATCCGGCGAGCACTAATAATCGTCCGCGAACGTCTGCGAATGCCCGTGAGCGCCCATGAGCAACCTCGAGATCTAGCGATCGCCCGCGATATGTCGCAGGCGCTTGTGAGAGCCGGCGAGGTGTCGCAAGCGCCCGTGAGCGCCTGCGAACGCTCGTGATTGTCACGTGAGTTGACTGTGAATAGATCCTTCGAGCGCCCGCGAGAGCCCGAGAGCGCCCGCGTGATGGCGTGAGGAGCCGTGACATCTGGCGAGTGCCCGTCAATGCCCGTTAGCACCCGCTAGCTCTCTCGAGTTTTCACCGCTCTTGAGTTTTCACCAGCGCCCGCGGGCTGTCACCAGCTGTCACAGACGCAACCGCTAGAGGCTGCTCTGATTCCGTACTAGTGGTTTTGTACTTACCAGTTAGAAACGGCTTAGGTTTTAGCGGTTGCGCGACTGGTGGTTTTAGTCATTACTCTAGTGCTTCATCAATTTTGAGTTTACCTAGCGCTCTCCACGGATGCTAGCGAGCTCTTGCGAGGTTTCACGAACGCCTGCGGGTGTTCCGAACAAACATTAGTGGTTTGGTGGTGAGTGCTTAGAATAGTATTAGTAATAGCAGCTACGCAACTGTTTCGTGTTTTTTTATTAAGTTCAGTGGTTTCGTAGTTATAGGGTGTAACCAATTAGTCTAGTACTTAAGTGGGTTGTTAATTGAAGTGGCAGTACGACTGGATTGAAAAAAGTCCTAGGCAAGGTCGCGGAAATTTCGGTGGGATCTCGCCGCAATTCCCACGATATTCTGCAACATTTCGCGTAGGCCCCGTGAGTGCGCGCGGAAAATGCTCGAAATCCCCGTAGGCCCCGCGGGTGTCCGCGGAAAATCCGCGAAATGTCGTGATATTCCTGTCGCGGGTGCCCGTGTGCGAGCCCGTGACATGCCGCACGCACCCATCGGCGCCCATGGGGCTTCTCATGAGCGCCCACGACGAAGCGCAATCATGTAACTAACGCATTGCAGTCTTGGCGGGATTGGATACGATACACGAAAAACTAAATCACTGTTCATGTAGCTCGCGCCGAAGGACTGGAAGCTTAGTTCAACGTACACATGAATACCAACAGTTACACGTAACACTAAACAACGCGTTTCTCGTGGCATACCGTGGTTACCATCATATCACCGCGGTTCCGTCGTGCTCCATCGGGGGGGGGGGGGCATATATATGGAATTCAGGCCTGCTTTCTTGAATCGCCCCGGGGAGAAGGTTGACGTGTTACTTCATTAGGAGGGGGGGGTGACCATGACATACATGTTGTAGGCCTATCCTCTGGAATCTCCCTCGGGGGAGGGTTGGCGTGTTTGGGTCGAGCGTTCCTGCGACAAGAGGAACCACACACACGGGCAACAGCATTGATTGGTCACATGCCACTCACAACAAGCACGATCCCACCATACTTGCTGTGTGCGTATCGCGATATTTGATCTTTTATATCTGATTGAAACACGACAAGTTACCGGCAGATGTATGCTCTTCTGTCGGTCGTTGAACGCCTTGGCGCTGTCTCCAACCACACCCGCGCTGTCCACGATACAGCAGTATATAGTATCGGTTGGCGGTACTTCACACACCCACTCATCGCTACCTCCAAGCACGTTTTGGGTGACAAGCTACTTTTTTATTACTTGGAATCAAGTATTATATTGGTGTGGATTCCTTTGCTGTTCTCATTGACACACGCCCCCCCCCTGTACAGTCTGTGCGATCCACACGTGTCACCAGCAGTAGCAGTAGTAGTACGTGTAGGTGCTCGGATGATGCGAACAATACGAGCGGCGCACACAACTCAAACGAAATCCCTTGATTGACAAGTTAGTGTACAGGTAGGGCCCCACTGCTGTATGAGAGGAAATTCGCCTCGGTCTCTCTCTGCGCTGTGCATGAACCCTGTTCGCACTCGTACGATATCGTATAAAATCATTGTACGATCGTGCGGCTCTCTCCCACACTCCATGCCATTACACACATTGCTCTCCTGTCAGGGTTTGCGCCGTCTGCTGCATCATAAGCACAACTAGCACACTATTGCATAGTGGTGCTGCATATCTTGCGCTCTGTGTTGCCCACAAGAAGCTTGATTTGGCGGAATGGTGTGCTGCCGAGTGCAAGGTTTTGTGTTCGTTAGGGATCTACCAGGTACCAGGTACTCGTACGTATGCTGCGAGCTGCGAGCTGTTGAGGAAGATCGATGATGAGGGGCTCGAGAACTTTTCTCCACGTACGTAAACGTACGTATGCGTACCAGGTACGTAGGTGTCTATATCGACTCAATTATATATTTCTCTTTGTGTTGATATTAAATCCCTATTGAGCACAATAATTAAATCCAAACTGGTACCTACGTATGAATACTTCTCGTACCTTTTAATGTACCCCTTCGGTGCATTACGACTGAAGGTACTGATAACTCACGTGAGATGTGAGACTCCAGGTATAGGGGGCATAAGGTGGGAATGGGTTCTTTTGATTGGATAAATACAATACAGACCTATGATTATTAGTAGATAGGGAATTTTCCCGCCTTCTATTTTGCCGAGAGCGGAAAGGAACGCCTTCGACGTTGAAACAACTATTCCTGTTTCAAGGTTGGTCAGAATTGCTCCGAAATTCAATTGAACCGAAGCGAGTTCCGCCGGAACTGCGCTCGAGCGATCGACAGGCGAGCCCCAGAAGCTAGCACCCCTACCCTCGCCCTCTCCCTACCTCTCTCCCCCCCACCCGAAGCCCTACTCTCCCCGCCACTTCACAAATCATGCCTATCACCACCAGGGCTGAGGCGGAGGCGCTTACCGTCCCGGAGCTCAAGGCTGAGCTCGAGAGCCGCGGTCTCCCAGCTGTGAAGGTTAGAGCAAGTGTCTAGCTCCACAAATCCAGAAATAACCCGAACGCCAACTTTTCCTGTCCCAGCTAATTTATCCTGGAGAAGCTGCCTCTCGCGGCAGGGCTAGCCGTTGTGCAGAGTAAGCGGTGTGGATGGGGTGCTTGTGGCACGGATCCTTTCTTTTCGTCGCCTTGTGGCCCGCTGGTATCTGAAAATCAGCTGCATCCTCACCGTCTTGCTTTGCCTTTTTCTCTTGTCTTCCGAGTCAAGATACCGAACACCCTCGGATTGATCCCTCGGTGTGGTGTTCTGGGTTTCGTGGTGTCGAGAAGTTTGATTTTCAAAAATCCACTGGGCAGCACGTGGCCCACCCAGCCTGCTGTAGCAGACCCCTCGTGTTTCGCGTTTCGATTCCCCTGGGCTGTGCACGTGCAACGCTGTCTGTGTCGGTGCCCTGTCTCGTGGCTCGCCGCAGCTGCGAGGGCCTCAGAGCAGCATTCGCGTGAGGGATAGCCGGCAAGTGTCGGGTTTATTTCGAGATTTGTTTTGTTTTTTGAGCTGTTTTTTTGTCGCGCCAAAAATCTCCCGCGCTCTAAGCCGTTCATTTCAACGCCCGAGATCTAGCTCGCCGCCGATGCTACCTTTCACCAAATGTACCGGCACTGCACCCCGACTGGGCACTGGGTTAGGTTCAGGCCTCTCCTTCAGTCCGATCCGTAGGCGTCGTCTTCTCTTGTCCCTACTGACGAAGTACAAAGTGATGTTGTTTTTTAGTTTTTTTTAGTTTTTTTTTGTTTTTGAGTGAAAACGGCGGACTGACTTCTTGGCGGAGAACCTCGCGGCGTTTCCGGGGCCTGATGCGTGGTTTGGGTCTCTTCGATGAGTCGGGTTGAATTGGGGTGCCGCGAAGTACTTTCTATGTCGCTGGCAGAAGCAATTATTTCGTCCTTCGTGTTATCCTGTTGCCTTGCCCAAGTTGGATAGTTGGAGGCGGCTGATTTCGGTGCTACATGGTAGCTGACAGGGAGATTGCCCGAACTCCTGGACCCTGCCATCTGTTTGTTTCTCAATCCCTGTTCAAAGCTGGGGTTTTTTCTGCGAGTAGATACGACCATGAGTTTTTTGGTGGGTTTGTCCGCGCAGGCACTGGACATTCGTATAATTGGCAGACTTCAGATCTCTGAACGTTTTCCCGCTAAAAATGCATTCGACCCTTGTTCCACGTATGATGATCAGCCTGCAACGAGATATGCTACCAGCAGGTATCCCGGCTCGCGTTGACATCGTAGTGCTGCAGTATGATGGCACGACTCTTTGGCCTGTGATACTGCGTGTTCTCTTTCCTTTTTGTATTATTATTTCTACCGAAATATGTGGTTTTTCAAATTGTGCTGGAAACACGGCCGATTGGAATCCAGTTCAAAACGAATTTTGTTTTTGAATTTTCGATTTTCGTTTTTTCGTTTTTTTTTTGTTTCTTGGATGATAACAGGAGGCGGGGATGTTGGAGGCTCTGGTGGCCCACCTCGACAGTGCCGCCGGTGCGACAAACGGGGAGGCTGCGGTCGAAGCGGCGGCGGAGCCTGCGGTGGAAGCCAAGAAGGACGACGCGGCGCCGACCGAGGTAAGTTGCGAGTACTCGTACTGCTTTTGTTTTTTTGGCAGGTGGGCCTATCCTGGTGATACAGACAACGCCTAATATTCTAACATTTCCTTGAAAGCTGCAAGTACCAAAGGTACACAGCCGCGTGCAAACCGACCGGCATCAAAACTCGCCTTGGAACCCAAGATTTGAACTTCTGTTCCTCTACTTATTGCTGTACGGTACGCGAGTACGACATTCTCACACACATTAGTAAGTGAGCAAGCGTTCGTAGTGCTGATTCCACCTCGGCGTAGGATTCGCCAAACCGAAAGCGGTTCAGTCGGAAACATGCATGCGGTCCTTACAGTTTTGGTAACAGCCCCTTCGTAGAAACCCCTCTATCCTGTATTGGAAACCCCCCATATTCGCTCGAAAGATAGGATAGGAGCAATTGAGTGAGAGGATGATTCGTCCCCGTTTGACGGCCAGGGTCCGCCTCGCAGTCCCCCTCTTCCCTTTGACAAAAGTTACAAGTGGTGTGTCGGCATGCTTTCACGCCCGTTACGATTTTTTTTCGTTTCATGTTTTGGTTTTCTCTGATACCGATGCGCCCACACGAGGCATGCAGCAGTTCGTAGCGTTCTAATAGGCGTCGCAGTGGTATTAAATCCGGCTGAAATCCTGTAAGATGAGCGAAAAGCTCATTCGTAAGCCATGCATTTGTATACGGCAGTACCATCACGTTATAACAACGCTCGCGCTAAAGGGCGCAATCATGAGTCGAACGACAAGACAGGCCTTTTGTATATAGTGGAAAATGTGGGGTAAGCTGTGAGTTGTTCCTACAAGTCGATACTCAGCTTTGCAAGCTGTCCGTGATACATGCGTTGCACACTCTCTAGATTTATTCCACGTCGAGTATAAAGGCCGCTGACTCCCCTGAATGCCGCCAGGGTCCACAGGACGATACTACGAATAGACACGGGGTTCCCATTTCATCTGGAAACGCCGTAATGTCAACGCAAATATCTATCAGCGCTACTTTGTCGACAACAGCAGTAGTGCTCGGCGCATGGCACCAAACACTGCTTGGTAACATTGTCATATTCTCATTGATATTGTCATTGAAGGATTGGCCGCCAGTGACTCCGTGATGTTTCTCCCTTCGCGCTCTCGGTATGTGTCGACTGATTATATAATGTGATTATGCATCCCTGGAACCAGCTGTAGTATCTGCATCAACTGCTGCTGTCCAAGCGTTGGCATCATGCCTTCCACCCCTGTTGGTTGCCATTCGTTTACCCTATTGACACCCGCCACTTCCCGCCACATCTCAAATGGAAACCCTCGCCTTATTCCTGCAGGCGGCAGCAGAGCCAGCGGCGGAGAAAACCGACGCTGCCCCCGAGGTCACCGAGGTCCCCGCCCCTGCCGCCGCCGAACCCGCCGCGCCGGCTTCCGACGCTGCCGTGGCCACGACTGAGGAGGTGGAGGAGGTGCCCGCACCGACCAGGGCGTTGGATGAGGTGTCAGGTTCCACCGAGGAACCTGACTCCAAGAAGGCCAAGGTGAGAAGTAAAAGGCGGGACCCCTGGTATACCCTTCATATCCAGTACGGCAATACTGCTGTAGTATCACGCAGGGTGGCAGAGTGATGTTTGCTGTAGTAAAATTAACCCGGTAATTGTGGTACTTAAGTTAGTGTAGAAGGCACCCTATCTAAAATATGAAAGCCAGGCAGTTGCGGTACAAGGTATTTATTTCCCTTGCTTGTTTTTTAAAGGTGCACTGTGCTGGACTAGATTACTCGCACAACACCTCATCTCAACAATAGTCTAATTTGTGTATTGCAGCAGTAGTTTTGGTCTGGTTACAGCAGTTAGGAGCAAGATCGCTGATGTTGATAAATATGAAAGAATACACTTCAGTGAGCTCGACCAAAAATGTTTTTTTATTCAACACTCAGCTTCGCAAGCTGCGTGTGATATTTCGATCGCGCATCTTACGAATGGTGTATACCCTCGTGAAGGGTACAGGTCGGTGACTCCCCTGCGTATGCCAGGGTCAACAGGATAAGACGTTCACCTTGTTCTGCGCACGGAAACTGTTTAACCCGCATTGAGGGGGTCAAAGCCAGACATGTGTGGAATTCAGTATGCATGAAACCATAAGTGTTGCGGTGTTACGAGGAGTGGGCTACTTGGGCCTACCGGGTTCGTACGCAAGTTCTTGTGTACTCCCTGTAAATTTGGCAGGCCAGCGGAGGTCCAGCCCAGGCCTGATTACATTACACATAAACATGTGTCATCTTCGCCGCTCGCGTTTTTTTTTTTTCATGTCTGCCTTTGGTACGCCTTTGGCTCACGTCGTCTGTTTGCGCGTGGCGTTTGTCAAGCTGAGAGGTCTCACGGCGAGTCGACCAGCATCTCCATTCCATCTCTATTATTTGCGAAAAGGTGTATGTGACATTGGTGTCGTATTTGCCGCACACAAGGCACAAGCTTGTGCTTTTTGAAATCAAGTTCCCTCGCAAAATTTTGTCTTTTTGTGCTGACGGTTTACAAGTACGGCTTTTGCGTTCTTGTACCAAGCGGACCTTGCGGGGGAGATCCCTTGCATCGCTTGGGGTGCGCTGTGTACGCTTTTTTTTCGCGGACGAGGTATTGGAGGCTTGGTTTCACTCTTGCCTGATTCGACAAGTAATTGTTGCCCTTCTCTGTCGAAAGCGGCTTCTGGTGCTGGGTCATCTGCTATTTTTGCTGTAGTGCCCGACTGTTCAGGTGAACAACCGCAATGCAGACAAAAATGTATCAGAAGAATCCCCTTAGTGTTTTTGTTTCATCGCCTACTTGCGCCACCCTCTTCCCCCCCTCGCACTCTGCAACCCCCCTCCGAACCACCTTTAGTAACCCCCCAACCAAAACCGCTCCGTCCTCGACCATTCTATTCAATTTGCTTTTGCGCAGGCGGTTGCCCCGGAAGAGACTGCCGAGCCTGCGAAGGCTGTGGAGACCGCGGTAGAGGCACCTGCTTCAGAGCCTGCCGCGGCACCCACGGCCGAGTAAGCCTACCGCACCAGCTGTGGCTTCCTGCGCAGAGCTTGTAGTTTTTGTATGTCGCCGGTGTAGACCGTGCTCGAGGGGGGAAGGAAACAAATCCGAGGGTGTGATGTTTCTGCTTTTTTTGTTTGTTCGCCATTGAGTTAGGTCAGTTGCTTCTCTTATAGATTTATTTTGCTTCAGTATGGGCCACAACACCTTTGAGGTTATATTTTGGCGCCTGCCCTTAAGGCCTTGAGTTCGGCCCTTGGGCAGCAGAGCATTTCTTCTTGAACAACCGTGACGGTTACGGATTGGGCTTTCAGTCTCCCGTTAGGGCCCATTGTCACCGTCGTGGGTTTCACTTCAGTGAGGCCGCGTCGTCGCAGCGGTTGAGATTCTCAGGCAAGTGTACCCTTCCGAGGGGTTTCCCGAGGAGCACCTCGCGCCTTTTGTGGAAAGTTGGGGAGGGCGGGGATGGGAGCGGTAGCGTATTTGAGAGCGCCAGCGCCTTTGAATGGAGCAATGCCGCTGTAGGGAGGAAGAGAGGCTGCAACCTTATCGACGGGCTTATGGCGCCACTGGGTTGCTCTTCCTGTGAAGCTTCTTTTGTTCAGTCTGGGTTCAATAGTCTGTTGCCGCGAGTAGTATATACCAGTATACGCAAGTGTGCTCTGCACCGAGTTAGGGTTTTCGAGGCCTCCTTTCTCTAACTTGGTTTTGCTGGCGTTGTATGGCTTTTTTGAGCCAACGAGCCTCGTCGCGCCTAGCTCGCCAGCTTTGATTTTGTCGAAAATGACTGTTGTGCCCACCGCCCGCGTATATACAGTTGTTGGTGCGCTCGTACCTGGTATCGTAGGATAGCAGTTCTGCTTGGCGGGTTATGAGTCTAAGGTGTTTTCTTTTACCGAGTCTGTCGCTGCTCAAAGCCGGTTGTCCGCCGCTACGTTGCAACAGTGTGTCCCAGGATAGTGTTGAGAGAGATATGGTGTGGTTGTTGCTTTAAGTTTGGACATAACAAATAGCTGCCTCCGGCTGGTCGCGAGTGTAAAAACGACGATGTTTTTTTGGGTGCGCCCACCCGGCCGCTTTATGCGCGTTTCCGTCGTCGTCCCTCGATGTGTTCGCCGGCTGCGTCTCTCTTTTCCTGATGTGGGGGCGACGAGCAACGCCTATATTTGTGTAACATACTTTAAACGGGATCAAAGTCGGCTGGCATCCTCTCGACGGCTGCCTCTCTGCTGCCGCGTCAAATGACGATGTCTGGTTATGGTTTCGCCTCTATTCCATGACCTGTGCCTCCACTGACTGGTTGTTTATCATATCGCCGGTACGCGCATGCTCATTGCGCTAGGGCTGGTGGCCGTAATTTGCAAGCAATGCGCGTGACTAAGGCCGTATTGACAATCCAACAACCACAACCTCTTCTTGCCATTCGCGTGTATAAATGATTGTGCTGGCCCGCTGGCCCTCGTGCGGCAACCTGTTCGCTGCTTGGTATGGTAGCAGCTTTTTCGCAGTCGCCCTTGGTGTGGTGCCTTGTTTGTTTCAGACCCAATTTTCTCGCATGTGAATGGTGAGTAGAAGAAAACACTACTCAGTGGAATAAAGGAAAAAATCGACAACGAACGCTCAACAACATTTAATTAATTACATACATTTTTTTCTTTTTCTTTTTTCTTTTTTCTTTTTCTTTTTTCTTTTTTTTTCTCGCACACTTTTACTTCCCAGCTTCTGGACAAGCCGTGGTCACAGGTGTCATCCCTTCTCCTCCCCGGTTCTTGCCTTCAATTTTTATCGCGCATAGGGTTCATCAATCCCACTGCTCGTCGATTTTTCATCCAAAGTTGCTAACTCACGCTCTCGCGCTTTCCGCAAGTCAATTTGTCCACAAGAAAAAGTCCCAACGAATTTTTACGAGTATGCACTCGGCGGGGCTCGAACTCACGAAACTGACCTATACCAGGCTCGAGGATAACCTGATACGCCACCGGGGCGACCGGCAAACATGCACATACATACATGGCGGTAGTGAGCTCTGAACCGACCTCGGAATCGTTGGGTTTTGCGGGTCTTGCATGTATTTATTGGCAGCGAAGACGAAGATGTCGACGTTTGCATGGGTAAGGGTCGTCTCTCCTTCCTGTTGACAGCAAGCATGTAAGTAGTTTTTTTGCCTGATATCTGGTAAATAAACCTTATTAAGAGGCAACAACACTCGTTTTCTGTCAAACAACCCCTCCGTGCACTCACCCATTTATTTGTATTCGTTTGCAAACCTGTTGGAACTGCAATGCTGCTCTTCTTGTTATCCACGTAGTAATTTGTGGCGTAGAGCTGCACCTATCTACTATTATCTTCCACTTACTTACTTTTAGTCTAGAACTCAACGTAGTGTCCCCAAAAAGGTGGGCGCAGCAGCTCGGAATATAGGAAAAAAAGCAGGTCAGACGTGGATGGATCAGATAGATCCATTCATGTGGCAAAAGTTTCTACTCTCAAGAGCTGCGTGCGGCTGATGACGCAACAATCTACGACATCACACATAGTAGTAGTAGCAGTAGTAGTAGTAGTAGTAGTAGTAGTAGTAGTAGTAGTAGTAGTAGTAGTAGTAGTAGTAGTAGTAGTAGTAGTAGTAGTAGTAGTAGTAGTAGTAGTAGTAGTAGTAGTAGTAGTAGTAGTAGTAGTAGTAGTAGTAGTAGTAGTAGTAGTAGTAGTAGTAGTAGTAGTAGTAGTAGTAGTAGTAGTAGTAGTAGTAGTAGTAGTAGTAGTAGTAGTAGTAGTAGTAGTAGTAGTAGTAGTAGTAGTAGTAGTAGTAGTAGTAGTAGTAGTAGTAGTAGTAGTAGTAGTAGTAGTAGTAGTAGTAGTAGTAGTAGTAGTAGTAGTAGTAGTAGTAGTAGTAGTAGTAGTAGTAGTAGTAGTAGTAGTAGTAGTAGTAGTAGTAGTAGTAGTAGTAGTAGTAGTAGTAGTAGTAGTAGTAGTAGTAGTAGTAGTAGTAGTAGTAGTAGTAGTAGTAGTAGTAGTAGTAGTAGTAGTAGTAGTAGTAGTAGTAGTAGTAGTAGTAGTAGTAGTAGTAGTAGTAGACTATATATATACATAACTGCCGACTGCTGTGTATAGTAGTAGGTAGGTTGTTTGAGTTCTATCACTACTTACCACTACTACTACCACTACTTTAATAATACCACTCACTGCTGCTGCTGCGGCTGTACCTCTGTACCAGGTGGGTGCGTTTTACGAGCATTATTATATTGCCTGTCTGCTGCAGCTACCACGGCAAAGACGTTTGTTTCTAATTCCAAGTGTTTTTTTATTTTTTATTCGTCTGTTCGTCTCGTCCACGACCCATCTCAACTCGTCGTACTCACAGCTGACGTTCCGTAATTTTTTATGAAATAAAACAACTGTAAAACTCAACAAAGCCGGTCGCCCTGGCGGTCTTCTAGTTAGTAGTAGTAGTGGTAACCCTCGAAAAAATACCACTACTACAGCAGTATACTACTGCTATACTACTATTAATAGCGTTGGTCCTTGAGTTCGATTCCCCACCGTGGTTAGATTTCACTTTATTACTCCTGGGAAAAATCACCAACCTTAATAATTACAAGTAAGTCTGTCTGCTAGTCTTTGCAAAAATGCAAATAAATTATCAACCAACTACTTCGAAGTATTATTATTAATAATACGTAACTGCTGAGGGCGCCGAGCAGCGTGGGTACGCACAATGTCAATTACAATTCGACGCGAGTAGACGAGGGAAGAAAATGCTGAGTTCTTCTCGCGATAAAAAATGAAGGTACGTATCGTGGTGGTGAGGGGGGAGGAGGGCCCGCTATGTGCGACCCCGGATCTGAGCTACTACTACTGGGAGAGGGAGGGCGAGAGTAGTGCGAGGATAAATAATAATAAAAATAAATCGGATGGGAACAAGAAAAAGGGCAAAAAAAAAAAACACACACACACATACACACACGCACGCACGCACACACAAAGAATGAGTAGTTTTAATGTGTGCTGTGTGTGTTTGGCTGCCATTCCAAAGAAACTATGGCCATGTTTCTTCGTGTGCAATCTGTAGAATCCTAGCGCTTCCCTGTACACTAGAAACAGTCGTGAGCATCTGTAGAAATGCATGCCTGATGCCCTCCATGAGAGAGAAAGCTCCAGAAGTACCGGGTATGTAACGGAACCATGCTCCGTACGCGAGACTGGCAAGACAGGAAGACGATACACCAGACACCCGCCGTAAACCGTAACAGCAGTATTTTTTAAACATGCCTCCGCCTAGGTTTCCGCTACTTTTTGTCGCTTCCTGAGAACCATCCCCTCGCGAGGCAAAGCAGCCACTGACAACCAACAGCAGTGCAGCTACGCCAAGAAAGAACACCAACACTTCCACAGGTTCTGTTGATCGGATCCAGCACTTAGGGCTCACTGCCTCCCATCTCAGGATCGAAGGGAATTGATTTTGCCTCACAACGCGCGGGCGAAAAAGAGGCTTTTGACCGAATCACAGCTAGCTGTCCCTTTCTCGCAAGAACACGATGATCACCACCAAGGAACAAGCTCTCAAACTGACGGTGCCTAAGCTGAAGGAAGAGCTGACCGCAAGAGGTCTTTCCCACGATGGGCTTAAGGTGGGTTTCTCACTTGCGCTTGAGATTTGGCCGCTGGACGGCAGAAGCATTCCTCTTCCCCACCTGTTCTTGCCAAGAACACTCGACGGGGTGGTGGCGCGGCGCGTAACGAAGATTGCGTTGCTTGAGTCCCCCAAGCTGCAGCTGGTAAGCTAGCAAATGAAAGATGGCGCCGCGCGGTGCCATAGGGCCACCGACTCGCACTATTGCCCAGCGCACGCCATTAGTTCAATTGGTTGTTGGTGGCGTCGCTCTACACTGTGCTTGGGGCTTCATATCCCTCCGCCCGGACCTGGGCTCCCCTGTTTTTAGATCCCGCCGTAGTGCGTAAACCCAAGCGAAATACCGGTAGATGCGCTCGGGCTCATATGCTGTTGACGATTACCGCTAAGGGCGGAAATATTGGGATTGTTGATATATTAATACCATTGCCAAACGGTGCTTATGTTTCCGTCTATAGTGGTTGTTTTCCTTATGTCCTCGCACCATGTACTGGTACGATATCGCATTCGTTTACGATTGGCGGGGCATCGATGCAACAATCTCTTGCCTTTGGCATAAGCCCTTGCTCTGTTCTACTAGCAGTGCAGTAGTAATACTACTGATTAACTATCAATGCCAGTATGGGCCTGAGGGTCAGGCAATGAACAGTGTGGTACCAACAACGCGCCGCAACAAGCTGCTTCCTATTAATAATGTGCCTTTCAGCAGATCACAGCAGTCTCAAATCCCGGCGTTACTAATATTTACGAAATACGAGGTAGAAAGTTTTGGTAAGTTCACTCGTAAACGTTGCCGGTACGTCCCACCCCCGCAGCCGTACATCTGCAGCAGGGCAGCAGAGTCGTGCTGCTTCGTAGCGTTAAAACTTTGAGTTCATGCAGGTGCATGTCACATGTTGTGTGCAGCAGTATGACAGGCAATATACTTGTACCCGCGGTGTGATTGCTCGCATCAACAGAGGGGAGCAAAGCGTTTGGAGATGTTTCCTCCTCCGTAGAACACGTACTACAGCAGTACGCCGTAGCATCACAGCAGCAGCAATCTGCAGTACAGCAGCAATGTCGCACGCATGCTCCCACTCTGGTCCCAGTACTCGTATAACAGTAGATTTGCGGGTGGATGCACGACCCCCCAACTTTTAGACAAAAGGGGGGATAAAGGGTGAATCCTTTCACCCCCCCCCCCTAAGCCACGGTGCCGTCAACCCCAGTAGCGTACTCGGAAAAAAAAAAAAAAAAGTGCGTGCGCGCACGGCGCGGACTTCTGGCGTCTTTCAGTGCGTCATAATTGGATTTGAGGCAGGCTGAGGCACGTGCAGGCACCTGCCGCGGGACTGCTTACATCGTACATTCAACATTACAAGTTGGGTGTCGTGTGTCGTAGTATAACGTTATACCCTTTGAGACCCAGGAATGGCTACCCAAAAAACGAGTGCGGTATTTTCCAGCTGATATTTTCAACCTTGTGGGAAGAGCATGTAGGGAAGCGTACGGCAGTACAAGTGCCATCATGCTGCGCGCGTGCCGTACGTCCTTGTGCTGCACTTCGGATACGCACATTGCCTCTTCAGCCCGGCCTGCTTCGTTTGGTCAAATCTATATAACCTGTACTGTAATGGCCTTTTGTGGACATTTTTCCACACGTCGGACAGATGTGATTACAGTACCAGGTAGATCATTTAGATAATGTATTTGCGGTTGTGAGATTATGTACAAGAACCGTGCCACACAGATCCCACCCGGTAAACACGTGCGCAAGAGCCGTATGGTACAGATCCCCTACGGCAAGGATTATGTGGATCGTGCAGATAATCTGCGTGAGGAATATGTCTGCCGCGAAATGTCTACTCGTAGGTGGATGATGTAGATCGCGCAGATAATCTGCGTGAGGGATGTCTGCCGCGAAATGTATAATCGTAGGTCACCTGATCTGTTTAGTTTCGCATTCTTAAAATCCCGAATCCCGCAGGGCGGTAGTTGCACTATGGAGTACATCAGTACAGCGATTGGGGATTCCGAGAGAAAAGGGGACGAAATGTACTGACGATTTCAGCAATATCGGCCATGCCAAGCAACCAGGGCCGCTGCAGGGGCGGGGTATCAGACGAGGAACTTACAACGCAAGGAGTTCCAAGGCGCGCATGCTGCATGATATTTCCTATGAAGCGCACTTACATGAGGGGCAGTTCATATTACCACACTTGCCGTTTCTTTTCGCTGCATCTGGGTTGTTTTTTGTAACTTGTGTACCGGTGTTTTTGCTTGCTGTTGCGTTATCAGGCAGCCCTGTTGGAGAGACTTGTCGCGCACATTGAAGCCCACGCGGGAGAAGAGGGTGACGGTGGCGACGAGGAAGCCGTCGAAGAGGTTTGTATTCGTTCGAGACAGCTGTTTTCGTTTTCAAAGTAATCTCCTGTCTGTGTGTAGTGACGCTACAGGCTTGTGGGGTCTCGCACCATAGTTCACATTCCGAATTTAGATGTTGTAATGATTTATGTGGCTGCTCACGGTCGTGTTGAGCCACTGGAACAGTAGGGTCTCCAACAGTTAATGGTTTCTCTTTTACACATATCACGCCGGACATTCCACCCGGTAGCACGTAGGCAAGAAAACTATAGACCCTTCTCGCAAAAACACGAAGGCATGCACCGTAGTTGGCGCGCGGGGGTTGGGGGGGGTGCACTCAGTTTGGGCATGGCCGTAGACGTATGACCGTAGACCCTCACATCCCTTCTATGCCGGGACGGAGTACGTCGGGTTTTCACCAACCAGGCAGATATTGCTTGCACCAAGCGCGAAGCGCCGTGAGTTGTTGGGCGAGTCGCATGAAGGGTGAACTGCACCCTTCCAAGAACCGCTCGTAAGACGGACTTCTGCACCTTGTGCCTACTTTCTTGTTTATGGATGGCAGCGCCAATGAGTTCCTTTGTTTTCTGGCGTGGCTACTCCAGAGACAGCAATGGGTATTATTACTATATAACTGCCTCGTGGGTGCCTTGCCATACTCACACTACGTGATGCGATCATCCCCCTTGTGCGGAGTGAGGGTTCTCCACCCCACACAATATGATCTACTCGATAACCATCCTGGTGACCGCGGGGGTTAAGGGGGGGGCTACTGTGTCACCCCAGATCTGAGTGACGGAAAAGTAGGGAGCTAGAGAAAATTCCCGAAGACGTTAGATTGGACGGGAAACACATATCATAGTCAGTGCAGCAGTTTGAGCTACATACACGCTCTCACTTTGTTTTGCGCCGCTCTTTGTAAATGTAGCCTCAATTTTTCGCGCCCACTTCGCGCTTTGCGCCGGCAGCCGTCCGTGGAAGAGGAAACTCCTAAAGGGTAGCCCGGAGTCAAGGAACTCTCACCTTTTTTTTTCTTGCCGCTCCGTAAGTAAAAGAAACTGCTCTTAGAAAACGCTCACTTTTTTTGTTGCCCACTTTCTACCTCCCCAACCTTGTGCCAACAGCAACCTGAGGGAGAGGCGAAAGCTTCCAAAGGTAGCCTTGAGTAAACTCTCGCTTTTTTGCTGCGCCTTGAGTATGAGGCCCCTGCCATTCGTATTTCCTCACGTTTTTCGTGCCCACTTTCCACCCACCATGCTCTGCGCCGCCGGCGACCCGAGGGAGAGGTGAAGACTTCCGAAAGGTGTCCCTGAGTACGCTCTCGCTTATTTTGCTGAGCCGTACGTAGAACGCCATTCCGTTGGTCAATCTTGACTTCTTCGTGCCCACTTTCTTCAACTTTGTACCGATGCTCATATTCTCGTGCCCACTTTCCACGTACTCAACTTTGCACCGATAGCAGCAACCGGAGGCTTCCGAGGAGGCTTCCGAGGAGGCTGAACCGGAAGCCGAGCCTGCCGTAGCGCAGCCCGACGTTGCCGACTCTGAAGTGACGGACGACGTGACTGTGCACTCGGAGCAGGCAGGAGAGGAACAAGCGGAGCCCGAGGCAGAGGCAGAGGCTGTTGAGGAAGAGGTGGAGGAGGCGGAGGAGGAGGCGGCGGAGGCTGAGGAGGAGGCGGCGGAGGCTGAGGAGGCCGAGGAGGTGGAGGGGGAGGAGGGCGGGGAGAAGGCTCCCGCCTCCGAGCCTACGAAGGAGACGGCGGTGGAGGCTAAGAAGGAAGGTGCTGGTGAGAAGGAATCCGAGTCAGCTGTGAGCGCTAAGGCGGATGATGAAGAGCCGCCGTCCAAGAAGGCCAAGGTGACGAGTGTTCTGGAGGCGTTAGTTTCGAGGCCATGTTTAAGGGACTGTTTTAGTGTGTTCGAGGCCATGTTTTAGCGGCCATGTTCTAGGGGTTTATGATGTAGAGGCCATGTGTTTGGAGAGCGTCGGTTTGTGGGGTAGGAGCGTGCTGCGGCTGTGGTTGTGTGGTCGGAGGTAGTGTTGTGTGTCTGCGGGGGGCTTCTGTGTTGGGGTGGGAAGGTGTATGTTTTTTGTGGTGGGAAGGGTGGAGACAGGAGAGAGGTTGGAGGTGTAGAGGGGGGGGCGACAAGGTTGGGCTGGAGAAAAGAAGCGTCAATATGTTGTGTGATTTGTTTGTTATGGATCAACGACTGAGATGGTCTGGGACGGAGGCCTTTCGCCTTATTTTTGTTGTTGAGGGTCGGTGACAGCGTTGAGCGAAAACGGTGTTTGTACCTCCAGATTGTTTTCGCTTTTTATTGTGAGGTTGAGGGGGGGTAAGGAGGTGTTGGCGAGGACAAGGAGGGTAGTCCTATTGCCCGCTTTAGGGTGCATGCCACACGCTGTACCCACCGGCGATGTTTTGTTATGCGCGGTCGGTGGCCTCGTGCAAGCATGTCGGGGTATATACGAGTGATCCATGCGAGATCTACGCGGCAGGCTGTTTGAGCTCCTGGTCCCCGTTGTCAACGCCCCACCCCTCCATATATGTGGTTGCGTTGTCCACGCTGTATGCCATTGTTTCTTGTTCATAGTGTAGTGAAATGTTCCAGAGGGTAACATCGCCCGTGCGCCATGCACCGTATTTGCTATGGTTTATGTCGTACTGGATATAGTCGCGTCGTCTACATGGCACCCGTGATTGGGTTCTCGACACACAGACAACGTCGTATGGTATGCAAGAACCACTGCTTTGGGGTTCAAACGGCAAAACGCTATTGTTTTTTTTTTGGTTGTCGAAGCGTTTTGGTTAATGTTTGGTTCTGGTTGTTGGCGTATAGTATAAACACCTTCCTTTGTTTTGTCGTCCCGACCGTTCTGCGTGTGATGTGATGTGACAACAGACCGCCACCGGTGCCAACGGAGCGGTGCACAAGCCGAAGCTGACGGGCGACCCCGGCGGACGGGAGGTGAGGTCTTGCCTTGGTCTATCCCCTTCACGACTGAATGTATAATCCAGGCTGTTTGCCAGATACCAATTTTGGTTGGGTAGGAAAGCATATAATAATAGTTTTGAGTCCGACAAACGTCATGAACCAAGGCTAACTCAACCCGCGAAAGGTTGGGTTACGAGTGCCACCAACTGCTAGTTCAGGGTTTCGGTAGGAAGTATACAATATTAGTATTGAGTCTATTGAGTCCGAAAAACGTCATGAACCACGGCGAACTCAACCCACGAAATATCAGGTTAGAAGTACCACTCACTGTTATCATAGATCATGGTTTCCTACCCAACGAAATGCGTTTTCCCGCAAACATCCTAATGTGGACTCTGATTAAATTCGGTTGGGATCGGTGCGCCAGCGCATGGATGAGTGGGGTTGTGGATGGTTGGTTGGGGCCCGCAAGTGAGCCCACGCTTTGGGGGCGAACTATTTTACGATTGAGTCGAGTCAGTTTTGCAGCTCGAGTAGCAAAGGGGCTGCAAGTGTAATGGTGCTACCTTCGTTCAATGGAATGCATTCATTGAATGTCGTTATTTTACATGTCAGTGCTGAGTGCACTGCTTGAGCTCAATTGCCACCCTGGTATGTCACTTTCGTTCCATTGGCGTTTTCACGACAGACGCAGGCCAAAGCGTTTCGCAACTCGAAGATGTGTGCCGCCTGCTTACCAGGAAGCGCTGTACTCGCGTACCTGTACGACTGTGTTCATGTCTGTAACTTATGGCGCTGTACTCGTTTACCTGTAGAATTTTCCTTCACTTTTAACGTATCCATAGGTCGCGTTTCTTGTTCCATCGCGCGCGTGCTGTCAATGAACGAACGACGGGCATATAGAATTTGCGGTGTTATCGCCATCGAGCCTGTCCACTTCACGGCTGTCGCGTTCGCCCTTCGTTTCCTTCTTCCCGCGCAGATTTTGATCGACAACCTTCCGGAATCAGCCACCGAGGAGGAGGTGAAAAAGCTGGCCGAGGAGAAGGGCGGACCGGTGAGCCAATCAAATGTCACGCCGACTATTGCTGGCGCTTGTTCAACATTCGCCGTGCATATTATTGACAGAAGTAAGGAGACATGTGTCTCCAGCGTCAAACTTATACTGCTATACCAGCAAGGGATAAGTCTATATAACCCTAATATTGTATGTGCGTAGATAGGTAGATGTCGCGAACATAGACGTCGCAAGCGTCAGCCTAACCCTTGCCCCTTCTCCCAACACGCCACCATACCATACCACACCAGCAGGGTATAGTCTGCGGTCTATACAGGTATATACCTTGTAATTCGCGTAGATAGAAATATACAGTAGGTATTTGGTATGTGCCGTCAGCATCGACTCAACCCCGCCCGCTTTATCCAACACGCCCCGCTACCATACCGAAACGCGTTCTTCGGCAGGCGACAGGTAGGTACCGTTCGCTTGATCGTGACCAAGTACACCAGTGCCTCAACTTATGTATTTGTAGC
This sequence comes from Undaria pinnatifida, assembly GCA_012845835.1. Lineage (NCBI taxonomy): Eukaryota > Phaeophyceae > Laminariales > Alariaceae > Undaria > Undaria pinnatifida. The sequence continues at coordinate 12,175,648 of JABAKD010000011.1, forward strand.
GTATTGCGGTAACTGGTGCAGTAGCCAACACTCCTTGGCACCATACCAACTACCGGTGGGTACCCCGCCGTCGATCGTGACTAAGCACATTAGTACCTTGGCCCGACATTCCTTGCTGCCATACCAACGACAGGTCGGCACCATTCGCCTGATCATGACCAAGGACGAGACTCCCAAGTGCTCCGGGATAGCCCTGGTGCGCTACCTCAACCGTGACGACGCCGTGAAGGCTCTTGATGCCATCCCGAAAGAAAAGGTGGGTCAAACAGATGAGCGCCGCGACAGAATCGATCGGCACGGTCGAATTCATGGGCACTGCATATTTGATCAGGGTTAGGGTAGGGTTACCGCCGCCCTTTCTGTGGGGGGCACGGCAAATCGATCGGGGGTAGCATGATAGGGTGATAGGGTTGGAGCCCTGGTTTGGTACCTCATCCGCGAGGATGCCGGCAAGGCTCTTGAGGCCACATCCCATGAGAAAAGGTGGGGCAAACAGATGGTCGTCGACAAAAGGATGGTTGGTGCTGGAGGTGCGGAAAAATCAGCATACCGGTGCAAAAGAAATGCCGGGGGAGCACCGCAAAATCGGTCAAAGTTAGGGTTATGGTAGGAAAACGTCATCCGCGAGGTTGCTGCCAATGCTCTTGACGTCATCTCACGAAATAGCGCAAGTGAAACAAATCGGCGACGCCAAAACGAAGGGTGGGCACAGCGAAAGCAATCAGGGCCCAAAGAGCGATCGGTGTAGCTGGTATTTGTGCATACAGACAGAGCAAAAATAGCAATCGATATTGTAAGGTTCCCGGTACTATTTCCTTTGAAGGTGTATTTTCAAATGGACGCACATGCGGATGATTTGTTTTTGTGCAAAACCGAAAATACGCTGCCGCTGAGAGATGGGGATTTCGTCGAAACTCGTGTTCGCAAGGTGCGTGTCATACAAATATCGTGTGTCGAATGAACTTTCTCGGCCCTCCCCTGTTTTGTTTTGTTTTTTGCTCCCTTTCAACGTGCGGGACTTTTTTTTCCCAGATGGGGGACCCGGAGAAAGAGCTCGGGGCCCGCGCTTCCTCCAACGATAACACACTCTTCATCGGAAACCTCAACAAGACCTGGACTAAGGTAACATTTCATACTGGCACACATCAATACTATTTGATTGTAATAACATTAATTTGTACCAGGTACTTTATTTGTACTGTACACCGAGGATGGACTGCATGACATGACCATGACCTCAAGAAGATCGGACTAAGGTACTATCAATACTATTAGTAACACTTTTTGGGACCCGTTGATACAGAACAAGAAGCTACGAGCGCGATCCAATCAAGGGTCTAGGAAAAGATTGAGGCAATCTGAGCATCATGCCTCACGCTTGCCTAGCAGCTTCCTACGTTGCAGTTCAAATACATCGCCTACATGAACCAGCAGCAGGTCGGATAGCTTCCCTGCTTCATGTGGCCGATGCTGTAATGGGCAGTTACTTTCGTCAATTTTGCGGCCGAGGTTCTAAAGGAGTTAACAACCGGACTAAGGTGCAACACTATCATTACTAATCACGCTAATTCTGGCAACTCAACAGACTAATCGTACCGTACGCGACAAAATGTTATGTGAGGCAGTGTGTGCCGAACCCTAATTTCAGCGTTAAATACTCCGTATGATTTGTTGTGATTCGTGCAGACGTCTGTTAATAGCCATTTTTTCATGTCTCTGTTTCGTATTAGTTATTATGCTAATCATGTGCCACCGTTGTGCCTGCCTCTTGTGCGAGGAGTGTGTAGTGGTTGTCGCTCTCTCAATGTCATGTGTCACGCTGGTTATGTGTTGCCGGAGGTGGTGCTGGCGCAGTTCGAGAAGCTAGCAGACGGTATCACGCCATATTTTGATTTCCAGCTCACGTTGTCGTGTTGCCATTTGATCAAGTGGACAGCATTATGCCGTGTATTTATTCCTCCTTCTCCCTCCCCAGACGTAACTCAGACCTGGGGCCGCTCAGCGGGCTCTTCTTCCCCCTCCCCGCTACGGTGCGCGCCTTGTTTTTTTCGCGAGAAGAATTCCACACTCTTGCCTCGTCGACTCGCGTCGAACGATGTTTGGCCACGCTGTGAAGCGCTCGCGGCAGTTGGTGTCTCTAGAAAATACAAATCTCCGTAACGAGATTTTAACCCATGTATCTAACCTTAGTATCAATAATGGTAGTGTTCGAGGTTAACCACTGGACGGCTGGGGCGACCGGTCACCATGTGCCATGCGCTCACTATGTATCGCAGGAGGTAATGCTGACGGAATTTGAGAAGAAGGTAGACGGCGTCGTGAACTTCGAGGTGACCATGGATGCCCTCAACAAGGACCTCAACAGGGGCTTCGGCTTCGCCACGTTCAAGGATGTCGATTCCTGCCACGCCGCACACGCCAAGTACTTCAAGGACAAGCTCAAGATACTCGTGAGTTGGCATTGTTGTGCATTAGTTTTATTTGTGGTGTTTTATACGAAACGACATTCGATTGATTGGTTCATTCGTTCGTCGGTTCATTGATTGCTTGGTTGGGGGATTGCTTATTATTTGTTGGCTAATGAGGCCCCTGCCACGTCGCGCACGGCAAGTGCTTCAAGGACAACCTCAGTATGCTCGTCAGTTTTTCAAGTATATGCGTATATGGCAAGTGGACTTCAACTAGACTTTTTTTATATTCGTACGTGGTATTTTTTTCTGTGTGGTAAGTGTGTATTGTTTGTATTTTGTTTTCTGTTGCATGATTGATTAGTTGACGGTGTGATTGGTTCGGTGGTTGATGGGCTATTTGGTTGGTGAAACGACTGTTAGTTGATTGCGTTTGTTCATTGGTTTCCTGGTTGATCGTTCTGATTGATTGGTTGGTTCGTTGGGCGAGCTTCTGTTGGGCGATAACGCCGGTGTGGGACGAATCTTTAGTTTTTTGTGCGAAAGTGGGGTTGTTCATCGGCAGAGGAAGGGTCAAAACCGAAAAGGACCAACTGCGCGCAAAACTCTTGACCCTGCCATGCTTTTGCCATGCTCTCTGTTGTTGATCTGCCCTTCCAACACGCAGATGCGACGGTCTTTAGTAACATTACTACGGCAATCTATCAAACGAGCACGCCCCACCCTAACCCCCGCATCCCCCTGTTGTGATGCCTCCATGGCTTTCAGGACAACACCCTGCTGATCGACTGGGCGGAGACGAGAGGCAACAAGGAGGACGACGAGCGTGGCGTGTACGTGACGAACGTGAACGAGAAGGTGGAGGACGAGGCCTTCCGCGAGCTCTTCTCCAAGTTCGGCACCATCGAAAAGGTGCGCTAGCAGGGCAAGAATATTTACCACGGGAGTGGAGGAGGGGGCAAGATGTCGGATATCCTGGGGGGGGCGTTGAATGGAGGGGTGTGATGTGCCGCCCATGAATGATGCTCTTTTTTTTTTTTCATGACCAAGTGGTTTGTGTTGGTCACTGTGGGCGTGGTGGCAGGTGGGGTACGTCAAAGTGATGGCCCTCTCGTAGCCCCTGTGGAACGGTACCTCGTTTGGCGGAGAAAATGGCTTGAAAATTCTTTGAGGTGATGTTTGCGAAAGTAAAATGGGAAAAGGTTATGAGTCGGGGTACCCACTTTGTTCGAAACGTTGTTGCACCATCGAGTCTTCTGTCCAAGTGGTTTGTGTTGGTGCTTGGTCGGCGTGCGTGGGGTCGGGGCGTGTACGGCACACACTGCGAGTGGTCTGACCCCGGTGCTTATGTTTGTACCGCGCATGCACGGCAACCTGATCACCCGCCCTCAATTCGGCGAACCCGCTGTGTTCAAAACGCTACCATCTAATGTTCTGAGCCCGCTGTGTATGTTTGCTGTGCGGGGTGTCGGGTGGTGTGCGGCAAGCTGCGCGTGTGTTGACGCCGTATTTTGTGTTTTGGTTACTGCTGTGCGTGGTGTCAGATTGTGTACGGCAAACTCATCGAACATGCCCGCCGGAAGGACTTCGCTATCGTCAACTTCACCACGAGAACCGCGGCGAAGAATTGCATCAAGGAGGTCAACGGCACCACCTTCATGGACATGTATGTGACGACACCACACCACCCGTGCACCCAATAGCTCTCGCTGGGAACTTGCGCGCTGGTGGATATTTTGAAACTGTCGTCGGCCCAACCCCAACCCGTACCCAACCCTGCTATTAATATTAGTACGAACTGTTGTTCCTTCACCTTGTCTACGTACTCTACTCTATCCTACCAACCCTCACCGTGTCCTACCCCGCCACTCCCTACCCTACCCTACCCTACGCTACCCTACACTACACTATACTACACTACACTACACTACAATACACTACACTACACTACATTACACTACCCTACCCTCCCCAACCCTACCCTACCCTACCCTACCCTACCTACCCTACCCTACCCTACCCTACCCTACCCTACCCTACCCTACCCTACCCTACCCTACCCTACCCTACCCTACCCTACCCTACCCTACCCTACCCTACCCTACCCTTTTCTTACCCTACCGGACCTTGCCCTGCCTTCTCCCTTGTCCTAAACACTGGCTCAGGGAGCTCGAGGTGACGAGGGCAAAGGCCAAGCGGAAGAGGGAGGTAAGAACCAGGGATGTCACATTGGAATGACGCTTTTATTCTAAGCAATACCTGGCACATACGGTGTTGTCCCTATAACAAGAACCAAAGCTACGACACAAGATCGCCACGTACTTCGTAGGAAGGACTTTTTTTTTCTACTGCCATAACGTGAGCATACGGTGTACGTCCTGTAAGATGAAGTCGAGATACTGGTCCAGACTGTTTTGTTTTTTCGTGAACGGATGTGGGTATGTCCCGCACTATTTTTTGTCTGTTGATGTTAATAGGGCGCTGTCAATGAGGGTTAGTGTGCTGTCAATGAGGGTTAGTGTGCTGTCAATGAGGGTTAGTGTGCTGTCAATGAGGGTTTTTGTGCTGTCAATGAGGGTTAGGGTGCAGTCAATGAGGGTTAGGGTGCTGTCAATGAGGGTTAGGGTGCTGTCAATGAGGGTTAGTGTGCTGTCAATTAGGGTTAGTGTGCTGTCAATGAGGGTTAGTGTGCCATGCTGCTGCGTGTGGTTGTGTATGTTTTTTGGCCGGTAATTTTCCGATGTATTCGTTCGCAGAAAACCGCATGAAACACACACCGGAAAACCTATGTCGGCCGAAATATCGGAAATATTTATCGTATCGCGAAAAAATCGCGAAAAACGGTTTCTCAAAACTGGAATCAGAATCGAAAACAGTCGAAAATGAGCGAGACGGTCGAGAAAACGATGAAAATAACGAAAATTGATGGGGAAAACACGGTCATACGCCCAGCGGCAGAATCGAAAAACAACAAACGATTTCTCGAAACTCGACTCAGCATACAAAAACAAGCATGATACCACAAGTTCGCAGAATACGTGAGATATCATTTTTATTGGCGTACGACATAATTTAGCATTGGTAGTCACGGGCTCTAGGGACGCACGTAGCTTAATATGATCAAAGGCAAGGAGGAGGAGAGAAAATAGGTGCCTACTCTTGTCGCGTGCATCTAGCTTCTCGTGCATAACTGTGCAAGTATAGCAGAGGCACACGAGCGAACGGCACGACACTGCCCGCTGCCAATTGGTAGGCCTAGAGAATAGCTCTACTGTCGTTTTCTCCCGCGCACCCGCCCCTTCTTTCGAAGGTGGGTGGACCACACGTATATGGTGCTGGCCGCACAGTATTGTATATACCTGTTACGCGTGTATTTGCGATTGTTCGGGATTGACTGGTAACGATTCGGGGCTCAATGGGAGAATAAGTATGCATGTAGATGTCAATGGTTTTTTGCCATTAGGTGTCTCGGCCGTCCGAGCTTGCTTGTGTTGGGCCCCGGCCAGTTGGCTGGGCGGGGGGGGCTCTCGGGTACTGGCAGTATGATGGGAAATGACAAGCAGCGGCCAATGCCGCGGCTCTCGTATCACGCCAGTGGAGCCGCCCCCCCCGACGTCATAGAGAGTAATCATAGCATGGCAATTCCAAAGATATGCGCTAGAGCGAGATAACCGAGAAATCCGCAAAATAACAAGAGGAAAGGGAACAAAGAACATGAAGAAACAAGTAACCCAAAGAAGGCGGGAAAGTTTCTCCAAGGAGAGGAGTAAGGCAGGCGTGCCTGAGGTGGGAGCTCTGAGAGCGCAGCTGGGTTTTTCAATCAGGTGTGTCAAGGACAAATTACTTGTTGAGGGTAATGTAATAAAGTCTAAACGGAAACAAACGCATCGATCGCCTATTTATTAGATGTGTCTCCATTATGAAAAAGGTATAGCGTCAGCCGTCGTTGCGTAGCCAAGGCTAGGGATAACTGAGGAATTAGTTTTTGATAGCCAACGCGAAAAAGATGCGTGGTCAATGGTGAAATATGGCTAAGGCAAGCAAGAATTGAGTTCGCCCCGCCCCCCCCCCCTCCCCCCGTTTTTTCATTTTGCGGCGTTGATGTTTCCTGGCAGGGCACCACCCACGACCGCAGAAGTTTCTCTAATAATAACATGAAAAAGGTATAACATCAGCCGTCGACGGATAGTCAAAACTGTGAATAACCACTTCGTATGGGTTTATTTCCGGGTCGCCCACTAGAAAGATATGTGTGGTCTATAGTCGTCGAATGACTAAGGCAAGCAAGAATTGAGTTCGCCCCCGACCCCGACCCCTCCCCTGCTTTTTTTCCCATTCAAGCAACGATGGAACACCCACCCCCCCCCCCCCCCCCGTTTTATTTTGCGTTGATTTTTTCCTTGCAGGGCACCACCCCCGACCGCTTCGCCGCCCGTGGCGGCCCCATCGGCGGCGGCCGCGGAAACAGCTTCAGCCCGGGTCGCGGAGGACCAGCCTACGGGGGGGGACGCGGCAGCTTCGGCATGAACAATAACAACAACTACAACCGCCCCTACGGCGGCGGTGGGGGGGGTAGGGGCTACGGCGGAGGGTCGTACGTGTCTGGCGGAGGAGGCAGGGGCTTTGGCGGTGGGGGATCGTACTCGTCGGGTGGCAGGTGAGAAGAGAGGTTGTGGGTGGCGGGCGGGGGGGGGATAAGGGAGGTTGGCGCTGGAGGGGAGGGTAAGGGAGGTTGGGGCGGGGGGGCGAGTAAGGGAGGTTGGGGGCGCGGGGGGCGAGTAAGGAGGTGAGCGGGGGGGGTCGGTGTTGGCGGTGAAGGCGGCAGATAAGAGATGAGAAGGTCGGGAGGGGTGGAGGCGGGGAAGGGGGTGATTTATGTCAAGTACCGCACAGCAGCATAGCACGACGTCCCCTCCTCTCTCCTCGTACTCCACTTGGCACCAACCTACCCCCCCCCCCCCCCTCCCGTTGCCCGCTTACCCTCCGCCTCCAACGTGCGGTGCATCTCCTTAACTTGGCGCGTGTCTTCTTACCCGGCTTGGTTTCCCTGCATGGCCTATTGTGCCTTGCGTGGTTTTTTTTGCTTCCCGCGGCCAGCAGTGGCGGCCGGGGCCCCTACACGCCGGCTCCGTACAACTCGCCCTACCCCCCCCCTCGTGGCTACCAACAAGGAGGAGGAGGCGCCCAGGGGGGCTACAATGCTCCCCCCATGCACCACCAGCAGTACGCCCCTCAGGGACCCCAGCAGGGGTACGGTGGCGGCCCGGGGTACGGTGGCGGCCCGGGTTACGGTGGCGGCCCGGGTTACGGTGGCGGCCCGGGGTACGGCGCCCAGCCCGTGTCGCAGCCGTACCACTCTGGTGGTGGTCGCTGGCAACAGCAGCCGCGGCGTTAAGCTGGAGAAGGGGGTGTAGCGGCGGGGAGGAGGGGTGGCATGGGTCTTGGTGGCGCTCTTGGGGCCGCCGCGTCTCTCGGAGGAGGCGTGGAGGGCGGTACGCGCGGTTGTTTTTTTGACGATCAGGTAGTTTCGTCCTGGGTGTTGTTGTCGAGCGTGCGCGTGCGTCAGCGTGCATGGGCTATCTTAGGCAGCGTCGCCATAAAATGCCAGGCGTAACCATACGTCGGCTGCCTAGGCGTGAGCGAGAGAACAAGCTTGCGTTCCGAGTATCTTCCCCCACCCCAACCCACCTCAACCTCTCCCACCCCCCCCTCTCTGATGATGCTTCTGGGATTCTGGATGGAGGAAATAAACTCTGTCCAGTCTACATGTGAAAACGACCGTTTGTACGGTCTGTAAGGGGTCTGTAAGGAAGAGAGACCGGAACCGGTATTTTGTTTTTTGTTTAGTTTCTTCCTTGTGCTCTAGCGTAGAGGGACAAGCGAGAAATAAGTCCAACGTACATGGTCACCGTCGCTGGTGGTGCTTGTTTAGTTTCTTGTCTGTCCCGCCTCCCCCTCCGTCCGTCCCTCCCTCCCTCCTTAACGCCATCCCCAACCCCCCTTTCTTGGCCCCTTGAGGAACTTTGGGAACGATCTCAACTTATCGAGTACCGTCGTGCCCAAATACGACAACACCAGCGAGCACCACGTGGGACGGCATTTGACGCTAGGTTGCGAGAGGGTGGGGTAAAAGGGTTTCCATGTTGCAGCTGGGCGTTATCCACAAATAAGAAATGTTAAGTAGTAGTGTAGGCCTCCCCGGTAGGCGCTTGTTTTCTTTTTCACGTTCTCTACTAAAACATTTTGAGTGTTTTTTTCTCCCAACGTTTGGTAGTTTTTTGGGCAAGATTTCGCCAGGAGAGCGTGCGCGCGACATGAAACCATCGGGCTGCGCAAGGGGCGTTTTAATCTGCGCTCCATTTAGCTGTCTTGTTATTTTTGTTTCCTTCCGTACGGATTTGTTGCGTTGCCGGACTGGGATTGAACACTTACCGTGCGCGCCATAGCTCAACATAAGTGGTAGTGGAAGTAGCTCAGTAGAAAGAGCGTCATGTCTCGCCTTCTAAAATATGAAGAATATGACGAGCAGTGAATGAATTCAATCGAATCAATAACAATCGAGTCATTAAATCGATGTTGGATTATATTTTGAAATAGGCAAACAACCTATGTCCACGAAAAGCGTTTGGGCCAAGAACAGGCCTGTTATTTTTATGCTTTTTGTTTTCTTTTCAAGGGAGTGTGGCGATAAAAATCGTTACAGCACGCCGATCGCCTCTTTGTCCGAAACGCCTCCGCATGAGAGGACCGATAAGCTTGAGGCAGAAACCTCCTTCAAATACTCTGTTGTATCACGTCGTATAATACGATGGATACTTGAATGGAAATTAGGACATTGCGTTGAAAAACGGGGCGAGAAAAAGACCAGCGTTGAAATATAGCACATGGTGGCGTCGCTCTCTCGCAAGGTTAACGAGTGTAAATATGAGTAACTGGCGTAAAAAGCGGGGCGAAAAAAAGACCAGGGTTAAAAATGTAGCACATGGTCGCGTCGCTTTGTCGCCAAGTTATCGAGTCTAAATTTGAATTGCGAACACAAACACTCTTCGAGGCCAACTTTCTTTTTGACTGGGATTGTAATTTTTGCCAACATGAAAGCCACGGTTCCGGTGTAAACGTTGCCGCATGGGATTTGACGTTGGTTTTCTACAGCACAGCCGCGTTTTTTTAGGTGGGGGGAAATACATGCTTGGAATTTGACTTGGATTTTACAGCTCAGCGGCGTTTTTTTATATTATTAACAATAAAAATAGTACATTCCAGCTGAGAGAATTAAGATTCTGTCGAAACTCAAATTTGCAAGCTGTGTGTGATACTCCGATCGCGTATTACTGTTTGTGTGTCCTCGTTAAGGATATAGGTCGGCGACTCTTCTTGGAAGTACTATTTATGTTGGGAAACATATAGTTGTAATCCTGACTTGGATTTTACAGATCTTTTACAGCACAGCCGCGTGTTTATCTCTTTTTGGCGAAAAAACACAACTTGGAATTTGATATGGATTTCTTACAGCTTTTTTACAGCACAGCCGCGTTTTTACTGTAAATTTTGGGAAAACACATTCCGAGGATTTGACTTGGATCTAAGATCTAACAGCATTTCAACAGCACAGCCGCGTTTTTTTGTTGGGGATACTACGTACTTGGAATTTGACTTGCATTTTACAGTACGTGTATTACATGTGTTTTTTTTTTTCAAATAGATACTGGAATTCTGCCTTGGGATCGTTTTTGCATTTCACCGGCATCTGACTTGGGAGCGTTTTTATTGTGGCACTAAAATAGGGTTGTAGTGGTAGAAAGAAAAGAACGGGTTGGGAAACGCGTGACACGATTGTCGCTCTCGGAAAAAAATGCTTTGCCTCCTTCCCCCCCAAAGTCACCCGCTCCCCCACCCTGTGTTCTTACCGTCGAGTCGTTTTCGGTTTAAGAAGGAAGGGGAACTCGGCGGCGTTCGACTTGGCGGGAACCCTTGCCGACCAAATAGGACCTGATTGACACATATCTTCACGCGAGAACCGTGTTTATTTTCTCTGCGCTGCAACTGCCACTACGGAGGGGCGGAGGTAGGAGAAGCTATGAAATCTCCAACAGCTGCAGCCGCCGCGAAAGTGAAGCTTTGGAAGCTGCCATAGCAAAAGCTACCAAAGCAAAAGCTGCCGAGGCAAAAGCTGCCAAAGCAAAGCTGCCGAAGCAAAGCCACCGAAGCCGCGAAAGCAACGCTGTGGAGTCCGTGGAGGCCGCGAAACCTGCGGAAGGCGCGAAGGCAAGGCTGCGAGAGCCGCGCTAGGCTGCGAAAGCCGCGGAAACAAAGCTGCTGAACCCGCGAAAGTTGTGCTATGAAGGCGGTTAAGGGCGGGGTCAGAGGCGGATCAGCAAAACGCTCAAGTGAACGCGTGCTGCTTGGCGCTCCCGGTAGACCGCGGGGAACGCCTTCACCGATCTGCGACGCAGCAGCACCTGACGCAGCACGCGAATTGACGTTGCTGCTACTGCTGCTGCAGCTGCTGCTTGTGGTGTTTTCCGTTGCCGCTACCTGCGGGCCGGTGGTGCTGCTGCTGTGGCTGTATTTGCTGGCTATTACTGGCGCTGCTGGTTATTTCGGGCGGGGTCAGCGACGGTGTCTGCACGTGTGCCAGCCAACCATCGCACGGGGAGGACGGCGCTTCATAGAGGTGGGGAATACCCTCGACGTTGTGGATAGACCAGACCAGGGCGTGGCCCGCAACGAGCGGAAAGATAGGACCACGCTCCTTGCCGTCGCGACCATTTCACATTTCATTTGTATGTTGCACTTTTTTGGTGGGCAAAGCTTGAGTCGAAAACGACAAATCAAGACGATAAGTAGATGTGGATTTTTGCATTATTTTACTCCCTTCTCTTTCCTTATTTCTTCCTTTTTTTCTTTTTTTATCCTTGTTTTGATTGCACAAGCGAAACTTTTTTTTTGGTGTTTTTGTTGAAGAAATTGTTGCTGTATTGTAGAGGGGACGCGGGAGAAACTGTGTCCCGCAGGGGACCATAAAACAAACAAACCAACAAAAAGCATCCCACGTTTACGTGTGAAAGTACCTGAATAGAAAGTACGCGAGGAATTATGGCGTTATGGCGAGAAAATCTGAGGCGAGAAATTGGGGCGAAAAAAAGAAACAAAAGTTGCGGCAAGAATTGAGTCAAGAACTGCGGCGAGAAAATCGCAACGAGACAGTGGAGGCAGTAATTGCGGCCAAGGTAACTCTGGCAAGAATTGAGGCGAAAACTGTGTCGATACTAACGGCGACCAGTGGCGAGACGAAGAGACGAAGTACTCCATCCCAAATCCGGAGGACCGATGACCCGAAAAGCAACAACGCGAAGTTGGAGCGACGGGTGGAGGTGGTTTTCATTGACAATTGTTATTCAACAAAATCACGGGGCAACAGCGGAGAAAAAAAACGGTCCAGAAGGCAAACAAGCAGCTGGCGTCCCAGTTGAACGTAAACTTCGTACGTGGAAATTTGGGCCTTTTTGCGTAAATCACCGGCCTCCTTTTCGCTGAAATTAGGTAGAACAGCGACGTGACGGAATAGGCTCCGGTCATGTGACGGGTCCGTGTACTCTGTAGTTGTACAGGTATCGTATCAAAGCAGATTTCTGTACCTGAGGGTTCGTGTTGGTAGCGGGCAGCGTCCGGCATTGTCTACTTTCTATGGTTGTTTCTCTTCTTGCCAGTTTTATGTTACCCAAAGCTTGTCTGATCGTGGTCTGTCGTCTTTATCGCCAACGATCGTCAACGATACCAGCTGCGCATCCGAAGTATGGAGTTTGTAACCGCTATTTAATAGCTGTGCCCCGCTCGCCCGCTATCGTTTTCCTCCGCCTCAACCAGCGCTGGAAGTACCGTTATGAGGTGATGGATGATATATGATGGGAAAAAAATTGTGATATATTTATGGTTCATACACGACGTTATCATAGGATAGTGTAGTGCTAGCCTGTCATGCGTTATAAGGGACTGTTCTATGTGATCAAAACTTCCCAATGGTGTTTGTAGTGACTGTTAGAGTGACTATTAGAGTGGTGGGTGATCTAGGGGGAGTGAGGGGGGAGTTCTTCGTCCTATTTTCGTGACTGTTTTGCAGAGCGTCCAGATGACATGCTGTTGAAACGTGTAGGAATGGGTATGAGTTTGCGTTGTAACCGTCTTTGTCGTCGCGCTTCCCCTCCTCCCCTTTGTTCCGCCAGCTCCCGTGAAGCCTTCGTCTCGCCTCCTTCTAACCCGTTCTGCTCTTGCTTTGCGTCCAGCGCTGGCGTTATTCTGACAGTGTGTGGAGCTTCGTCTGCCACCACCACCACCCCCCTTCCCCCCCCCCCTTTTTTTTTTTAGCGTAGTTGTTGTGGCGTTTTCTTGCCTTTGTCAGACGCTGGTACTGCGTAGGGGACTTGATTCTGCTTCATTAGAGTACTTACGGGAAACCTTGACGAAAAGTACGACGGTTGCAGCACCAACCACACGAAAGAACGCTGGGGCTACTGGGCTTTGGAAGTGGTTAGTTTATTTTCCGAAGTTGGAGCATAAGTAGTAGTTGTAAGGCACACGCGTAGCATGACAGTACTCGTGCTGCTGTGTGCGCGCTCACACGAGACGCCGATGAGGTCGACCATAAGGGGTTTTTTTTTCCGGGTACCCACAAGGTTTAATTGTATTGAAAAATGTCCTGGCGTCAAATTTGTTTTTTATGCGTGCGGGTAGCCAGAAACAGAAGTGAATATTTGCCTCGAAAAAAAAAACTCTTTATTTGGAGATTCGTATATTATTTCGTGGTTTACTTGCGTTTATTTTACTCCAGTTTTATGTTTTTTTGTGTTGACTACTGGTCTTACGGAAGTTTTACGGTTTGCTTGTGGTTTTGTGCTATATTTTTTGTGGTTTACGTTTCAGTTTATTGTGGGATTTTTCATTTTTTTCTGGTTTTTGGGGATCCCTCAAGTTTTTTCGTTTAGGAAGCGGGTTCTAAGCCCATTTTTCGAACGTCGGAAATAGCCTGCCATTAAACGGAAGCGAAACCGATACCTGATACACAACAGCCTGCTCTACAGCGTCACGGATGCGGGTCACCAAAACGAAACGCGATGGCGGTCACATTTTTAGGCGAATACCCGTGGTCTTGGTTTCGTCTTGATATTATTGTACCAGTACTGCCTTTGAACCCTTTATACGCTTTAGAGGAAAACCGACTATTTATCGCATTATAATAAAACAAGTCACAATTGCAGGATCAGTCAATACTAAAAAGACCTTAAATACAAAAACGTGCCTGTGTCTGAATTCGTGTCCGCTTGGCCCACAAGAGGTACCCGCTTGAATTTTTATTTTATAAATCCCTCGGCTTGGCCCCCCCCGAAGTTTCAGCTCTATTGGCGGTCGCCTGTGGTCTGGTTGTGTTGAGTCGGTAGCACGTGGACCTCCTGGGGTTTTTGCGTTTGGCACTTGTTTGTCTAATCTCCTTCAGTGCTCAGCCTTCTGGGGCATTAGGTGTGGCGTTCGCTTGCCGAATATTTTGTCGTATTTATTTTTAAAGCGATCCAGCACCCACATCACCTCGAAGATGAGCTACGGCGGTATTTCCTCTATAGAATGAGAGAAGCAACAGCGAAGCTACTGATTGATGTCCGTGGCTCTGCACGACGGCTGGCTGCTTGGATGCAACCCCTTTCCCACATGCCAGCTGACATCGTCCCACAACCCATCTTCAAACTATCACAGTATTACCTCTGTTTCCTGAACAACAGCTCGTGTTTTCCATCGCTCAAGCTTGATGAGTTGCTGTTGTAGGAACCTGTACACACGACAATTTTACCCGTAACGTGTCGCTGTGCTTGGTTTATGTATTCTTTTATTTTTTTATTCAGCAGATATTGCGTTCTCACGTTAAACCTTTTATTTCAAGGAAGAAAAAATTTATTTCTCTTTGCAGTGAACTTCGGGTGTCTTTCGTTCGATACACGAAAGGAAAAAGAAGCGCTGCGGCATCTATTTACTCTCTGCTAAACCCTTACTGCAATAATCCCATAAGCTATACAACTTGTTTCCCTTTCATTTGTATTTTGTTTTCCTTTTTTTCTTCGCCGATCGAACTGAGATAATCGTTGCGCTTCGCAATCATCACGTCGGACAGTCAGTTTTATTGAATATGAAGTAAAATACACCCACCCATCCGTATGAGTTACGTTTTATTTTCCTGCTTCTGAGAAAATACTGGCTTCACTTGATTCGTCCACCGCCGCAAAAATATCGACTCTTCAAAGGACAAGCATGATGTCTTAACTGGTTGGCGTGTTTGTTTTTTCTTTGTATTTTTATATAATTCGGACAATTAATTCAAGCGAAGCACGTTTCTTATTAGCGACTACAATAAAACAAACATTACAAAGCTGATTTCCAGGGTCGCGTGCCCGAATCTCCGTATCCCGGCCGACCACGAGAGTCTCGAAAAACAAAAACAATAACCAAAATAATCGTTATGTGACGGCGGCTTGCATCGTGTTCGTCTTTTCTAATTCCAACCAACGCGCAGAGTTAAAGACACTTGCAAATATCCACGAGCGCGAGTTCCTCGCGGCAGCTACAGTGCAGGCCAGACGTGTACGGCCGGGAGCCGGCGTTATTGCAAGGTTAAATTACGGTTAAATTACGGTAGAGGGATGCACCTAAAAGTGGTGGGGCTCCTTGCTTGATGGGCAATGTACCTCGCTCGCACTCACCTAAAACCTAGCGAACATGAACGCATGAAAGTGCAACCTGCGAACGCGAACCGGATGAACGATCCCGCGGCCTAGGCCAATTAAATAGCTCTACGTAGCTTTTCCTGGTCACTTTCTCTTCGGTTCGTCGGTTCTCTGGTCTGGGGATATTGATCCTTGTCTACTATAATTATAGTTTGGATTCGTGTTTTGAAGAACTTGCCGTGACAAGGTCAAGTTTTGAAACGATTTTGCTGTATTCTGTTTTGTGCACTTCGTTTGATGGGACCTGTACCTCATTCGCCTACCAACTGGTGTAAAGGAAAGTAACAACGTGCGTCCGGTTAATTGTCCCATGGGCTGTAGGTGTTCCTGATAACTTTTCTCTTCGGTTCTCTGGTTAGGGGGGGACATCAATTTTCATCTCATTGTAGTTTTGAAACACGTGTTTCGAAGAAATTTCTCTCGGTTTGTTTGGTTTGGGAATTTTTTTTTTTGTCTCATTATAGTTTTGAAACACGCGTTTTGAAAGAGTAAATTCCCGTGAAAGTGCCACTGTAAGTGTTGAAGATGATTGCCTGTGTCATGGTATACTGTTTTATGCACCTTGTTTTTGAGTTGAAGCACCTTTTCGTCAAAAACGATGAGAATGTACTGTGTACCATGCAAAAATAAATGGAGCACGCTTTGAGCGATTTCCTTCCGCCACCAACCCTGGCAAGTTTTTTTTCATGTTCCCACCACCACCGCGTTCACGCCCATACATGTCGAACACCGCCGTCCCTCACACTAACACCAACACCTCACACGATGGCATCACATCGGCCGTGCTCGTCAGCTCCTGGCATAAGTTCCGGCCAAATATAATTCCAACATATATACATATTGCTTTTCTGTCGTGTTTGACATCGACGTCCTTCGCGTTGGCCGTGTCGAATTGTATCGATACGTGTACAGTTCCACACACAAACGTCCCGTTGGGGTATAGTTGGGCCCATGAAAGATCTGGCTGCGTTCCTCACCTTGGTCTGGGCAAGAAAACAAACCCTCTCGGCGTGGACAGAGGCCTCTCTTTTCTGCGCACGTTCCTCCTGGTCTCAACACAGCAGCGTTCAGGTATGTGGAGCTACATGGGTTTGCGTGGTCCCGGCTGATAGGATGCCTACGGATGTATGTGCAGTAGTTAGAAACTCACGTTTGTCGGCCGCGAGCATTTTTTTTCTGTCGCGTTCTACGTTCCACTCTTCGTGTTCTACAACGGCTGCGTTTGACTGTCTTGCGATGCGCGATAGATGAGCGCCGCTGGTCCAACCATTGCAAGCCTCGCGGCACTGTTATGGCCCCACGGATCGAACGTAAACGTTCCTGGTGTACAAACGGCTGATCGGTTAGCTGATATTCCTTGCGAAAGGTAGATTATGGACGTGTTTTTTGTTAAGGATACAAACGATCTTATTGTCGCAACTTTGGTAAAAACGACACGGATGAAACCGGAATGTGACCGAACGGTTGCCCTTATGGGATCAGGTTGGCGTAGGATGAGGGTTCTAAGAGGGGGCAGGGAAGTCGAAGATCGGCGTAGGATCGGGGTAGCGGCTACACTGCGGTCGACAAGACCGTCACTGTATCATGTCTTGTGAATTTCCGAGTTGCATGCTTTCCTGGAATCATATTTTAAGTTCGTGTTCACCGGGCGGTTGGCGTGATCTTAAATCCGTTGCTTTATATCTACTGCGCTACTAATCACCAATGCTGACGAGCTATTCCCTGTTGTTCCACAGGTATATATATATATACCTAGGGATGTCTACGAGTATGAGCTAAAATGTCTGATAGCTTTGTCTGAAAATATCCACTTGAAAATATGCCGTCAGCTCCATTGTCTATCAAGACAAGGCGATTTTTCAAGACTGCAGCAGTAAGAGCATCACACCCACAAGGCAAACGTTTGTCGTGTTCGTTTTTAAATAAAATAAGCAGGTAGCTCAGCTTGTGGTGTCAGACTCCAACATTCAAGGTCGCTCTTTCGAATCGAGCTATCCTAGTTTTTTCGAGGTACACCCTTGTTTTATTTCGAGACAGTTCATCCCTGATGCTCTTTTTACGTACACGATTCTGTGGTACCTGGCTTGCGTTACTACTATACATGTTACCACACCGCTCACGTTGTTTGCCACACCCCCAAGGTTCGGGACAAGGATGTGTTGGTTACCGCATACGGTCCCGAAGAGAGGCGTTTCTCGTTTCCCAGATACTCTTCCCGTCAGGTCAATCAAAGCTGCGCTGCAGCAATGCTGCTGTTGCTTCTCATCAGTTAGCTTTTAGGTCGGATGGGATGTTTCGCTTCCTCAACGTAGACTGGGGGGGGGGGCGGGGGGCTGCTGCTGTATAGCCAGAACTCCTCTGTATTCAAGCCATCTGTGCCATTCACTTATGTATGCGAAAAAGTATACATTTGTCTGGCTCTGAAGTGATCAGGTGTACCAGTTATTTGTGTTCGTAAAAATGCATGCTTCCATCTAAACTGCAAAACAAAAACACGGACGAGGGAAAGCAGGCAAACGTGTTGACACTGCAGCACAGCAGTGGTGTGATAATATACGTACAGCAAGTCCTGACTTCCAGGCAGGTGGTGCAATAAAACCGCAAGAAAAAAAACAGCGTCGACAGGAGTTCGAGCCTAACAACTGACCAGTAGGTGCCGTCAGCCAACTGAGTGACTTTAGTCGGCAAATCACCAGCTGCTGGCCAACCGACTTGCACCCTTAAGTCAAGAGTCAGGAGAGCGAAGCGAGCCAAAACAGCCCCCCGGGTGAGGGGCCCCGATAAGAAAGAGAGAAAACTTACTTCGCGTTCAACAATCCTACGAGTACACAAATTCAGTACGTCGGACGGTCGGCACCTCCGGAAAACGACCAACTATTGGTCCGACTAGTAACTAGTTGGTGACTTGAGTTGTGTCGACTCACAGCTGAAAAAATGGTATTCGCGCAGCCCGGCGACTTTTAGCTGTTAATCCCTTTATGGCTTGAGACGAAGAACACGTCCAAAACAGCAATGGCGACTACAAAGTTCAACGGGGCACGTGCGACACGCGCGTAGCGCTGTTGTGTTTTGCGACTATCAATACTGTAGTTGACGGTTGCACGCTCCGTGCAGAAGAGTCTGAAAATACCGCACTCAGTGAAAAATTATCCTCAACACGTCAGCTGTTGAGTTTGATTTTGTTGTTTTTCAGGTCGATCGTCTGGAAGAGGCTGAAAATACCGCACTTTATAAAAAAATATCCTAAACACGTCAGCTGTTGAGTTTGATTTTGTTGTTTTTCAGGTCGATCGTCTGGAAGAGGCTGAAAATACCGCACTTTATAAAAAAATATCCCAAACACGTCAGCTGTGAGTTTGACTCGTTGCTTTTCAGGTCGATACACCAGAGTCCCAAAAGGGGCCATACACTGCGCGCGGGTGGCGTGACTGAGGCTGCGCACTGTCTCTTAAGAGCTTTTTTTTCTTTGTCGATAGGATACGCACGCATCGACACTCGAGCCGAGAAGCGGCGAGATCAAGCTAGGTGACCCAAAACGCCTCTAAAAAAAGGGAGCATGGCCAGGACCGAAAAAAACTTGAAGTGAAAACGCTCCGAGCTATAATATTATGACGGGGGGGAGCTCAATGACCAAGTGCTGAGTGCACGTCAAAACAAGCACACACGCAGGCGCTCTCGTCAGGTCAATGCAAGCAAAAATCTTAGCGTGGGAAATGCGTGATTGGATAATCTTTTTCGAAGCCGTCTCTGTTTTGTTTTGTTTTTTTTCCGTGTTTTCCCGATTGTTCACTCCAAAACAATCCACTTCCACCCACCCACCCTATATTCTACGTGGTTGAGGAAGGGGAAGTTAGCGGCGTTCGGTTCGATGTCGTCGTCGATCCGACCGACGTTATTCGTGACGCGAATGGGGCCGCTCTTGGCCCTCCGCTGTCACCGCCACCGCTCTCAAACGCGTAAGCGGTGACAGTGGTGGAGAGTGGAGGCTGCAGAAGAAGCCGTAGAGCCGACGATCGAAACGCCTGACTGCGTGGCGCTCTCGAGGCGACGTCTGCACCGATCCGCGAGGCGGCACCGGCACGAGAGGGACATTGCTGCCAGCACCAGCACAACCGCAGGCAGCAACACCACCACTTCCGTCGGACGAGGGGGACGAACGAGCTTCAGAGAGGTGGGGAATGGGCAAACCAGACAGACACAAAATATGTCGGTGGTACGAACAGACTAAAGCAGGGCGTCGCCTACGACGGCAAAAATTTAGGACCACGCTCCTTGCCGTCGCAGCCTTTTTATTTTTCTCTCTTATATCGTGCTTGTGTCACGCTGGTTTCACGCTACTTCGCGAGCGAGTCTTGTATCCATAACGGCGAAGGCAGACAAGCCCCGGGGCGAGTTTTGTCTCTGGTTTTCCTTTCTTCCTTCTTAACTTTTCATTTTTGGTATCCGTCTTTCCGTACTGCCGTATTTCCTACCTTTAATATCCTTGTTTCTTTACGAGTATTTATTTTCTTTCTTGATATATATTTTCCTTTTTTCCTTGCGGTTTTAATGTGCGCGCAAAAGGCTTTTTTTTCATGTTTTAATGGAAAATGCCTGCCCTGTTTTGTCACCTCGAAAATGGAGGGGGCACGGGAGCAAAAGTGTCGGGGAAGGGGCATAAAAAAACAAACGAAGACCGAAGTGCTTCCCACGCGTGTGAAGACGCTGGGCTGAAAAAATGAAAAACGAGGTATTGCGGCGAGATACCCGCGGCAAAAACTGAAGCAAGAAATGCGCCAGAAACTGTGTCCTACGTAAAGGCGACCGGTGGCGAGACGAAGAAGTTATGTGTACTCCACCCTTAATGCGGCGGACCGATGGCCTAGAAAGCGAAGTTGGAAGGAAGGGCCGTGGTGGTCCTTATGGACAGATTTGAGGTTGCTCGGTCGAAGACGAAAGATGAAATGTCGAAAGGGCAACCTGCTTTCAAACCTGCTATCAATAGTATAGGTCCGTAGCGGCAACGCACCGGTTTCATTTGTACCTGATGTGCCTACTCCAGAAATTTGGGTGTTTGGTGTTTTTGTTGGCCTCATAGAGATTACGTCGTATATACAATACACTTGGATGCGAAGTATACGGGGAAATAAAACGTCATGGAATAGGGCCAGGTCGGATGCGGAATTCGCGTACTGTTGTTTTGTTGTCAACTTGTTGAGTCCGGACTAAATCGGTTGGTGGTATTGATCGTAGGGTTTTGGCGTACGCATATTCGTTTTGGTCGCGTGCATGTCTTTAATGGAATATTTGCCATCTAATTTTTACCACGCCCGGCTCATGGTGGGTAGGTTTTCAACGACACTAGAGAAGCTACGCCTCGAAATGGGACAATTTGTAGTATCATAAAATACGTGCTTCTTTTGCCTACGCCGCTCTTGCCAAAATATTATATCTGCTTCATCCACCGCTCGAAGCATTATGCCATAAGCAATATAATTGCGTTGTTCGTACGAGGTGATCGGATTATGTCATACCAGGGTATCATATTTTGTAACGTTATTCTAACAACCTCAGCTGTGAGTTCGACGAATTTAGGGTCGATACTCATCTTTTGATATTATACGCGATACGCGCAGGGGGGGATTAGTTGTGTCGTCCCCCAGTGTATTATCATCTGCGCCATGTTTTTAGCTCTATGAAGGCAACAAGTTGTTCAGATGACTGGCTCAACCTGCTGAAATGTGTAACTCCCGTGCTATGTGATTGTGTCGTCTCGTCGTCGTGCTCCCTCATCTCGTTTCCCTCAGCTCCCGTGAAGCGCACGTCTTGCCCCCCCCCCCCCCTGAACCCTGCTGCCTCGCTCCCTGCATGCCGCGCCGGCTTTGTGCTGAGCGCGTATTGCGTTTTTGAAGTTTTTTGTTTTCCTTTTTGGTGTGTGAACTGTTGTGAAATTCCCTATCCGTGTTGTTGGACTGTTGAATATGCTCAACACCCTGTTTGTCGCGAAGGCCATTGCAATGCGGATGACCGACCCGCCACAACAATCCCAGTTAACGTTAACGGTGTTACTAACGGTGTAACTATGATAACCGAATACAGTATTAACCCCTTGAGACGTCAGAGGGGAAACATGGCCAACACAACTGACGTTTACGGCATCGACCGTTGGAAGCAAAGCGGGCTGGGCTGCTTGGATATTGGTGATACATTTCGTGTCCGAACTGAAATAACACAAACAAGACGGCATGATCCCCTTCCTAATGCTGCGCACTGGCGGAGACCGTGGATAACGTCGCACTTGTCATGCCTTTGGCCGCTATATACCCGGACTCCGCAAGGGTTAATAGTATCATTCCACGCACGTGTTGACATGTCCGTGCATTGTATTGCATGTACTCTGGGTACATCTCTTGACATACCTCAGCATTCCGGGCTATTACGTATTATACGTGCCAGGGGATGGCTGATGCTATGTATAATCGTCGTCTTTCTTCCATGTCTCATCTTTTGAGCTTCAAGTCCCAAGGGAGTTACAATCTGGTGTTGCGTTTCCGGCTGACGCTATGTCACATTGCATTTCGGAATTATGAAAGTCACACGCAACGACAGAAGTTGGCGCTTGCACCCGACCATGTTATGAGAGTGTAAATGCGCACGTCAACACGCCCTATCTGATGTCATGGTTTTTTGTGTGGCTTTGTTTCAAGCGTGAGCGCTTGCTGCAAACGCGTCTTCGGCCTTCTATGGTGTTTATTTACGTTTTGGACGGCGCTGCGGGTGCTGGCGTGTGATGCCAATTACCGTTCCATTCGGATCAGCATGTAGCGCCTTTAAGGGGTGATATTTACAAGAGGTCGCTCGGTCATATCCGCGGCGAAGTAGCGGTTGTCATCGCTACGGAAAAGCTGCGAAAACATAAGGGAAAGGTCGGTGTTATCAACCGTCTTTAAATAAGAAGGACGTGCAGCAGTAGAAGTGTCACCATGCTTAGCGCGTCCCGTACATCCTCCTACCTTCGCGCCAAACACATTCCCCGCTCCAGCAGCCGGGCCTGCTTTGCGAGAGGTTATTAAATTTCGTCATTATTTATTATAGAGGGCCCAAAGGGATAATTGCTAGTGATCCTCATGCGATACGCCGCCCAAATAATGGTTTATCGTGAATCGCCCAAGCATGCATCATCACGTAAGCGAACGTTGATCTGTCGTAACCGGCCAAAAGGTGTACCGCGCCAATATTGGCTTACGTTAACCATCAAAACGTATACCGTGCAAATCTTGGTTGCCGTTTCCGTGTACAGGTTTACCGTCAAGCCAAGTTACCGTTCAAATTCCCGCCCTGCATAGGGTTGTTTTGTTTCCGTTGCTACATTGCAAGCGCTTATTTTCTGCGGTTAAACTAAGTATAAGCATGGCCACTGCTTTGGTAAAAGCGAAAATTGGAAATTGGAGCGTGACGTAATGGAGGATTGAAAGGGCGGGTAATGTGATACGTATCACCCAAAACAAACATACCTACTGTAAAAGAAATACGTCGTAAAAAGGTACCACAATGCTGTAGCACTCTAGTATCAAGTGCAAATGTTATTATATCGATATGATGATTATCTAGAGGTTACTCGAGGGTCTTTTGCCAACACCCAAAGCTCGATGACTAATATTGTAGCGTTCTCCATGTTACTTGGTTTCGGTACAATAAACATACCCATATTTGAATATTTTTTACTAAACACGCTGTTCAGTAAGAAATTCTCCTGGTGTACCAGGTATTCAACAACGCTCCGTAACGCCAGAAACGCAGCAGGCGTAATTGTTTAGGTAGATTTCAGGCAGCAGATACCTATGGCTTGTTTTTTTATACCGCTCACGTGCGCCCGGCTGTTGCTGACCTCGCGCAGTGATGCATTATAAAAGACGGAGCGCGCAACCGATGCATTGATTGTGGAACTTGCCTTTTTGAGAGTCGACCGGTCGGTAGAACTGTCACCTGACGAATTATTCATGTTTATTATACGTGGGTATGACGGAGGATTTCCGAAAATTCGAAGTACGGCATGCGATTTGACTAATTTCCTTCCCTCCGCAAAGGTGAAAGGAAAGTCGCTTGATATGCGTTTGTGTGTCATGCCTTTTCATCAGTTATTGCGCATGTTTGCTTATTTATTGTTATTTACTGAGTACTTGATTACTTATTTGTTTGTTTATTTTTTCATTGATCCGCCGGCGGATGGGGCAAAATGAAGCTTAAGCTCACCACACTTCCGCGTATTTTGATACACGTCGCGTGTCGATTTAACTCCATTGCCTTCGCAATCCAGCGCTAGCTGGCGTGTTTTTCGGTTCCCACCATAGCGATAGCGTGAGCTGACCCGATCGGCGGTCCTCGTTATTTTATTCATTTAATTTAATTATTTTTATATCTTTGATTTTTTGTTGTTTTGTTGTTTTGTTACATACGAGGTATTTCCTAGTTCATATGTATTTATTTAGTTTAACGGCCCCGAAGACCACTGATAGGGACAGCTTACGCTATACCTACAATGGGACCCGAAGGTTGCGCCAGCTAGCGTTGGGCTGCGAAAGCAACTGAGTTAAATCGACACACGACGCGTATGAAAATACGTGGAAGTGTGGTGAGCTAAAGCTTTATTTTTCCCCATCCGCCGGAGGATAAAAATGAAAAAAAAAAATTAACGGCCCCTCCAAACGAGGAAAAATTATCGAAAAAAATTAGTTGAAAAAGAACGAAAGGCAAAACTAAAGAATAACGGGTTTCATTTGTCAGATAGCAGAAACTAGCAGTAGATATCCCGATAAACCCGTTTGCTTTATCGTTTTTTTTAATCCAAAAAGTATTTTGAGCGATCGAAATGGGGTCAAAATTATCGAAATATGGGATAATCAGCGCGAAGAGGAACGTAGGGTGACCGGTTCTCATGCACACGGTGGGTGGGGTAGTGCGTGAGGCTGCCACGGTTCTTGTCCGCCGTCGAAGCCAGCATATATGGGTAGGATATGACCAAGGGGTGGCTATGCAAGAAACCAGAGGGTCAGGACGTGGCTGTGGCGATATATTTTTCGAATCACGTGCCGCTCAGTAATCCAACGACTGCCGACAAAGAACCATGACCAAAACACAACTTCTAGAGCACTTCCGGGGGGACGGGTTGGACCACGAGCACCGCCTACTCTCAGGGGTGTCTCGGGTATGCGAGTTGGGTGTATTCGGCTACGTCGTTGGGTGCATTCGCCGCGAGTCGGTGTGCTGTGGCGGTTGAATTATTCTGTCAAGTTGCACCGCGAGTTTTAGCGTGAAAGATCAATTATTTTCAGTTTTTTTTTTCAGAAGTTTTTCAAAAGTCATTTGGAACGAACCTGCGTTTTTTTTCATCCAAAAAACTGCGGTTTTCATTACAAAAACGAAAGGATTTCCCCCTTTTCGTTTTTTTTTACGTATTTACTTAAAGACACACACCCTGATACTCCGTATACTGCCATTTCTTGCGTATGCTTAATAATAGTACGGTGTGCGGTTTTGAAGAGAAGAACCCTCAAGATACAAGTATGTATTGAGGTTCCAGGCGCAGTGCCCTGATCGCCTTTTTTTTTGCGTTTTTTTTTTCGCGTTGATGTGGTTTGCTCGCGATGAGATCCCACCTCTTGGTGTGTATTTTACGAGGTTCCACGCATTGTGCCCTGAGCGAGTCTCGTTTTTTCTCGACGTTTTTTCGTGTTTTTGTGGTTGGCTCGCGATGAGACCCCACCGCTCGGTCCGCGCTACTTCCTCATCGTGCTCGCCGACCCCGAATGCGCCGGGGGCGGCCGTGCTTGTGCCGTGTCGTGGTGGGGCGTGTGACTGTACTCGTATTTTTCCTGTTTTTTTCGGTGGTCGGCAAGTTTTTTTTAAAGAAAAAAGTAAGTGAAAACTAGGTATATTTTTGCCATTTATGGGTACAGTGGATATTTCACTTGACGAATGGCCTCCTGGCCCTCGGCCATAAGGCCCATCCTCGGTTCGCTACTTACTTATCGTGTTCGCCAGCCCCGACTGTATCGTGGCGACCGCGCTCGCGCCGTGTCGATGCTGAGCCATGTATGAGTACCTTGAATAAACACCGCCGACTCTCTCTTGTTTCTGTACCCTTTTTCACACCACAAGTAGGTATACCAAGTTATTTTGAGCCATAATATGGTACACTGCAAACACTGCCCTGGATATGGCTCCCTGGCCCTCTGTTTGGCCAGCGCCCAATCGTACGCATTGTTGGCCAAAAGGGTCGGGGAACGTCTCTTTGTGCCTACTCAAGTTGGGTTTCACCTGTGTCTGTCTGCGATCCTACCATTAATGGTTCATCGCATCCCCTCTGTAATCTGTCACAGCCAGTATTCTTTATACCAGGATGGACGATCAAGCGTATACGACGAGTGTCAACTCCAGAAAACCGAATTTTATGTAAGAAAGTGTGCGGCTTGTACCCACCGATTCCGAGAAAGTTGGTTTTGATATGACATGCTAATCAGCTGCACGCATGCGAAAGGGGCACACGCGCTGCATCGGCATTGAACACGCCCGCGTCTTAGCTAACCCGTTCAGGAGTGCACCCGTATTTTTCGGGGACAAACTTGTTGGAACTATTAATAGTGCGGGATGATTATTATTTTTTTCTACCGTAAAAAGATTGGGTTAAGTTTAGGGG
Organism: Undaria pinnatifida; assembly: GCA_012845835.1. NCBI lineage: Eukaryota > Phaeophyceae > Laminariales > Alariaceae > Undaria > Undaria pinnatifida. Next base: position 12,201,498 of record JABAKD010000011.1, read on the forward strand.
TCGACATACTCACGCTTCCGTATACAAGTAAAGCTTGCGCTGCCGAGGTAGCAACGAGGACCGCCGATAGGGACAGCTCACGCTATCGCTATAGTGGGAACCGAAGGACACGCCAACTAGCGCTGTATTCCGAAGGCAATTGAGTTGAATCAACACCCGACGTGTATGAAAATACGTGGAAGTGTGGTGAGCTTAAGGTTTATTTTTCCCCATCCGCCGGAGGAAGAAAAAAAAAAACTGTTTAGCCAACTCAGCCGAGCACTGCCGAGGAGCTCGCCGCAACGTCCTTGCCTTGCCTTGCACTTGCACTTGCCTTGCCCTTGCCTTGCGGCCGCAGTGCGTTTTTCGCTCTGTTTTCAGTACCGTAGTAGCTACGACCGTGTTATGTGCCAAAGCAGCGTGCTTCCGCTCGCGCACGACAGATTGCCGCCGAACCGCTTGCTCGAGGATAGTCGCGTGGAAAAGACGCTCCGTGAATACTAAGGATGCATACTCGTGTGTCGTGCCTATAGATCTGGTGTTTCCATCAAGACCCTGGGGCACACCACGCATGTACTCCACACACTAAACACCGCGCATAACAAGTTATTTCTGCGACTATGGCAAATGATGCTAATTTCTTAATTATCCTGTCTCCAAACACTAAACACCGCGCATAACATGTTAATTCTGCGATTATGGCTCAATTATCCTGTACCAAGTATAGGGAACGTGCTCAAAGCTGAACGTGCTCAAAGCTGGCCCTTCCACTCTATCTTGAACTAGACGGCTGTGCGGTGCCTGCAATATATGTCCACGCTCGCGCCTTCTTGTTCCCGTGTTCTTACGTATTCCCCGAGAACGGCAGGTCACTTTTATGGCTTCTTTTTTCAGCAGCTCGGAACCACTTGCTCGAGTGGCTACCTTATTTTTTTTTTCGGTCTGAAACTTCAGTGATGTTTGGTTGCGCGATGTGTACCGCCACGATATACACTCACTTCGCTGCTCCAACACAACCGTTCGAAGTCCGTTTTTGACTGTAGGCAAAGAGCCACCATTCGCGCGAGTGGCCTAAACCCTCGTCGTGATTATGGGGGGTGCCCCCTGTACCGTAGCCCTTAGTGTAGTATCACTTGTTTTTTCACGGTGTGCTGGAGTTCTGTGGCTGAAGGTCCAAATATATCCGGTTCGAAAATATCTAATCTTCGTGTCGCTTCACGTCCGAAATTCAAATCTGTAACAAAACATTTTTTGCTCACTTTTTCGAAATTTGGTCAAAATTAAGTTCAAATTCCACAGTTGCTGTAGTGTTTATGAGCAAAAATGGTCTGCGTGACACATTTCAAATCCGCCATAAAACGGTACATCAGTGTATTTTCCGCCAGTTTTCGGTATACAAAACGTAAATAATATTTCACGGGAAAATCAACCCCAAGAGTGGTATACCGTTTTGGCGGTACAACCAAGACGTACCGTTTTATGGCGATCAACTCATGTCGCCACTTCATAAAACGGTAACAGTGGTTTTTACACAAGCTTGCGAAGTTCGCTCAAGCCACCCTAAATCCCAGCGGGAGGTACCGTTTTCTGCCGAGGTGTACCTTTTTTGGCGAGAAAAATACTTGGCCAAAATTACCTACTGAGGTTTTGGCGAGACAAGATCCTTCAAGTAGTATCAGCAGGCATCCTTTCTGGGAATGTTTATGAGTGATCGAAGTTGAAGCTCATGCTTCGCATTGTCGGATGGCAAACATTACTTAATTACTACCAGGTATGTAGTAGTGATGCCACCGCTGCTACGCCAGCGGGACCGGTACGGCCGAGGCTCGTGTACAACACGACCAGCCACCCTCCCAACAGTCAGCCAGTGAATAATCCACGGGCACGTAAATACAGCTTCAGCCTCAAGCAGCAATATAAATGAATCGTCGGAAGGACTACGCCTCAAATTGTTTGAGAACCCCCTCTAAAGCCCCCACCCCGTACCTAATTTTTGTTGTGCTGCCGCTGCAGCGCCTACGGCTGTACGTACATACCCGTACCTACTTTCTACTGGGTGCATGTACCTCTGCTGTACCTACTGCATGCTGTACTTGGGGCTACAGCTGTACCAAGTACGTCTCTACGTACCTCCAACCGCTGGATGATACTATGCTGGTACCTTGGTGTATGTTTTGGCGTGTTTGGTATGTACGTACTGTTGTACTGCTACTGTGCGTAAATTGCGGTACATACTGTCTACTTATTTATGTACCTTTCTATAGAAGTACCGATTCGATGCGGCTGGCCGGTAAGGCTTCCGTGCCTGCTGGCGAGCCTTTCGTATGTTTTGGTTGCCTGCTGGCTGGCCTTTCATATTTTCCCCGTTGGTCCGTAAGACTCCCGTACCTGCTGGTGGGCTTCTCACAAATATTAAACGTCACACAGCGTCACAGCTGACGTTTCGTTGCTGGTTCTGTCACGAGATGTCCTGTACAACAGCGAGCTGACGTTTTTTAGATAAGACAAGGTGCATCTTGCATTTTTTTTTCAAGTATGCGTGGTCCCAGACCTGTCAACCTTCACATTTTGCATGCCATATGACCACTCGCACCTCTGGCTCGAACCTTTGCGGCAGCCTGCAGGGAGAGCAGAGTGCAGCGTGCAGAACAAAGCACTACGGCAGTACTCCCGCGCACTCGTGTGGCATTACTTGAAGGCCCCTGCGCAGAGCTCTGCCTCAGTTGTCCCTGCGTTGTGTTGTGTCTGTTACACCTCTGCTGCGTTGTCGCTGTTTTCTACGCACGATTCAGATGAGGTTGTGTATGTACGAATGAGCGAGTAAGCTTCCATCTCTCGTGTCGTTCTGGGAATTGCTCTGCTGTATTCTTTGTATATCTTCCTTGCTACATACTCGTTCCATGGAGGAGTGTCTATGCGTGGGGAGCATGGGAGGGAGGGAGCTGGCTGTAATGATGGCACTAGCACTCTGACTGGGCATCTGAGGGGAAGGCGCTCAAGTGCGCTCAAGCTGACTGCCTAGGTCGCCATTGCTGCAGCAACGTGTTGCGCGAACTCGCATCATTTGTTTGGGACTATCCAAGACAGCAGGCAAATCGCACATACGTGAAAAATGTACCCGCAAATTTGTGCGGATGCCCGGTCACCCATCGGTCAGTGTACTTTCCAAGATCTGGAAATACTTAATTTAAGAACAATGGCAAACGCCTCCCGGAGGAACTTCTAAATTCGAACATATTACCGACGGACATCACCGTGTTCATTTTTAGAGCCTAACTATACACGCTACGAGTAGTCTACACTAATTATTTTGTTTTGGAATCTCACACACCAGAAGCGCGCGGAACAATGCTGCTTGCTGCTGTAGATTGTTTTGTTGCTGGTTAGTACACACAAGGTTACACAGCAGTAGTACGTGGACCGTTGTAAGCGCATCAAATGTGCTGAGCACAACAACAATCAGTTTGAAGTTGCACCCGAATGCTTGTACGCCGTGTACATGAAAGTCGCAGCTACTCCTACGTACCGGTACTCTGTAAATTTGGTAAACTTGCGCTTATATGCACATAACATTAGTACCAGATACCTGGTAGGCTATACAACAGCATCATCAGCATAATTAATCTGAGCCGTCCTTGCAGCAATAGTACCTTAGTTTCCGATACGCCCGGGTCAAGTACGTTGCGGTATAGCTGCATGCTCTACCATAAGGATGCGGGCGAACGCATAGGGGTGCAAAATGCAAAAGTATCATCCTCTTGCGTCACCTTTCCTCCGAAGAGGAGCCTTGTACTGCTGTATGCATGTACCTGTTATACTCGTACCTAGTGCCTGCTGTACGTGCGTGCCCGTACCTACTGCTGTGTGATACCATACCGGTATTTGTTACCTATTACCTGCTACCAGACAAAATGAGCACCGCTGCCTTGATGGCATCCCGCTCCATCCCGGGGATGAATCAACCCATCCCCGGGAGGCCTCCTTTCGACGCTCCCCACTCGTCCTGAGGGTGCCTATCGTCGCGGCAACCCTACCGAGAGGATGGAGTGTACACACCACGTTGTGTTCGCGAAAAAATGGGAATATTAGCCGCCGCCATCGTCGCTCGCGCCACGTCGATATATAGGTCACGTCGTCGGTCGCCCGCCGTCGTCTACACGCAGCCAACAACTACCTGCTGTCAACCGAGCGACGGTTTTGGGCGTCCTGTACTGCTACTGTAGTGCCCTACTACATCTGTGCGGACCGATACCTACTGCCCACGGCTGTATGTGCCGCTGCTGTACCTATTGTCTGTTGTGCATACGTGCCCGTACCTACTGCTGTAGGACTTGTGTACGCACCTCGTTCTCATTGCTATATGATACCATACCGGTACCTCGTACCTACTACATGACACCGGACAAAGTGAACACCCCTCCCTTCGTCGCATCCCGCCCCATCCCGGGGATGAGTCAACCCATCGCCGGGAAGCCGCTGTACAACGCTCCCCGCTCGTCCGAAGCGTGCGCGGCATGGCGGCAACCCCATCAAAAAGGCGGACTGTTTTTCTGTACTGCGCTGTATATGCTGATGTGCGTGCTGCGTGCGCCTACTATAATTGGCGCTGCACGTGCGTACCGATACCTACTCTCTACTGCTCTATGTACCGCTGCTGTGCCTGTACCGCTTGTTGTACGTACGTGCCGTACCTACTGCTGTAGTACGTGTGTACGCACCTCACACTCACTGCTGTATGACACCATACGGGTACCTGGCACCTACTACCTGATACCGGACTAAATTAAGACCCCTCCCTTCGTCGCATCTCACCCTTATCCCGGGGACGATTCAACCCGCCCCCGGGAGGCCGCTTTTCGACGCTCCCCACTGGTCCTGAGGCGTGCGCAGCGTCACGTTAACCCAACTGTGAAGGCGGACTGTTTTTTGTACTCCGCTGTGGTATACTGCTGTACTTACTGCGTGCGGCTACTATTTGATATTATTCTCGTTGATGGTTTTTCTCTGTGGCTAACGGCGCCCACCCCATGCACCCGTCCTTGTCTGCTGACGAACAAAATCTTTCGTGTATATTGTGCTGTGATGTGATGCACCTGTTTTAGGGAGTTCACTGCTGTGGAACAGAAGGGCGACTCTTACAGCCCCGCTCTACATAATAGCAAAACACGTCATACTGTTCTGTGACCAACGAAACACTCTAAGCTCCAGGCAAAGCACGTACCCCAGCCAATGCCCAAACTCCGCCGATCGCACCCCGCCCCACCCAACCGGCCACCGTTGAACTGCCTGCGCCCCCGCCAGTTTCGAGCGGTCACCCGTAGCAATCCTGCGCTACAGCGTACAGCTGTATCGTTTTCGACCCGCTGTATATCCAAGACTTCTCCGCTAGCCGTTTGGTCGGAAGACAGGTGGCATCGGATCGATTATGTATTTCACCCGACTGAAACCTACGAAATATCGGTGCACGCCTCTCCTCCGGCCCCGATATGCTGGCAGCGTAAGCATTTACCCCTAGCCTGTGTCCTGCGCTACGTCGTGCAACTGTACAGTCTTCGATCCGCTACACCTGCTAGGCCAAACTACTTCGCTATATATTCCGTTGTTCTGATCACAGGTGGCATTTGATCGATGTTGGCGTCTGCAATTTCCGGGTATCATCCTGCATCGTCCGCTATTAATGGTCGGCCCTGCCTCCCTTTTAACCAAGTTGATAAGCCAGCAATTTCTCACGTAACCCTGGCACACCAATCACAAGAAATCAGGGAAGTTCGTTACGCAAGGAGCAAACCGAACCACGGACAGAAAACGCAGCGGTCCCTCATGACCGGAGGCGAGCCGGCCCAAACAACGGCAAACCCACGCACCTATTACCCCACAACACCAGCAAACAGCAGAACGACTACAAACGCGACCACCAACCGCAGCCCTACCGCCCCATTCCGGCGCATATTTTTCCCATACTACGGACCGTTACGACCGCTGCTGTACGAACATACATATGGCGCGTCGGGCCTAGCGACAGCGGAGCAAACGTATGGGCACATCTACTGGTACACGCTGTGAGCATTGGCACGCATCGCCTAAAATTGTTCTTGTAGACGACGACCTACGAAACGAGCGACGATCATTATTCGGGTCGACGGCGAAGAAGGCGATGACGCAAGCGTCTGGGTCAACAGGCAAGAATCACAATCGACCATCCAAATTTGGAAGTATGACACCTAAAGAAAGGCAGCACAAAGGTGTTCGCGCTGCACTACAGTTTACTACCGTGGATATGTATGGATCTTTTGGCCGAATTGTATTCCATCATTTGCACATCCTTGCTGTTTTTCAACCATGAATCAAGGAGTGACCCTCTCCCGTTCTCGTTAAGGTGGATCTACTGCTGTACTGTTACCTGAGCAACGAAGTCCTGTTTGGTTATGCCAACATGAGTGTCAAACAATGAGATCTCCTGGCGGTCCCAGTTCGTCCCAATGGCGATCGTGCTCAAAGTTATGTTGGTTGTAAGGGTGCTACCCTCTGGCCTATTTTGTCACGCGTCTACTTCATAGTTTGCAACCACTTCGCGTGACTAGGTAGGCCAGTGGGTAGCATATTAAACTATATCCAATAAAAATGTACACTTGGGGTTCGACAATAATCTCGCCAGCGTTGACCTCCGGGGCACTCCCCTCACGCTCGGAGGGCACATTACAACCAACAGCCCCTCCCCCGCGATGGACCATCGTGTTGTGGAACTTTTTTTTTGTTCGCAATTGAATTTTTTAGTCTAGGATGATAAATCCGTGATGTTAATGTTGTTGTCGTTCTGCTTGCACTCTCGACCCAAGGCAGAAGCGCTAAGCTCGCAGGCTTATGGCCTCCTTCGCAGAGTTCCACAATATATTCCAATACCATGTACCTGGTAGCAATTATCGTCAAGCTTCATCGATTCCCACCTTGCATAGCACAATTGAAACACCGCCGGTACAGCCCCTAGCCAGGTCTTAGGAGCTATGATGGTTCCTTTCAAGGGGCATAGCCCCGACAAGGTACCGTCCAGACCAACATCACTAAAGTGTGTCCGTTCGTGCGTCGGTGTACGCTTAGTTTGGATAATCCCCTCAAATTTTATGTTGTCGGGTTTCTATTATCGGTCCTGGTCACCCTGCGGCGCAACCTCCATTGAATTGACCATGTTTTAGTACCTCTCTGACCCTCACGAAGTTTCAGCTGCTAAGCGAATTATTCAACCAACCACGGCAACCGAAAAGCCGGAGAAGCTTCCGGGAAAAGGACGGGTCAGATGTATAGGAATCGTTCGCGCATAAAGCTATCGTACGATACATGTATGTGGCTGCTTTCTTTGCTTTTGAAGCGCTGAAAAGCCCAAAGCTACAGAGGCTCACCCTAGTTTTTCGCCCTGCTTTCCTGCTTCTTGCAATGTTTCATCCTCACTTATCCCATCGAACGCCACAACAGTAAACAAATGTCTACAGGACGAGTATGATACCTCAACTATTAATTGTCGAAGTACGATTCCGACATCAATAACATGAATAGTACCTCAGAACAACTAAAACCGGCAATGATGTTGTAACTAGGGTTTCGGCGCCGATGCACCTCCAACCATCTGCTCTCTGGCGTTACGCTCACTCCTGGTCGTGTTGTGTCGCCATAAGACAACGATAACGTCACACATACATCTGATACCGGCATGAACAGGCCGTCTATGAAACGAAGGAAGCCAATGCGATGTGAACGACGTCTCCGGCGCGTTCAACGATGTACATCATTTGACTTTCCGTGGCGCTGCCATGGGCGTTCATGGCAGCGCGTTCAACGATGTTACACAGTTTGACCTTTGCATGGCAGTGTCATGATAGTGGCAAAGCGCGCGCAATGGCACGCCACAAGGGTGCACTTCCATGGGCTGCCTTGACTGTAGTGCCATTGCACTTTCTTCATCAACTCCAATGCACCGCAATTCGATCTAAATGCAGGCGGGCCTTACAAAATTGTATTGCTCAAGACTCATTCTGGCCTTTAAGCCGCCCAGTTTTTTCTGGAAAGCCGCTACCTAACACGCTGTTAAGTCACGCGACCGCCCTTGCCGACGTCGAGACCTCCGAAGGGTTAGGGCTGGTCAGGGGTTAGGTTAGCCTGGGCCGGCGCGCAAGATTAAAATTGGCCACACGTGTCCCCCAGGAGCTATTTTTGCCGGGTCATCCTGCAAGTAGTGGGAGTCACGCACTGCCATGGCCTTGGCCACCATGCCATCCGCGCAACACCGCCACTGAACAATGCACTGCCATGACACTGCCGCGGTGGCCATGAGCATTCATGGGGGTTCATCACTCCGATGGGTCTTGGTAACACTCCCATGGCACCGCTTTGACATTTCGGAGGGTGGTCACGACACGGCTGTGTGGCTTCCATGTCGGTCCAATCCCGGCCCATGAGAGTGCTATGGCAGTGCCATGGGACACCCATAGGAGTGCGATACCACGGCAATGATAGTCGGCCGTGCCATGGGACACATGTGCGTGATGCCATTAATATTTTCATGGCAAAGCCGTGAGAGCCCTTGGCATCGCCATAAACGCCCATGAATTGTCCTGACTCCCCGTGGCATTGCCATGGGAGCCCACGACAGTTCCATCACACGCCATGAACAGTACAAAAGTGTGCATCCCCAAGGGGGCGTGTTCCACGCGTTCCTTCAACGTGTACTGGAGAAGGCAGACATATGTACCTGCTTCTCGAATGTCTGGGGCACTCTGGCATTCAGCCAGGCTTGACGTTATTATTATGTTCCCCCTTTCAACTACCGGTACACCACCCAGTGCACACATACCCAAGGGACGAGGTATGTTTTGTATCCCCTGATTCTCCTGCATCCGTCGTGTGCAAATTGCATCCGATGTTAAGGCCCAAGCTGATACGCCTGGTAAACACACGGGAATTCACATTATCTCACGTCCACGACTAATGCCGTCGTAGTGACAACACTAATGCTCTAGTGGGGTGCAGCCACGTAAACACAACGGATAGGAGCCCAGTGTGCCAGTCTAATCTTCTGGAAAAAAGGGGTCGACAAGATCGCGACCATTTCCTGACGTAGTGTCCTGCAAGAGGTACAGTCAAAGAACAAGTGACAATACAACATGGCGAATGCAGCACCGCTAACACGAAGCAGACGGGGGGCTGCGGTTGGGAGGGTGACGCCTTAAGCGCCCGAACTACATTGATTGAAATTGCACGACACTCGCGCGGGCTAACTACTCCCCGCACTGCTGCACGTTGGCACTAGATGGTTCATCACTCCACGCTTGCTTCCGCATGATTGATTGTGGTCGTATCCCGAAAAGGTTGATTACGCGGAAGGGTCGGGGTCGTGTGCTCTTCATCCTCAGTCCCGGAGGCTTGGTACTGCGTACATGCGAGTACTAGCGCCTCCTCTCTCGATGTAGACAGGCGCACCTTGCATTAAAAGCGCCTTCCGCGTGCACTCAGCACTGACTGGGTGGGAGGAGTGAAACTGCCTCGCGATGATCACCTTCGGCGGTGCTCCGATCAATTCAATAGACCGCAGACTCTCGTTCTATTTATCGTGACAAGATGGCCAAGATGGCTCCTCACTTCATCTTTGAACTCTGCGCACAGCGCCTTCCCTCCCTCGGGCCAACGGTTCGCGCACGCCGTGTGCTTGCCCTGCATCGCCTATCCACACATCGGAGACCACACTAGACCGTCCCGTACTCGCACGGCGCCGAGTAAGTAGTAGGTAATGCTCGTACTCTGGTGTTTGATCTTGAAGAACGCCCGTTGCTGCTTTTCTCCCACGAGTTGGTTTCTTCAAGAAATGGAAGAAGAGCCAGTCTTATTTTGGCCTTCCATCGCAAACAAACACGGCCGCAGCGAAAATTTGCGTTGGTTCAAGGATGTGCCTATTATGTGTCACAGAAGCGATCGACACGAGAGGTCGGCCGGGCATCAAAGGCGCAGACAGGCTCAAGGTGGTAAGTTTTGTAGGCTAGGTATATAGTCTAAAGGGCATCAGGCATAAACCGACGGGGTAGGGGAGGGGAGGGGAAGAAACTGGAACAAGGATCATGCCCAAGGGTTTTACGCGTGACGTTTTGCAGAGAACCGGGACGAAGCGTGAAGCCACGTGCTCCCCGGTCCCCTAACCCTTCACTAGCACTATAGCCACGACACGGACGGGTGATCATTAGCGCCTGCCCAAGAAACCAGACTGCCTTTCTCTCGCCGTGTGTTGAAGCGGAGGACAGTCACAACATTACGTGGTATTTACGTGGTATAACATACCGGGTACCTGGTCCCGGTTCATTTGTGAGATCATGATTTTGTAGCCTGAAACCGGGATGCCAGCAAATGAGCCGCGTGTGTTTCACGTGTGCAGGCAGGGGAGTCCCCACGTGGTTTGTGGGGGCGGGCTCCAGCAGCCTGTCCGCGATTTTCATCGCAGCAGTTCGATTCTGCCTCACCTGGGTAGCCGCTAGCAAACGGGTACTGTTAATGGCGAAGAAGGAGCGCTTTAAACCGATAGAGTATAGTCTATGACAATGATCGCTGCAGAATCTGAGCATTGCATTAAAAAAGGGTCGTCTTTTTTAGTTTGATCACATTGTTAGTAAACGTAGATAAGCAAAACATAGATAGGCTACGAAGAGCCCAGTCACACCAATAATGAGTGTACCAGGTAGTGTAAAGACACGAGGAAAATGTACGTGCGTTAGCTGCGGTGCTTGGCCGTATTTGTTTATTGTTCCTAATATAGTTCGAGTGTTGATCGAAGCGCCGCACATCTAGATAGAGTACGATATTTGGTCTCCTTACTGTGTGACGTGGCTACAAGTTACAGGTAGCAATGGAAGAGGTGCCGTGGACATGGAGGAGGGCAGCCCGCCCAGCACCGACCCCTTGCGTCTCTACGAGACACCCCGCTCAGCATACATGCTTAGTCTGTATGGCTACGTACTACGACTACGTGTTTATTTGCTGGAAGGCGGCTATCGATAGCTCACAAAGAACTGACAAGACAGGTTACATGGTTCCAGGAAGCGTCGTCATGATGAGACTGCCACACACGGCATCAAGACAGCTTGTACAAACTTTCGCTTAAGGGCGGTTATATATAGCTGACAACGAGACAGGTAACATGTTTCCAAGAAGCATCGTCATGAGGAGAAGACAGACTGCCACACACGGCGTCTGGGGGCCATGGTGTACGTGTTGTGTGCATACGTTAGGCTTAATTGGCGATAAGAGCAAATAAATCAGCATGTGCAAATAAAGAGGTTGCCTTGGAAGTATACTCCTGTATTAATATGAGTAATAATGTGAAGCATGGGACGCGCGCTACGGTAGGGATATGACACACCGTTATGTTATGAGGCCCCTCATCACAGGACGCCCATACCGAACACACAATGGAAATTATAAAATACCACAGCTGGAGTGTATTTTCATTTTTTATAAAATACCAAATAAGAAGTGAAACCCGACGAGCAACGACATGGCCTATTAATAGATGTATTAGTACAGACTATATTATTATATACATAACGAATGACACTACAATAATCTAACGGGATTGGGTAGGTCCTCAGCGGAGAAAAACCCGTCAGTCAAGACCATTTTGGCCGAATATTGTTTCCGCTCGGCTTAGTGTAGCACGCATCATGGCACCATCAAGGTGTAGTGTAGCACGCATCATGGCACCATCAAGGTGTAGTGTAGCACGCATCATGGCACCATCACCCTGTAATACGCATGTGTGACCCCGCCATATGCAGCAACGTTGTCGGCTCATTGATAATGGGACGATAAGTGGTGAACTAGCTTGACAAAGTTGGTTCGAGGGAGTACAATCTCGGCAATGCGGGGAAGAGAATGATGTATTAGTCAACGATGCCTTGCAGACAGTGCGTCGCCCGCTCAACGCCTATCGATGCATGAATGCGCATTCAATTTATTTTGTCGAATCAGCGTACTCAATTCCGGGGGAAACAGACGCACGCAAGCGAATGGTAGGTTCCGAGCACCCGATAGACCTATAGACTAGACGCGAGTAGCTTTGCCTAGAAACATCTTAGGGTAGCATCCACTTCCAATGTCCTCTGCTGAGAACCGCCGACAAATGAGATCAATCACTCCTATCTCCGACGGGATCCCGACATAATTGAGTCAACCTCGAAAAAACACCGAGCGGACGAAGCTAGCCATTGGACTTTACAATCAATTACATTATTATAAAAGTGGTGCCTGGGATGGGGAGGGGAGGAGGGGGGCGCGCAGCCCATACTAAGGCAAGGAATGCCTGTCGCAACCTATAGACCATGGGGGAGAAGGGGAGGGGTAAGCTATGTAAGTATTTGTATGTTGTAGGGCTCATGTCTCCCCAGGTGTCCCGAGGGACAGAGACAGCGGAAATAAGTCCCTGTGCTGTCCACAAAGTGTGATGTCACTATTATTGAAAGTGCAAAAAGGAAACAGAGCATAGTCCGCAGCGAGCGAACGCTTTCGAGGGGAACGCAGCCTTCCCCAGTTGGAAAAGCTACTACTATTACTATTGTTCTACTGTGATTGTTTTATCGTCTTCACTAGAGAAGTGAATAAACATTCCAGGTACCACTCAACATGATAGTATCACCACACTGCAACACAGACCAAATCAACAACCACCGGTCACTCGTTTCAGCACGTTGCGCACACCGCATTCTCGTGCTGCGGCCACCCATTCTACACAAAGGTAGAAGGTACGGACGCACGGAGCCAGACACATATATCTGGCACAGCACAGCGGTGACACCGTCCACAATTTGTGCTGATGATTAATTATCACATACATTTATGTGCGTGCTATCCTCCCCCCTCCTCCTTTTCAGCTGGCATTTTTTTTTCGAACACCCCCAACCCCCGAAAAACAAGTGAACGTCGTAAAACGTGCGCGTCGATAGGACAATAATCCATCCACCTATATCTGCTATCTACCTGGTGGTATAGAATATCTGATGATGCCCAGTTTTGAGCTTAAAATGGAGTTAAAGTTTGACGCCTAACCGTTTTTTGCTATTATTATTAATAGCAATGTGTTATCAGAGTTAAAATTTCGGTGCTAGGAAAAGACAAACTCATACGATCAAAAAGCTCACGTCCGTCTACTACGTGTCCGACGCCGTGTTTTCACATAGCAAATTGGGGCACAACGCAACGCCCGGATCAGAGCAAAGCTCAATCAAGGTGTCTCTTTCTCTAGCAGGCTAGGGCTCGTCTCACAACACATGCATGCATGTATTCGTACGAACAATCAATCGTCGGGGCTCCGGCAAATCTTTGTCCGAGTTTGATGCCCACACTTGGTATTTACGTGAGCATAATAAACAAACGTGTTCTACGGTAAAATATAGAATAGAGGTTGTGTGAAGTTATAGGTGGGGGACACTTTTTGGGCTATTAATATCTTGTTTTGTGAATGACGGAGTTTCCTTAACCCAAAATAGCTGGAATATCATTATCAATTATCAATACTTGTGCTCTTCTTGGCAGTAGTACCAGGTGTAAGCGTTGTTTACCCATAAGACAGGAGTCTGTCTCTTCGTCAAGCTGCACTTCAAATTCACACAAAAATATAACAAGAGTTTTGGAGGTGATACATAGAGGTCATCCTAGGTCAGGTAGGAGGTAGGTGAGAAACTTCATAAAAAATGGCTGCACCTCTACTATTATTATTATAGACTATGTAGCTTGCATCAATAATACATATTAAGTCCTGCTTTTTTCAACTCCCACACTTCGAAAAGCACCTCCTCCTTCTACTACTACTGTTGTACCAGGTATAGTACCTGTTGCCCCTGACTTCTGTTTGCCTGTCCGACACCGCGTTTCACGTCGCAAGTCGGCGCGATACAACGCACGGATAACAAGCACAAGTCCCAAGGCGTCTCTCTCTTTCGTTGCCATGAAACGTCTCGTAACACCAACGCAGGTCTGAATTCATGCAAACAACCTTCACCGTGAAGCCACCCCGCCGTGGGGGCGGGAGTGCCGCTTATTCCCTGTTAATTAAAGTATGTAGACTAGAGTATATTAATAGTCTAGTAGTCTATTTTTTTGTTACCGTATAGACTAGACTAGTCTAGTCTATCGTCTAGTCTACTCTAGTCTACCCCTCTTCCTTGGAGTATGAATCATTCCACACAATGATATATCGCTATTTATTTTATTGAAGCTGCCACTACAACAACAGTTTAACTGTAGTACGAGGCCGTACCCCTTCCATGAAAAGTAAAGGTTCCGCCTACTTCCCTCCTTGAAAGTTAAAACGGGGACAACATCTGACAGACTCCGACGACAGGCGTAGCAGTCTTACATTGATTGGTCATACATTCAGAAAGAAAAACCGGTTACTTCGTACAACCAACCGCTCCAGAAGTTCTCATTTTTTCCCCCCCGGAAACCTCAGGCTTGCGTACAAATAATAGATAGATGCTGCGGAGCTCTTATTTAGACTAATTTTAGTGTTTAGAGGGCCGGCAGTAGTAGTGTACAACAAACGGCATAGACCGCATGTTCGACAGCAGCAGCAGTAGTAGTAGTAGTAGTAGTATTAGTAGTACACTTGGCTTGTCATGGCACAGACAGAGGGCACTCCGGCGCCCAAGCTTGATCCCGGATGATTCTTCTTTCTTCTGCCAGGTACCTCACAGCTTTGAAACAGCAAGCAGGACACCAAGTCTCTATCGCACCGGTACGTACGATACACGTTTTTTTTTTATCTGAGCAGTCCGACCTCCCTTGAAGTGCCCTTGAGGACGTGGTTGCCCATTCCACAAATAGATGCTGCTCCTCAAAATGTTTTTCTTCTACTAGACTAATAATGCTGTCGTTGTTCTGTCTGGCCATTCACTTCCAAATTCCGAGATCTGTTATGCAGCAATAATATGTTCGGCTTTTTTCATATACGCAGCCTTGGCAGCAGCGTACCATAATTGCACCGCAATTTTTCATGTTTCATCTTTTCTCATTTTTTGCTCGAGGCGACAGCTTTCGTCGGTTGGTTGTAAAACTCAGCACGACTTTGCCGCTGGCTCGACTTTCTCAGAGAGAGCACACAGACGCCTACTACCAGGAGCTGCCTGCCCTCTGTCCTATCCTGCAGCTACTACTACTACTACTACTACTACTACTACTACTATATCGTCGGCCGTTGAAGACACATCGACGACATCACCCAGGAGTTCCGCGCCACGATTCTGAGTGTGGCAGTTGGAATCTTGGGGTCAGATCGTGGGACCCCTAAAAATCGGCGGAACATTTTTCGAATTCTGCCGCATCGGGGTCCGTATAAAAAAATCTCGAATTTGTTAGAATTTCAATTTAGGTTTTGACCAGTTGGACAGGGTATGATGTATGGGGTCACAGCAGGACTGCCCATGGGGCTGGGCCGCGTGGGGAGTGTGATGTGCGCCCACACTCGCTCACTTGTTTTCGCTGCACTCTTCTCCCAGGAGCTCTCTCTCTTCCTTCGTCTCCTTCTGTATCTACGGGGGTCTCTGCAATACGCATACTCTCTTTCTTCACTCTCTGCTCTCTCTTGCTGAGCTTGGGTTTGTGTTGGTTGATCGGTTTACCTGTGTGAATCTAACTGTGGAAGGAAGCAACAGCAGCAGCAGCAGCTGCAGCAGCAACAGCAACGACAACAGCAACAAGAACAAACATGCGTCGTGGTTGGACAACCGGTATCTTGGCCGCGGGGTCGCTGGCGGCGGCAGCTCGGGCGGCGGTCACAGTCACGGAGCCTTCGAGGGGACTCCAAGTCATCGCCGGCAGGTGAGCAAAGGTGTCATGTCACCAAGGTAAGGTTTGGTATCAGATACGTGGACGCGGTCCGTCTTTCGTTATACCAGGTATTATAGCGTTTGGGTGTTCCCAACGTTTCGTTCTTGCTGCATCATCCCAACCTTTTGTGAGTCCGCCGAACGAGCGGCAGCAAGCCTTGCGCCGTGCCTTGTGTCCGCGGTACTCTCTTGTGCTCGTGTGCGATCGTTTTGTTTGTCTCGTATGGCAGCTCTCGACTCGTGTATTGATAGTTTCCCTTCCGCTATTGCGTCATGCAGTTAATCATACTTGGGTTGTGTTGTGTACCGGTGTATTGTTCCATGCAGGACGTACACGGTGGAATGGAGAGGCACGGAGCCAGACAGCGAGGTCGAGATCGACCTGTACCATTGCGGGGACAACTGTGATGACCCGGTAAGGACAACTGTGATGACCCGGTGCGCACAAGGAAAAGGCAGCAACTATTATTGCTGCGCGTTTTTTGTTTTTTTTACGTCGTGCGTAGCGGGCGGTGGTTTTTATTGTAGTATTTGCAGGGGAGGTCGCTTATTGTAATGTTCAAACGAACTTCGAATCCCGACTCGATGAGAGCTGAGTATGCATGTCGCAGCAAGCAGCAGTGGACCCCGTATGACGGAGTTGGCCTGTTGGCATAACAGATTACAATGGCCGTAAGAAGCTAGCGTTAGTCGCCCGGACTTATTCGCGTTGTAGCGTTCTTTTCTTTTCTTTTCTCCTCTCTTCTTTTCTTTTCTTTTCTTTTATTTTCTTTTTTTTCCAATTAATTGGAGTAGTGATAGGTACTGCGTGTTGTGTGTGATGCACCAGGTAGATGTATACTACGCGTGATATGTGTACGCGGTAGGGTCTTCTTCCGTTTTGCTGGAGAATTAGACCGGGCGCGCTTTTTGTTTTTTTTCGTGGCGATGTGTGTAGTCTATAATAATAGCTGCCCTTACCTCGCTTAGCTCCCCCGCTGGCGAGTCAACGTAGCTTGTTACGTTAGGAACGCATCATTTCCCTAGATAATAATAATAACGTATTGCGTAAGAAAGTGTGTACTATTTTCTTTGATTCGTTTTGTATTTTGTACCAGGTTCTTGTCTTTTTATCATTTAGTTCTTGTTTTCTCTCCACGGATTTGTACATTTGTTGGGTTCTCTGGGTGGAATGGCACATTAGCAGTGCTGCGGTACAGTAGTCGGTTTTCAGATGCGAGTATTGAGACGTATGTAACCAGTGGGGGCCTAGCACGTACGTAGGCTGACTCCCGATTTCATTTGTGTATATTTTTTGGCGAATGCATGGCTTGCTTCAGCTTTGATATAGTCTACCTACCTGGCATGCTTGTGTTATTCCCTGGGGTTATTCCACCCCAGAGTGACAACCCTAAGCCCTAACCCTAACCCTAGCCCTAACTATTCCTACCCTAACCTCTGACCACGGACTTGATAATGCGAGTTAATGTGAGAACAACAACAATATATTATAGGTTTATTCCCGTCCGTTGGCACCCGCGCGTGAGTCCGTGCAGCTTCTGCTTCGCGTTGTCTCACTGGCCGTGTTCGTTGCCGGTGTGCTGCAAATGCATCATGCCCGATCACGGACCAAACCACCCTCACTTTTCGTTCCAACGCACAGTCTACGCCCGTTTTGCTTGTAACTCTCGACATACCTGGTCCTCGGTAGCACGCTAGCGGACGCGCGTAGAGTATAGTCTATAGATGTAAGAGTTGTAGAAGAGTGGTATCGCGGGCCGTGTTGTTGGGAGGAAACTAGCCTGCTCACGCAACCGATGATGTGCTTACCGTCTTCTACCTCCACCCCTCCGTCCGTCCTTACACGTCCGTCCGCACATCATTACGCACAGGAATCGTGTGGCGACTTTGTGGCCGAGCTTTGCGACTATGACCAAAACAGGGGATGCCACCACATATTTGGCGAGCTAGACGTTACCATGCCCGAACCCCAGAAAAAGGTCCACGACGGCATGTACAAGGTCAAAGTCACCGACGCGGACGAAAGCTGGAACAGCGGTTGCTCGGGCGCGTTTTCTTTGCGATCCGCTGAGGATACGCCAGAGCACGGGGACCCTGACGGCGCGTACATTGACGTGGTTTCTCCTATGGAGGCCGACGGGGCTGTGGCGGGCGAGGAGTACACTGTCGAGGTGAGTCAGATGCGGGGTGCGAGAGGGTGGCGTCGTAGCTACAACAGTAAACGAATACGATAGCGTCAATTTGCTCGTAGCTTAAAATAGCAGTACAGGATGGAATAGTGAACCAGGCGAGTTCTCCACAATGTACATTAACTTGAGCACAACGGCGTCGGAAATTCTCACTGTTCCGTCAACCTGTCTTTGTGCCCGTTTTCGCTAGGTGAGGTGAGCTTCGTATAATATTTAAATAAAGGCGGCAGCAGTCGCCTATTCCTCCATATTTCTCGACCGTTGCCCTATTTATATTCGAGCGTAAAGCACGAGCTCAGTTCGTAATGCACTCTGTATTTATAAGCAGCACGTATAAACGCTACAATTACACGCGGACGATCTCGGTGGCTAACTAGACTGACTGACCTGACCTGGCCTTTTTTTTTCGGCCCCTCCTCCTGTGGGTCACCCACACTACCACCAACGACTTTGCGCCGCCCCGATTGTTTTTTAGTTTATCTACGACAACGGGGTGGGATCCCGCGTTGACCGGTTCAAGATCGACTTGTACAAGGCTGATATCGGGGAAGGGGACTGCGGCGAGTGGATGACATCCATCTGCGACAAGCCTGACATCGGTTGCAAAGACTCCAGTGAGTGATTCTATACTTTTTTACTGCCTTTTTAGGCCGTAGTACTATAAATATAAAGCAATACTATAGACTAGACGTCATGTTTACATTGTAGTACTTTAGACTAAAGCAATACTATAGACTAGACGTCATGTTTATATTGGGTGTCTGGACGAACTTTTTGTCGCACACCAGCAGCCTAGACTACATAAATACAAAATATAAAAAATACTTTTCAAATACTGTACTTCTTTTTTTTTTCGCCTTTTTCGTGTAGCACGTTCGTTACAAGAGTTGTTGTTATGAAGTTAACTGCCTTGTTTCGTTCGTACAGCAGGAAGGAAGGATGTGGTGCTATTTTACATTTTATTTTTTTATTTTTTGCCCGGTGACAAAAAAAAACTGTCTTAGTTCCTACAGTAGGAAAGACGTGATACGGTTTTATCTATTTATTTGCCACGTGACAAAATTGGCTGACGTTTTCTTGCTGTTAATAATGTGCTCACCCCTTCTGCTGTCGCCGTAGGGTGTTAGCGCTTCGAACAGGTTTCTGACCCAGGCAACTTACTAACTATATACTGCCCGCCTATATACTAGTAGATACTGCCCGCCATAACTATAGTAACAGTTTTGATCGTTGGCGGTAACGTCTCACGGTAAATCTAAGAACCCCCCCCCCCCCCTTCCTTCGTCCCTTCCCCCCTTCCCCCCACCCAACAAAAGCCGGCGATTACGACGTCGAAATCCCCCGCGGCACTCCCCCCGGCGAGTACAAGATCAGGGTCGGGCGCTTTGAGGACGACTCTCTATTCGACTGCTCGGGTCGATTCTCGATCGTTCAGGACTCATCTGCGTTCGACGATGACGAGGCTGGTGTGAACCGCGGTGACTTCTACCGAGAGGGAGGCTACACCGACGACGACCAAGACGACTACCGCGAGGACGGCATGGGTTATACTACCAACCAGTCGTTCTCGTACGGCTTCTACTTTGAGGATGACGACCTGGCTGGCGACTGGTGGAAGAACGGTGACGCCAGTGGCAGCAGTGTCGACAGCCGCGACACTGGCGACGACACTGGTGACAACAGTGGCAACAAGAGCGGTGGCAACAAGCGCGACAGCGTCGACTACGATAGTGTAGACGACGATGGCGTTTCGGCATGGGATGAGGACGAGTCGCCCCCGCCCGATGGCTGGCTCTGGGGCGACGATGACTGGGCGAGCAGCGACGATAGCGACGACAGCGACGACAGCGACGACAGCGATTCCTTCAGCTTCTCCCACGACTTCGACGCCTACTACACCTGGTAGTGAGGGGAGGGAGTGGGGGTTGGGGGGGGGGGACGGGGGGGCGTGCTGCTGTGGCAGCTATAGTGCTGTCGCCAAGCGAGCATCGGCTTTTATTTGGTCGGCTATACTTGCGGCGGCAGAAGCGTTTTGTGGTCGATCGATGCCCTCTGCACGGCGTTTTTGTTTTCGCCCGTGTGCTTATTTGTAGGTAGTAGGGGGCACAGAAAGCGTAACTAAAAGTTGCCTGAAAGAGTTCGAAAAAAGTTGTTAACACAAAAAATCGTTACTCAGGATTGTTTGTTGCTTTGAGCGATGAGTGGATGGATACGGTTGTGCAAGGTGTGGTAGTGTGTAAGTGGTAGTGTGTTAAGCCAAGGTATGGTGGAGTGTTAGGTGCACATAGGTCGAGAGGTCGTGATGCACATAGATTGAGAGGCCTTGATGGTGCGTTGTGCTTCCCGAGCTGTCGTATCCGACAAATATGCTGTCTTATGTGCAGCCACGACACAATAATAATGTGTTTTTCCTGCGTGAGGTGTGATAATAAAATGTTATGCGTTGGTTTAATGGGAGGGGGCGGGGAGGGGAGCATGCGCAGCAGAAACGGCTTCTTGTTAGCTCTGACTGCTATCTTTGTTGAAATAGAGTGATTCCCGTCCAGCTATTTGGGGGGGGGGGGGTATTGATCGACGTATTTTGCTCGACGTACGCGTGCGTGAGCGTGGTAGTCTAACCTCTATATACCACCGAGCATGCTGCATGCTGCATGCAACCAAATAAGAAGATGGGCGGTAGGCGGTGTGCCTCGTTTGTTTGGCCGAGTGCCGTCGCGATCTATATATGCGACAAACTGTGTCCGGAGTTTCGACGGAGATCTTACGGTATCACTTGAAGGTCGTACCCAAAAAAGCTTTTTCTAAGTTGCAGTCGCGCCCGTGCCCTCTTGGTCAGGTTGGAGGTGGCGGGCATCATGCCTATAAATAAATCGGCGAGAAACGTAACTGTCAAGTGTTGTTGTTGTTGATGTTGTGTCGTGTGGAGAGCATGGTATGGTATGGCCATAGAAAGCGGGGGGCGAACCACGGTCAACTCTGGCCTGGTCGATCGGCTGATTGGTCGAGGATGTTGTTACATGCTTTTTCTTTCCCGGTAGGTTGGTGGTGATGAGCGATTTGCTTGCGGTGTGGTGTGGTGGGGTCACGCTGCTGCCCTTGAGGCGGCGCTGGCTTGGTTGTGCGGAGGCTCGAATCGAAGATGATCGTCTCGTACAGGAAAACATGAAAAATATAATAGTATAAAAAACGAATATTCCCCAAAACTAAATAGTAGTATCGAAGTATCGTTCGAGCGGAACGAAACGATCGCCCGATTTTCGGATGCGCTCTGCTTGCTTGTTTGTGCTTGTTCTCGGATCGTAAAATATTGTGGCTGCTGCCCGCTGCCGAGTGCTTGTTGTATGTCCACTAACTAAGCCATCGACCAGCATCACCGCAAATGCACCACACGCGGGCTACTATCACATTCACAATCACGCGCACGCGTCATCAAGCGCCATCATCTCGTCATCAATCATCGCTGTACGAATTGTTACATCAGGACAATTATATTAGAACGATATATCGTTATAATAGGTGTAAAACATTGTGCTCTGCTTGCTTGTTTGTGCTTGTTCTCGGATCGTAAACTACTGTGGCTGCTGCCCGCTGCCGAGTGCTTGTTGTCCGCTAACTAAGCCATCGACCAGCATCACCGCAAATGCACCACACGCGGGCTACTATCACATTCACAATCACGCGCACGCGTCATCAAGCGCCATCATCTCGTCATCAATCATCGCTGTACGAATTGTTACATCAGGACAATTATATTAGAACGATATATCGTTATAATAGGTGTAAAACATTGTGCTCTGCTTGCTTGTTTGTGCTTGTTCTCGGATCGTAAACTACTGTGGCTGCTGCCCGCTGCCGAGTGCTTGCTGTCCACTAACTAAGCCATCGACCAGCATCACCGCAAATGCACCACACGCGGGCTACTATCGCATTCACAATCACGTGCACGCGTCATCAAGCGCCATCGTCTCATCATCAATCATCGCTGTACGAATTGTTACAATAGGACTATTATATTAGAACGATATATCGTTATAATAGGTGTGCCGTCCGACAATATCCAGCATTCTCTTCAACGTTGTCATTTATAAACTTTTTTTTTATAAGTATTTAATCCTCCGGCGGATGGGGAAAAGTAACGAAAAGTAAAGCTTTATAAACGTTCCTATGACACACAATAAAGAATATCATCAAGGGAAACCAAATCACCACAATGTGCGATCATCAAATCAGTCATCAATCACCATCATCATCAATCGATTTACTTTCTGTCCACCGTTAAAACAGTCGACGGGGATTTTTAATCTTAACCCAATATCGTCGAAAAAAATCACACATTTAGGACATTTTTTCGCATGATTTTCTCGTTGTGTACCTAGGCCATGGAACTTTTCATCCGGTATGTATAGTACTAGCAGTTTCGTTTTTCTCCTTCCTAATCAGCATTTGGGAGAGGTCTTGAGCTCTCAAATTGAGGAAACCTCAGAAAATACGTGGTGCAATTCTATCGTAGCACGCGTCTGATTTATTTCCCCCCGCGCCTCCTTGAAAGCCGGCGGTCCTCTCATGAATAGATGATTGCCCCATCATCAGCATTTTTCTTAATGCGTCCTTGCACCATCATCACGAGTATTTTTCTGTGGCATGCTTTCTTTCGAGGCGGCAGTTGTGGAATACCGGCATTAACAGTAAGATGGCGAAATCATTACCATTACTGTATTTTACGTCGACGAATTTGACCCGTTCGTGCTTTCAATTGGCCTTTCAATCGGCGGCTGTTGGTAGTACGCGACTCCGGTCTGAACAAAAAATGCAAATGAAAGGTGCTGCTGCTTGTGTAGTTGTAATTTCGCCCTCGTCTGCGCGCGCGGCAGTCTTTCGATCGCACCTTTACCCTTGTCAACTTCAAGGCTGCAGTAGTAGTAGTTGTCCAACTGTACTCCAATTCAAGCAAAGTGTTAACCCATTTCCAACTCTTCAAATTATCCTATTCTATTAATAGTCAAAGTCAAAGTCAAGGTCAAAGTCCAAGAGTTTACTCCCCATGTTGGGAGTGCGGCGCTAAAAGGGTCAAGGAGTCACAAGGTTCAAGGCGTCACAAGGTTCAAGGCGTCACAAAGTATGGTCGGGTTGCGGCACAAGGAAAAACCTCAACGTCCTTCCTTATGTTCATTATCATTATCCATTGCCGGTAGCTTGCAAAACGTAGTCCTCACAAACAACCAAAAACCGTGCTGCTGCCTGGAGATGATGACACCATCACACCACAAAATTCACTTTTCGTCGAACATCGCCAGGACTGCTGTGGGTGCTACAGAAATTAAAAGGCTACCTGGTACCTTTTGAAGCACGAACAGAACAAGCCTGCCATCCCCTTGGGAGCCCAACGCTAACGTGCGACACCACTAGTATTCCGTACTATATACGTATTATTACTTGTGGTTAGTATTATCAATAGGTGAGACACACCCGCACTACGATAAGGGCTCTTTAAAGGGCCAACTTACCTCAACGTGCAACAGACTTTGTGGGGGGAAAAAAATATAATACAACAGGTATCACCATATCACCACATATATCACATCTTCCACCACTTCACGACATGCCGATATCACCATGTCACGATATCATCATCACCGTGGCCTGGATATTCTGTTGAAATAACGAATGATAGCAATAAAATAATATGGTAAAACTGAAATGGGCTTCCAACGAAATCGGGTGGTTCCTCAGCTGCCCAGTATATTACCGTCAGTTTTGGAACTGGTTTGGCCGAAAAGTGCTATTAATACCAAGTAACCCTATCGTGCCAGGCGTGACCATGGTGAGCCGTCCTTTCCCTGACAGCTCTCCACGAAGAAAGATCGAACAACGGGGAATACCAGGCATTGCCCGCACCAACAACACTCCAGCTATTAAGACCTACAGTGTACATTCAACGCCATCGACAACCACAAGACAAAAAGCATGGACCTGCAGGCAGGAATTTCCCACCAATCAGAAAGCGCCGAAAAAAAAATGACCAATCAACATAAGCCATAAAAAAAAGGACCAATCAGAAAACTGCGGGCGAAAATCCCTGTCTGTCGTCCCCCACTTAATGTTCCCAGTTACTGTATTCCAACAGGCGAGGATGAGTCTTACCAGAGGCAGGCATGATCGCGATACAGCAAAAATTCCAACGCTACTACACACAGCGCTCCTTGTTTCCATAAAGCGGCGTGTGCATGCCTCTTTCTTGGCGCTTGGAAACCCCATCAGCCGCCCGCCCCAATGTACAACGTCACGTTACCATAGTACAATACGACAGCACACGCCGAAAATTCGTTTCAGCTCTGCAAATTTTATCCGACAAACGTAAAACATGATATGTTGGAGGGCCCGCAAAATACAATACCTCCTGCAGGAACACTCGTGTTCAATTCTAATCTTGCACGTCGGCCCAGACTACTCCGACACAACACCCAACCCTAGCCCTAACCCCAATCCGAACCGTGTAGGGGGATCGAGGTCGGCAGAGGCCGTCGCGCGGCTCCACAACGCATTTTAGTGGTGTCTTCGAAAAATACAACGGGCTGCCGAAAGGCGAGCCCCAATCGACCAGACCTCCTTTACCTACGACCGGCAGGAAGCTTTTTGCAGAATCACCCTGCATGCAGGCATCGTCAGGTTTAAATTGCACCATGCGCTTTCAGCCAGCAAGCTGCAGGAACTACTAGCTCTAATTCCGACTGGTAGTACTCGCAGTTTGTACGTGTAAGCTTGTGGTTGCAAAGGCGTTAGGCCAAGGCCTCAAGCAACATGATTGTGATTTTGGATGTGGATGTGATGGATGTGGATATGCGTCCTGTTAGCGGCGTCTGTCGGCGTGGGTCATGGGCAGTCCGATCTCGGAGTACCAGTTTGCCGCGTTCTCGAAGCCGTTGACCTTGTTGCTGTAGTCTGACATCGCCTGCTGAATCTCCTGTGACATGCAATGGTGCAATCAATAAATTAAGCAAACAGCCATCTAGACAATGAATCAACCAACGAAACAACCACCAATCACCCAACCTAAAAACAAACAACAACACACCAATCAACAAGCAAATCAACCACCCAACCCACCAAACAATCAATCAAATCAATCAACCGACCAACCAACAAATCAATCAACCGACCAACCAACAAATCAATCAACAAATCAATCGATCAATCAACCAATTCGTCGAACAGCCAATGAATCAATTGCGCATCTCCATCGACAGGTAGGGTTCTCGACCCAACAAGCAATCCGTTTTGACATGATCTGCAGTGTGTGCGAAATTTGCAAAGTCGGCACCAAAAAGGAAAACAAAACGCTACCAAATTCGCGTAAGTACTCTACAACCTACGGTATCAACACAGAATGACGAGGGAGAAAACACGAAAAAAACAAAGAATCAACCGGAAATATGTGCGAGCTTGCTGGGTGAAAAACTACCGAAAGACGATCATAATGCAAAAAGCATGCCTGGCCATTACCTGGCGAGTATTCATGACGAAAGGCCCGTGCTGAACGATCGGTTCGTTCGTCGGCTCTCCGGAGATGAGCACGAAGTCCGCTGGGGAGTCAAAAGTCTTCACGAGGACCCCTGACGACCCGTCCTGAGGGTGGAGTGGGGGGTGGTGGGTTGGGTTGCCTTGAGTTGGGTTGGGTTGGGGTGCGGAGCACGGATGTAGGGTGGGTGGGCGTGTGGGAGTGGGGGTAGGGGGTGGTCGATCCGAGAGGGGGTGGTTAACGGTTCCGCACATCGGGCAGACCAAATCCTCATTCCATGGTCATGATCTCGATAAGCTGGGCATATAAATACCCCTCCATAAGTATTTCCACAACAACAACAACAACAAGGCGGCACATGCCTACCAGGCCGTTCCAAAGTCCCGAATTATCTTATTTTGGGCACTCTTAAACTGGGGAACCCATAGTACTGGCTAATACTAGCTAGTACTAGCAACTGGTCCGGAGGTGTCCAGCATACCTTGGTGAGGGTTATGGTGTTGTGGGCGTCGATCTGTTCCTTGTCGCCTTTGCCGGGGCCAACCGCGGCCTTGCCTTCAAGCATGTACAAAAAACTGTTCATCGCCTGACGCAGTGCATCGCATGACCATTGCATCGTATTAACGGCACCGAATTGTAAGAACGGCAGACCGGGACATCAGGAAAGCGGCATCGAGGAGAGCAAAGGTTAAAGGTGGGGGTTAGAGGGCGTCGTTGTGCAGTCTTCTGAGTGACTGAACGACCTCACTGCTGGCCAGACCGGGCCCTTGGGGGCGGCAAGTGCTTTAGAGATGGGCCGTTCGCAGAAAAGAGCAAACACTACCCGATTCGATGGGGCATCATCGTAGCATAGACACGCGATAACATCATATTACAGCTCAAGTGTACTGTTCGTTTTTGTAATTGTCATACGGAGTAATTCATTCACAACATTGTCCAACAATAATAAGAAGTTTCCGTGTTGGTTTCCTTCGGGCTTTCTTGCTATTTCCGCAGCCGCTTAGGAATTCGGGACATAATACCGCTGTACTCCATACCAGACAGAGCAATGACAAAGCCAACAACAAAGGCAGGCTTAGATGTATAGGAACGTAAGAAGGTACCAGGTATGGAGCCGTTTACCCTAAAGTTAGTGTAGAAGGTGTTTTTTTTTTCTCAAATAAGAAATTCAGCTGGCAGCATTCCTGCTTCTTTTTCAAGACGTAGCGTTCCTGTACTGCAATCAGCGTCAAAAAGCTTCCACATTTTTACCACCGCAAAAAGTGTCCCATACCATACTAATACCAGGTAGTTTTGTCACCACCAAAGAGAGTGCAGGCCGAAACCGGTTGTTGGCGCATAACCCAAACCCAATGTAGTATTGACAAATCGCGCGTTAGGTGACAAAAGACATCAACGCAGATGCAGATGGGCAGCTCTAGTCTAGTGCTCTGTCCTTTAGTCTATTTAATAGTGATCCACAATGGCTCACCTCAGGGATAGGCTGCTTGACCTCGCTACCGGGCTCCATCTTAAAGTGGCTGCAGTTCCGGATAGCAGGGAGGGAGGGAGGGAGGGAGGGGGGGAGGCGGAGAGGATGAGAAAGCGGGGTGTCAACATCCATGAGTTCGACGGCTCTCATAGGTTTCACAGTTCCCATTTCCTAGGGCGCAGGATCATGCTACTGTAATGTTGTGCAAAAAATATACCAGGTAGAAGGTTCCGCACTTGAAGAGCTCTATACTAATTACAATAACAATAACGAGACGACGAACAATAATAATAACAATTAACATACCAATACTAATACCAGTACCAATACCAACACTGCTATCAATACCAATACCAATACTAGTAACAATACTAATACCAATACTATTACAGTAGTACGAGAACAGTATGTTCTCCACAGTATATTTTCTCCAAAACATCCTAAACATGAGCGCAGAGGATACGAGCCAGCGGCAACCGGGTTGGTTCTCACATGTATTGCGTGGGCGTTCTGGTGTTTACAGGGGAGCTGATGCCCAGAGCTTCACCGGCGATGACAATCGCCGTCACGCCGTCCTTCGTCGCTCGGGGAATCTCCTCCGCGTCCAGCTCCTAATATCACGGGGGGGGGGGGGGGGGGGGGGGAGATCCGGAGTGACCATTCCGGACAAAAAAAAAAGTTCGGAGTGACCTATTCAAAACTTCGGACAACGAAACAAATCCGATTGAACCTTCCGAATAAAAGTATGGATTCGCACGAAACATTCTGGACAAGAAAGGGATTCAGAAAGAACCTTGCGGGCGAAACAAGAACTCGGACGGAACTCCGAAAAAAAAAGGAAACAGAATCTGGCTTGAACTGTTCCGGACAAAAAAAATCGTAGCGAGTGTTCCGGGCTTGGCATAAGGACCAATAATTGGCGATGGCGGCGGTGGCGGCGAGGGCCGTACAGCAGCAGAAAAATCATGCTTATCGCAACGGCCTAACTAATAACTAGACATGGAAGCCAAGCCCAGCCACAACCCACAGCCACCCTCTCTCGATACAATGTGTCCACCACAACAAGTGCTGCTGTATTGCAGCAGGTAGACTACACAATGTGTTTTACCTGATATGCCGGTGCGATCATCTTGTCGGCGCCCTTGAGGTTGACCCACAGCTGGAGACCGTGCCCACGATCTTTGCCCGTGGGCATCTCTGCGTGCACTGTGCCTTTGCCCTACAAAGGAAAAACCCAAGCGAGAGAACGTGGCATGAGGTTAAACGGTACAGCAGTCGGGTGCATAAAACTGCACAAACAATGCGCGAAACAAAAAACAACAGCTGTCCGAACAAGACTAACGACAAGCGAGAGTTACGGACCCTCTCGACCAGCAAGCACAGCCAAAAAAACGAAAACAGATAAGATGGATTCGAATCGATTCGAATCCTAGAGAATCAAATCATACAATTAATAGTGCCGAATCGCATCGACTGGCATGTGACTGGACATACTCGGATGCAATCGTATACTACTGCAACCGAATGAAACCGTGTATCCATGGCACATGATGTACTTGGCAACGCATGCGGGGAGGGACAACACCAAAACCTTTAAACTTACCGCTGTCATCCACTGGAGACTGCCAGGCCCGATCTTGCCCCTGCACGAAAACGCAACAGGCAGAGCAACACAGCAGCAACACAGCCGCAACGTAGCAGTGGAAAAGCGTTACAACCCACAGCGACGGCACGGGAGGTGTGGGGGTGTGGGGGGCTCGTTCGAAGAGGTGCAAGTGGGGTGGATGAAGCGATCGCATGGCGTTAGTCTCGTTAGTACCTCGGCATGGCCTGCTCACTGCTCAACCTTATCCACAGCAAAACATATCCAAAACGGCAGCCCCCTCTCTCCCCACAATTAGGATGGTAGCGTCGTGTTAGTGTGTACGTTACGGTAATGAGCCCCCAAGACTCCAGTAAACGTGACTCCATGCCCGCCACCGACAATACTACTGCTGTGTGCACGTGGCGCAGTAGTGACGATTGCCACGTGCAACGTACGAACGGAAAAAGACAGCGGCAATTGTCAGCCCACCTGTGGCCGCAGAAGTCTTCGTGTTCCATGATGCCCTTGAGCATGTAGGTCACCGTCTCGAAGCCCCTGTCGAGTAAAGCGGCCGTCAGAGGGGACGAAGGTTAACCTTGCAGTGCCTCTGGTTGCATATATCGCAATTGAAGTTGTTAACAATACCGTTGACTAATATCGGTTAGTGCTGTCGCCGTTTGTTGCCTTTGAAGTCATTGCAGTTATTGCAGTCGACTTTACTCGCCACTCTTTCGTATTTACCTAATATTATTACGTGCGAAGCGAGCTTCTCAATTACGACGGGTCATTTTAAGTCTCGCTTGCCCGAATCTCCATGTCCTGTCCAACCACCGGAATCTCCCCAAAATAAACATGCCTGGTAAATAAAAGCGAATCGTTGTGTGGCTATTAATAGTCAGTCTGCTGCTTGCATCGTGTTCGACGCTTCTGCTTCCACCAGCGCACACAGTTGCCGACAGTTGCGAAACATTGACCACCGCGAGTTACTACCAATAGCGAGAGCTGCAGAAGTAGACTAGTAAGATATTACGGTACGATGTTGACCTCTCGCCTGTGAGGATGGTCAGGGAAGCCTGCAGTTGTGGCGACGTCGAACTCGTCCAGGAGAAGGAAGGGGTCGAAGTTCTTCAGCCTGGCGCCGCCGATGCTCCGACGCACCAAAGCCCCAACGCCTTCCCTTTGCTCTCGAGACAGGATCACCTGCAGTGGTTAGTTATACCGATCAGCCGATAGCATTCCAAACGCGGCATTGTGAAACAACAGTTGTAGAAAAGGTAAATGGTACTCTAGGTAAGAGGTCTCGTTACGGGGGGCGGGAAGGACGGGGTTACAGCGTGTAATACGGGTAAAGCGGCATTCTCCACTCGTACACCTTGTAGTCTAGTCTATACTTGCAGCTGTAACGACGTACCTGGTACCACAGGTACCTGGTACCAGGTAAGACATAGAGACGAACAAGCTTGAGCTGATGTTGATGATTCGACGGCTGGTGATACTGCTGTAATGGAGAACATCGGTGAAGCGCTCGCTCTGGTGTCACAGACTACGTAACGCGTGGGCGGAGACTCAACTTCAGCGTGTCAAAGGTCGAACTGGTACAGCAGTTCAGTACATGCGGATTCGAGATATTCTTCAAAATATCGCTCTGGAATGTGGCCCCGTAGTTATATAGTCTACACTATGGGCTACAGAGAGGGCATGGTATTTACCCGATCGCAGTGGTTCGAAGCACCTGGTATACAGCAGTTCACCGCATTCAGATCGCCACCGCAGCAGCAGCGGCAGCAGCAGATGGCAGCAGGTGATGCTGCTGATGTATCATACCGGTGCCAGATACTGCCGTCGTGTGCACTGCTGCGGCTGGTTGTCCCACAACACAACATGCCGAGATATTCAAAAACTGGCTCTGGTTCTGGTTCAAACGGATGCAACACCCCTGATAGATATCACGGTGGGCTGACAAGATACGGGATGAAGGATGCCAAGGGATAGTCTAGAATAGACATCCACAAAGGTCCCGCAATGAAATTCCCCGGCAAACCCTTCGGCATCGCTCAAGCACGCACGAGCTCATGTGTACGCTACCGCTACAATGCTTGCGTACGGTTGTACGGCGTACGGCCGCTATCCTTGCTCGTAAAAAAGAAACACGACGTTGACAACCATTTCTACTTTCATATTTGTCACCTCGTCCACTGAGCGGCTCGAGAACTCTCCGGTAGACATGCTGCAGGACTGTCGAGACAAGGTTGTGGGGGTGTTCTCCGCAGCGGCGCAGCTCTCTGTTGGTCTTGCTGTTCCGGGTGGCGCGGTCGCTTGAACGGCGGTAGTAGTCCTTGAGCTGACTGCTGCTGCAAACTTCACGAACGATTTTGACACGAAGGCAAAACGCTGTGCCGGATATCGTGGATATCGCGAGATAGTGTGAGAAGGGGTGGCTAAGAGAAGGACACCTAGTAGCTTGCTGTTCAGAGGCATTCAGCGAGGGCTTGGTGGTGTGGTGGTGTGAGCTGTGAGGGGTGGTGTGAGGCAACAGCTAAGCAGCAGTTCTGGAGCCGTTGTCGACGGAAGGTTTGGGGGGGGAAAACACTTCCTTCTACTGCTTCTTTCGAAGCAATGAATTACGCCGCAAAAAAATGAAGAGTTCAACGTCTTATGGATGGCTTGCGGACTCGGATGATATGCCATTTCAGCCCCGATAGAGCAGAGTGAGAGCCGCAGCTTTGCCTTGACACTGCGCGGAGGTAAGCGTCGGGGCTGGAGGTCTCTAGGCACGGAGCGCAGCAGCTGCGCAGTAAAAAATCGGCGTGAGAGGAGAAGGACGCGACGAGTGGAGCAAGCAAGATGGCGAGCTTAGAGATGGAGCGCTCTAGCGGCGAGCCTGGTGCGGGTGCTGGTGGTGCTTCGGCTGTGCCGCTCAAGACGATGGTCATGAAAAACACGAAGCGCACTCTGGATATGTTTGTCGGGCAAGAGGGAGCACCCCCTCCAGCCTTCATGGCAAGGTCGGTTACGTTTTTTCCTGGCTGCATGATACACGCCGTTCAGTGGGAGTGCGTGTTGTATCACAGCATACCAACAGACTGGATTTGGGTGCGCCGAGCAGAAAACTCAACCCACGTTTCAAAGCTGCGCCCTGCTCTACATAATGGCGTTGACCTGCCCCACCCGTCCCCTCCCCCCCCCTCACCCCCTCCCGCCCCCCTTTTGATCAAAATCAGGCCCCCGCGTCCTTAAAAACTCCGCCCTCCCCTCACCGGTTATTCGACTTACAGGATTCGCTTGATAAACTGATGAATTTCCTTCCACAGCTGTCAGATTTTGTCCCCCTCAGAAACGGGTTTTATAGTTTCCGCGCACAGACTGCCTAACATCACCCTGTTGACCCTGATAGCTACACTGCTGTAGTTGCAAGGGGAGTCGCCGACCTATATCCTTAATGAGGACACACAACCCGTAATACGCGCGATCGGAGTATCACACACAGCTTGCAAAGATGAGTTTCGACAAAATATTCGATTTCACAGCTGGAGTGTATTTTAACTTTGATAATAGTGGGGTGGCCTACCTCAGGCACCCTTCTCACCAGGCACCAACATGAAACTTTAGAAAGAACGAGGCATTGATCTACAGCAAAGTCACTCAACTTCCAACACCCTTTTCGCTGCTGCACATTCACCCCACACTATTTCCAAGTGGATTGTCCCCAAAACGTGGGCACATGGGTCTCTAAACCCCACCCCTCCTGCCCCTTCCCTTGTCAACCCTTCCATCCGTTGCCCCGCTCGCTGCTTACTCTCTCCAACCTCCTCTTCCTACCCTCCTCCCCTTCGCTCCCACCCCAGCCAAAAAATCAAGGTAGCGAGCAAGATCGCCGCCGGATATGCCGCGATCAAGGACGGCGCACCAAACGCGGCGTCCTCCAGGGCGGCTGCCGCTGCTCGAAACGCCGCAGCTGGCTCCACCGCGGCCGCCGCCGCCGGCAACGCTAACCCTAACGGCGCAGAAAAGACCCGCGACACAGAAGTCACCCGGATTATCCAACGAATAGACGCAGAAAAAATGGACAAGGCGAGGTTAAGGCAAGAGGAGAACCGCAAGCGCGGAGAGGGCGGCGCCGAGGGAGGCGGAAGCCTCGTCCTCTTCAGTCCCAGCTCTGGCTCCGTCGGGGGGAGCGAGGGCAAGGGCGCGACCAACCAACTCGTGGTGTCTCGACGAGCGGCGCCTTCGGCGCCTCGGCCTGATTGGCACGCGCCCTGGAAACTCAGTTCGGTGGTGTCGGCGCACTTAGGCTGGGTGCGCGCGATAGCCTTCGATCCTAGCAACGAGTGGTTTGTTACCGGGTCAGCAGATAGGACTATCAAGGTCTGGGACCTTGCCAAGGCCTCTGCGGGCGCCGACAAGGCCCTCAAGCTGACGCTCACGGGGCACATCAACTGCATCAGAGGGCTCGCGGTTTCTCCCCGACACCCTTACCTCTTCTCGGCCGCAGAGGATAAGAAGGTCATGTGCTGGGACTTGGAGTACAACCGTGTAGTGAGGCATTACCACGGGCATCTGTCCGGGGTGCACTGCTTAGCCCTGCACCCGACGTTGGATATCCTCGTGACGGGGGGACGAGACAGTGTGGCGAGGGTGTGGGACATGCGGACGAAGAAGCAGATCCACGCGTTAGGGGGGCACACGAATGCTGTCGGAACGGTGGCTACCAACGCCGTCGAGCCCCAGGTGCGAGTGTTTGGATGACGAAAGGAGTGGATACTCGTCATGCTGGTTGGTTGTTTTCTGTATCCAACATGTTTGTGTGCTTGTATTGTACGGGTTGTATAAATGTACGCGGGTTGGTCGCTATCTGTATCCAACATGTATGTAAACTTTTACGTGTAGTATCAAGTGTCTAGGGCCTCAACAGCAATAGCAAAACGATGCTACGTGCTAGGTAGGGTTAGGTATCTACGGCACTACAGCTATACACGATGAATGTTTATTTAGTCTAGTATCTAGCTGCTCTTGTCGTACCTCGTGCTGTACTGCCACGGTCAGCATAGCCCCCTTGCCGTATGTGTTGTTTTGTGATATTTACGAAAGTTCGGACGCTACATCTTGTCTACACTCTGTACAACCAGGTACCGGGTGGGCATCATATGCCGTCGGGTTGTGCCTCCTTCAACTCAGTATAGCTTATTAGCATATGTAGTTACCTGTAGTACAAGTAACGGTTCACGGGTATGCCGCAGGTGAAGAAATCCACTTGGTGTTTCGTTGCCGCTTGTTTGGCAGACAAGGTCGATTTCCTAATAGCATGTAGCAGAAATAGCCAATGGCAACTCTGGTCTTGAGGTTAAATGTGTACTGGAAGCAGGATATTCAAAGCAGCAACTACAAGGTACGTATCAGATGGTATGCCAGTGTAATCGGATGTCACACTGCTGATATTGAAACAAGTACTAGGCGTAGGCTAGATTCCTCCCGTGCCATGTTACACGCGTACCACGAACCACTTGCCAAATGAACGTTACAGTAACTAACACTACACTGGCGCTCTGCCTCTGGCGGGTGCACACTTTCCCGTGTTTACTTTGGCCTTGCGTAGTGCATATTTCAGAGTAGAGGGACAAGGAATCCTGCCCTTCGCAGAGTAGGGACAACATACCAATGTACCAGGTTTGCGTTGTAGCGTAACCCGTGATTCACCGGTGCATTGTGTGTCTTTCTTCCCCAGGTCATCACCGGATCGCACGATTGCCAGATCAAGCTGTGGGACCTGGTAGCGGGGAAGGCGATGACGACGCTCACCCACCACAAGAAGGCGGTGCGAGCCATCAAAATGCACCCCAAGGAGTTCAGCTTTGTGTCGGCGGCCGCGGACAACATGAAGAAGTGGCAGGTGCCAAAAATTAAAGAATAAAGTATTCATACGCTTGTGTATTGTGTGTCACGTGTTTTGTTTGTCGACGATTCGTTATGATTTATTTGTGTCATCCTCTGATGGATGGGGAATAAAATCAAATAATTTGCGGGGCGCAACCCCACGACAACAGCTTATTCTGTGTACCAGGTACTGTTCATGTACGGTTATTTCGCCAAGAAACCGCTTGAAAAGTATCGCGATGTTCCTAAGGCAGCGATCCAGTGCTGTGATCGCGCCGACGGGTACCACTGCCCTGCTATACCATGATGGCAACCACGGAATGAGGAGTGTGCCGTTTTTCCAAGAGTGGTCATAATAGGCGAAAGACGCCCATCATAATGGTTTAGTGGAAAGACCAAATCGATGATAACATACACCAGTGAGTTGCTTTTTCCGAACCCTTCGACTTGAACGAGGAAAGCTGAGCACAATGGGGGCTGCTCTTGCGTCCCCGCTCTGCCCCCTCTTACCTTGCCGGGTTCGCCCAGCCTGCAGCTGCACCATGTCATACCCCACC
The DNA here is from genome assembly GCA_012845835.1 of Undaria pinnatifida. Lineage (NCBI taxonomy): Eukaryota > Phaeophyceae > Laminariales > Alariaceae > Undaria > Undaria pinnatifida. The sequence continues at coordinate 12,236,517 of JABAKD010000011.1, forward strand.
TGCTGCTGCATACCAGGTACCTGATACGAGGGTATGTATCATTTTTTTTCTTCATCACACTTCTACTTTCCAGCTTCTGGACAAGCCGTGGTCACAGGCGTCGTCCCTTCCCCCCGGTTCTTGCCTTCAACTTTTATCGCGCATAGGGTTCAGCAATCCCACTGCTCGTCGATTTTCATCGAGTGTTGCTAACTCACGCTCTCACGCTTTCCGCCGAGTCACGTTGTACACAAGAAAAAAGTTCCTACGAATTTATACGGGTATGCACTCAGGGGGACTCGAACTCACGAAACTGACCTATACCAGGCTCGAGGATAACCTGATACGCCAACGGGGCGACCGGCTTTACACAAATGCATAAGTGTAACACCGTTCGGTGATAATCGCACTCTGAAACCTGCATGCAGCACGCTGGGCAGGAATGCGTCGTACAATCCACAGCAACCCACCCGACCCGTGCTCTGTTAACCCACCGACATCCTGGCAATACTCCCATCGTACAATTGATTTCGCCTACCCCCCCCCCCCCCGCGCTAACCCCTCCACCCCCCCACCCCCCACTGACTCCACCCCAAACCCCGTTCCTTCTCTTACCCTCTTGAACTCCCCGTAAGCTATGGACGGTGTCTTCCTGAACCATTTGTCGGGATACAACGCGATCATCACCTCTCGGTCGGTCAACCCCCTCCCTCCCGCGCGCTTGCCCCACATCCAAGTCCGTCCGGCCTCTTGCCCTCTGGAACTCCCTTGGGCTCGAGACAGTGTGTTTCTGATGACGGGAGTCAACGCGATCACCAACTCCCTCTCAATCACCCCCCCCCCCCCCCCCCCCCTCTGCTGACCTCACCCCGTCCGGCCTCTGTACCCTCTTGAACTCGCCAAGGCTCGGGACGGCGTGTTCCTGAACAATATGGCGGGACACAACACGATCATCAACTCCCTCTCGGTGAACGAGGACAACGTTCTCGTGAGCGGGGGCGACAACGGGTCCCTCTGCCTCTGGGACTACGCCACCGGCCACAACTTCCAGCGCATCGACACGATCGCGCAGCCGGGATCTCTAGACGCAGAGGCAGGCATTTTCGCATCTTCGTTCGACGTCAGCGGAAGCCGCCTGGTGACGTGCGAGGCTGACAAGACTGTTAAGATTTGGAAGGAAGACCCCGATGCAACCCCGGAGACCCACCCGGTGGATATGGTGGAGTGGGCTAAATCGTACCAGGCTAGAAAGCGGTAGAATAGGTAGAATGTGCGTCCTATGCCCCATAGGAAATAGGATGGCATGGAGACGCGAAGTGAGGCAGGCGGGGGGGGGGGGGGGGGGCGAAAAAAATGTTGCCGACGTGGTAAGCTGTTTTCGGAAGAGTGGGTGCCCCGCGTAAAAGGGCGGTGGTTAATGCACCCCCTTCGAACTGCACTCTTGTTTTGGGGGGAAAATCACTTGGAATCTGAATAGAACATATTTTGCTCTGCAGTGCTGTAGATGTTAGCAAGCGCAAAAGCAAGGCCATCATAGCGTCGAAGCAGCTTCGTTTTTTATGTCTTGAAGAGATGTTCCTGTTGCTCTGCGAAATTGACCTGCTGGCATTCTGTCGGACCTGCTTTGGATTGCCTGTGGGAAGTTTGCCATTGTCAGGCGCGCGCTGAGCGCTGAGCAGGAGCTGCAGATTGACCGGCTTGGGCTTTACCGTGTTCTCTGTATTTATAGCATTGAAATGGTGACAAAGCCGGCTGGTGGAGACTGCGCCTAAGCCGGGGCCGTGCCTATCGAGTCTGCGCCAGACGCGTCTCGGCTCGGCGTGGTCGTTGATACGAACAAATGTAACCCCTTTGGAACTGTGCGCACGTTTTTTCGGTCTTGAGGGACAAACTGCCTGGACTTGGTGTAGGATCCTGTTTGCACTGGTAAAAAAATGAGCTAACCAACCATCGCGCTGTTGCGATGATCTCGCGTACAGCGGCCGTTTTCGATCAAGAACAGAACAGTATATGGCGCGCACAACCAACCGCAACCTATCGCCCGTTATTCGCTCTCTTCAAGTTCAGGCATACCTCACCTCAGTTGGCTCAAAACTTGCACATACGCTGGAGGTACACATACGCCGGGGGTCCTCACACACAAATATATGCTATGGGTACTGGTGCTTATGCGCTGAGGTTTGGGACGACGTTGTAACTCGGGAAGTAGCGTACTACTTCGAACGAGCAAGTCGTACAAATCATACCTGGTAAGCAATGTAGCAACGCTGACTAACTGTCATCTCTATGGTGTCGTTTTTGGACGATGTGGCGAATGAACGACAGTTTCCTATTTCAGGATGAAACGTCTCGCAAACTAGAAGGGATACACGTACGCCACGTAGGTTCAAAATGGTACTTAAGCGGGAATAACCTACTCTCTCTAAGGCTAGACTATGGTTAAAACACGTATCCATATTCTTGGGTCGAACTGAAGGCGTGCGTGATACATACGTAGTAACGGACCAGTTGAACGTATTCGCACGTATAATCACTTACGGTGATACGGACACACCGGAGGTCGCCATCGGCATAATCTCCCACCTTCAGCCATCCCCAGCTCTTAATTGCCGACGGGAACATTATTTTTCCGGATCGATCCGTGTATGAATCTTCGGTATTATATTATAAAAATAAAAATACACTCCAGCTGTGAGATCGAATATTTTGTCGAAACTCATCTTTGCAAGCTGTGTGTGATTCTCCGATCGCGCGTATTACGGGTTGTGTGTCCTCATTAGGGATATAGGTCGGCAACTCCCCTTGCAACTGCAGTGTAGCTATCAGGGTCAACAGGGTGATGTTAGGCAGTCTGTGCGCGGAAACTATAAAACCCGTTTCTGAGGGGGACAAAGTCTGACAGCTGTGGAAGGAAATGCATCAGTTTGTCAAGTGAATACTGTAAGTCAAATAAGCGGTGAGGGGAGGGCGGAGTTTTTAAGGACGTGGGGGCCTGATTTTGATCAAAAGGGGGGCGGGAGGGGGGGAGGGGGGGGAAGGGGACGGGTGGGGCAGGCCAATTTGTGGGTGGAAACTATAAATCCTTCTTGTGGGGGAGGGGGGTGGGGGGAAGTGCCGGGGGGGAGCGGGGGGCGGGGGGGGAAGGCTTTAGGTCGCATATATGTAGGGGTTTGCTATACGCGTGGTGCTAGGTCTAGGCGATGGTGCGGGTGGTGGGGAAGGAGGGGGCGTTGGGGGCGGGGGCGGGTGGGAATTGCAGCAGCGGCATGGACGGCTCTAAAACGATAACGAGGCCATATCCAGGGCGTGGAAGTGTTTATTACTCTGGCGGATTTCGATATTAGGTGGGGCGTTTGAGCAAGAGAAAGCGAGGAGAAAGAAGAAAAAAAAAAAAAAAAAAGGCGGGGGGGGGGGGGAGGAGGGGGGAGGGTTTTCAAGAGGTTTAGGTCACATATAATATTACAACACACTCCAACTATGAGATCAAGGATTTGGTCGACACTGATCTTCGCAACATTGTGTGTGATCCTCCGATCGCGCTTATTAATCATATATGTAGGGGCTTGCTATACGCGCGGTGCTGGGTCTAGGCGATTGTAATAATACACTCCAGCTGTTAGATTCAAGATTTCGTCGAAACTCATACTTGCGAGCAGATTGTAATACTCCGATCACGCGTCTTACTGTTTGTGTCCTCATTAGACTAAGGATATAGGTCGGCGACTCCCCTTAGAGCTACAGTGTAGCTAGTCCCAGGGTGCACGAGGTGGTGTTAATAAATATGTGCACGGAAACTGTGGAAGGAATGCATCAGTTTATCATATGACATGGGTATCCTGAAAGGCATATAACCGGTGAGGGGAGGGTAGAATTTTCAAGGGGAGGGGGGGGGGGGGGGGGCGAAAAAGAGGGGGGGGGGGGTCCAACAGTGGTACGTCACATACATGTATAGAAGCCTTGCTGTACGCATGGTGCTAGGTCTAGGCGATTGTGGTGGTGGCGGGGAAGGAGGGGGCGCAGGGGAAGTTAATTTGAACGTAAAGACCATATAATAAATGACTAGGAGCTACTGCATGGATGGCTCGAAAGGTGAAGAGGTTATATCACCTCTGTCAGGTAGTGTTTGTTATTCTGGCAGATTTTGATTTTAGGTGGGGCGGCGGGGGAGGGAGAGCGCGTTCTTGTGTGCTTGTGTGTGGATGGGGGGGGGGGGGGGGGGGGGGGGGGGGGGGGGGGGGGCGAGGGGGGGGGGGGGGGGGCGAGGGGGGGGGGGGGGCGAGGGGGGGGGGGGGGCGAGGGGGGGGGGACGGAGATGGATGCGAGCAAAATATTCTACCTGCGTGTTAAATGCAGATGCCCAATAAGGTGGACGGGAAGAAAATGTTTTCACGCGTGGTGTTGTTTTCACGTCAATGCATTATGGTGGATTATTATGGTGAAAAAGGGTCAAGACGACAGACTTTGTGTTTGAGGCCCTCCCTGAGTTAGAGCCTGTAGCAGAGTCAGCAGAGCTTCTTCTTTTATATATGTTTTACGTCTTTCTGCTTTGTTTTTTTTGTTTTTCTCATTCCAGGCAGGAATCTCTCCTCCTGGTTTTCTATTTTACGTTTCGTTTTCTTCTGCTTCAGTTCCTATTTTCTGTGGCTTGGCATTTGCTGCGTTATTCCTGCCCGGCACGCTGATACCGGGTATCACGTATTTAATTTGCCTTCCTCTGTTCATTTGGGATTGATTTTGGTTTGACTTATCTTTTTCACCGCACTATACTATCCTCACGAATACTGTTGGTACCATATCATTTTTTCCTCTTTGTTGATGATGTCCTTTGAATGCGTGGTAACAACAAGCCACGCCAACTGATACGGAATTTTTCAAGTTCGAACCTTACAACACATGGCCCCCTGTGGCCGACCGCCATCTAGACGCGCAGTATACGTTTTAAGTATGGAACATAAGGTGCGATTGGTCCACATATATTATATATTATGTTTCTTGAATAAACTGTATTTATCTTTTTGCACCCATCGACATCGAGCCCTCTTATTAATAATAGTGTCCGTGCTGATTCGTCATCGTAGAGGGGGAGTTAATAGAAAGCTCTGCAAAAGTAGCCACGAACTTCGGGAGGGACATACACATCGCGAGTGCACAAAGCGAGCTACACGGCGCACACGGTGTACTCATGTATGTGGCACCCGGTCTGTTTTCCTGGATCATGGCAGCGAGACTCTTGGCAATATCAGGAGTCGCAAGTTTTCACCTGCCATCATCAATCGTGAACCTCTCTTCCGCTTCACATTTTTTTCTTTTGTGTACTTCGTATTTTTCAGTCCTGATCTCACATAGCAGACGGCGAATGCCGTCGCGGAAGCACCTTGCAGCACATACATACGAGTTTCTAAGCATGGTGAATGGCATCGAAACACCATGGTGACTGAACTAGTTGGCGCGCATATATCGGGGCATGAAGTTAATGGATTGAATGAGGCATTCTGCCCCGAACTGGGAGAGGCTCTCGCGGGATAATCTCCGCGCTGAGTGCGCTCCAAGCGCGGCGCCCATCTCTGGGATTGAACGACCGTTCTCGTATTACATTTTGGTCCATCCTTGAGCTCGAAGCTGCGCCCCGCGCGAAGGCCACAGCTCGATGACCAGGAAAAGGGCCCTCGCCCGGAATAGACTCCGCATCGAGCGCGCTCATTCGTGGGATTGGAATTGCCGAATTCGTAGCTGGTTCATTCCTCGAGCTCGAAGCTACCCCTCCGCGCAAAGATCACAGCTCGACCGCCAGAAGAAGCTCGTAGGTTTCTTCGCGGGTTTGTGCGTTGTGCGTCTGGTCGGTACAGAATTCGTTGCGGAAGCCGCAGTCGCCCCTATCCCCCGTGCCCCCGTCTCCATCGCTCGACCCCCAACCATCGAGGCATGTGCACTCACCCGCGCCGAAATCTGTAACCAGCAGCAGCAGCAGTGGCGGCACACGGACAAAAGACCGCACGAGTGTGGAACTCCTTTAGTGAGGTGAACGCGGCGCGAAGGTCTTGGCGCAACAAGTATCGGTTGATCATTCCCCTTACAACCAACCGGCTAAGCGTACGAGGGTATGCAACACGCAAACTGTGCCGGCAAAATACTTGCGCTTAGAGGGTAGTCTAGTGTTTTTGTCACTGTTTTTTTTTTTTTTCAATCCTATGAAACAGGCCATCCAAACAGTGCTTGAAGCGCACCGACAAACATCAACCCCGTTGGGACTTCAAGAGGGAAACACATCCAAAAGTGGAGACGATTAGATGCCGGTACTCTTGCTACTACTGTACGCGCACTCAGCTGTCGTGTGGTTGGTCAAAACACATTAGTCTACACCCACGAAACATTAGCACGTCTTTGAGGGAGAGATATCAGAGCGCGATGAAAATACAGGTGCTGACGAGCGAATGCCACGAAAGGCAAGCATCAAAATAATGATCGGCTCCTCAGTTTACTGGGGTCTCTGGCAGAACCAAATGCTTTCATGTCCGTATAAGACTGGTAGGAGACAAGGAGGATCTCATGGCCGCTTACCCTATTGAGCAGGTTCCTGTGGCTACTCACGTGTGTTGGTCGGTTGGTGCCAGAAGAAGGGTGCTCGTAGCTTTATTCAGTCTACGCGCCGGGAGGAAGACTCACCCAGATGGTTGTTTTGTTTCGACGGATCTCTTCATCATCTCACTATACCAAACGCCTTCCTAGTTTTATAAAAACGTCATAATCACCGATAACTCGGGTAATTAGCAGCCTCCCAAGGCAATACCATAACATCTGTCTGCGCGCGATTCTTATGTAAGTCCAAAAGATATTCCCAACTATATTTGATTTGTATTGTTTGCGTTAATATAGTGACACCAGCTCACCACAAATACCATTGCCGGCGCATTCAGCGTTGCCCTTGCTGCCGTCCTTGGTCGAATTCACCGAAAAAGATGGAGACGTCCTCAGGGTGGGAAGGTCCCCAAGCTCAGTCAAAAAGGTCACCTGCGGCGATGTATCATACCACATGGTATTCCCATGGTGTTTATATGCAGCATCAGGAGTATATGTCGACCATAAAGTTGCGGGCATGCAGCTTTAGGTAAGTGGTGATGCACCGTACCAAGCAGTATGTATGTTACCAGGTATGCACCAGCAGGCGTATGGCATCCTCGGTGGTCCCGTGATGGAACTCGTAACTACTAAGGTCTACTTAGCGAGTTCGAGCCTCGCCCAAGGGGCCTTTTCGGGTGCGAACTACCCCGCTCTGTGTAGGGTGTCTATGCCGGGGGAAGTCTCACCTGGATACCTTCGCCAAAGCCCCAAGTAGAATTGCACGCTGCATCACCTGACGTTAATGCGACAGACACAGACCCGATCCTGTTCCGAGGAGAAGAGGTCACCAATTTTTCACGCGCAGGATTTCTTGAGTTCATGCGTAGTCGGAGAGTCATAAAACTAAACCTTTAGAATACTCCATTATTAACACGCCTTCTCGATGGAATTGACATATCGAACAATTTCCGTATTATTTGTTCCATACTTAACAACAGAACGCACATGGAGGGACAGCATCGCGACATCACCGGAGCACGCACTCAAAGTAACCTGCGCCCGTTCCGCGAAGTTAGTGGACACGATGACACCAGGGCTGCGCACGGGGTGTAGAGAGCTCTTGTTGCAGAGACGTATCCCAGAATGAAATTTTGTACGATGATACGTGGTGACCGTCTGAATCAGTACCACTCGGAAGGGTCATTGTGTATGCGGCGATCGAGCTGTCGCAAGGTTATCTGTAGTGACACTTCAGGGCTTTGTGCAAGCACACGAAGGCGTTATCGTCCCGGGAAACTGTACTCTTCAGCATGATACTACTAAAAAAACTACATAAATTCCAAGTTCTTTGCACCCAAAAACGTGAATACAGTTACGGAATTATCACCCTTCAGTGTCACGGTAGAGCACCTTCGGATAGCTCGATATCTGTCAGCTCACACAATTTCTTTGCGTTTTTAGGGATTTCCGCAAGCACAGGAGGATTTTCCCACCTCGGAAATATATCCTCTTGACCTCTAATGATACGACAGACAGCCTGCCGACAGCTCGATCTCTGCTTACATAGTGACCCCTCCGTGCGGTACTCTACTGGCTCAAACAGTCAGCACGCATCGTCGTATTACGTGCGCACGTCGCAACAACCCCCCTGCTCGACGCATAACCATACGTCCGTGCGAAACGGGCATCTCGGTCACGGCCCGCTAGCAGCATGCCTATTCCATCCAACCGATACTCCATTCCCTTTCCTGCGTGGGTTTTAGATTGATCCCTACTCTCACGCTCTCTCAGGTATCATCCGTTGCCCTGCCGGTTTAGATTAATGCATTTCGGAAGCATGCGAGATGTCTCCATTGATGTCGCGCTCTCGAGTGGCGCTAGGCTGAGCCTCGTCCGGCCCCCTTTTCCAGTTTTTGTCGGTTTGAAAAGCAGAAAAAAAAAAGTCGGCTCGGCCAAGTTTGAAAATATCTAAAAATACATTTTCGGCTCTTTTTGGCTCGGCGGGTGGTATTTCGGCTCGGCCGATGGCAATTTCTGCTCGGACAAAAAAAGTCGAAAAAGATTTTCGGCTCATGTCGGCTCGGCGCGCGGCAAGTTCGACTGGGGGGGGGAAAAAACGGTCGACTCACAAAAACACTTTTCGGTATTGCTGCGGGTTTGTGTGCGTGTGTGGATTCTGCTGGACTACTGATGCTGCTGCGGGAGCTGCAATATGAGTACTGCTGTTGTGCTGAGTTGCTGGTCTGTCGGGCTCTAAACACAGGGTTTTCATGTCACCTATGGGCGTTATGATAGAGGGGGCGAGCAAAACAATGCGTACATGTTAGGTAGGTATACAAAACCGGCTCCTAGGAGTGAAAATAGGCTCCGTCCCGAAGAAATCAGCCCTAAATCGCAATTGTGTCGGCTCTTTATAAAATTCCTGTTTTTCGACTCCGAAAACCGATAATTGGCATGTTTCGGCTTTTGAGGCGAAAGCCGGACAAGGCTAAGCCTAAGTGGCGCCTGGTTGAATTAGACCCGCCGTCTTGGCGCACGAAATACCTCAGGAGATGACGTTCGTTGGACAAAATTATAATTGCACGGCAGCGTATTTCGGTGGAAAGCGTTTGGCAAGGTAACTAAGGTACGATGTTTGTGGTTTGTTGAGTTGAAGCGGTCATCTATCCGCAACGATTGCGTAAAGGTGAGCTAATCACTTGAACACCTTCCGCGGCGAACATTGCCACAAACTGACACAGCCTCTTCTCTAAAGCTCGCCCAAAAACATTTCGTAAACATATTGGCAGAAAGCATCACCGATCAAGGGCCAAGACCTAAGGTTATACCAAAGAGACTCACGTTGACAGGAGTTCGATTGCGGTGGCCACCTCCGAAGTGGTAGCGTTGGGGCTGATGGCCTGCTCATGTCGTTCGACGCAAACATAATCAAAAATCGTGGATGCTGGGTGACGAGATTGAAAGGGCGGGTGAATCCTACTGTAGTGTAGAAATTTATATAGTCTTATGAGGCTGTTTCAATGGGGAGCTCTGTACTGGGTGTAGTAAAAAAAAGAAAGGAAAAAAACGTAGTGGGCAATCCCGTGTCGTAGGCACTACCAGGTATAAGCTACCATAATAGCTACACGACGAAAAGTGTTGCAAAACACCAATGGTGTTGGAGCGATGTCGGGTAGTCCCTCAGTTGGGGAACTCTGTCGGTCAGATTTGCTTTGGCGTACAAGAACCGCCCCTACCGTGAAGGGTGAAGCCAGAAGTCGGCGATGATGACGCCGAGTGCGGCGGGTGTGCCTTACGGAAAGGTGTCCAACATAGGATGCCGGCGAAGTTATTTAACTACTTACTACGCCAAAACAGTTCCCACGTTAAAGTACTTTGTAATTCTAAAACGGTGCAATTCCAAAAGGATTAGAGTCCTCGGCGGTGCTAAAGCGGCTGCTTTCAACTGACCTGTCTGTAGGTTGTGAGCATGCGCATAATACCGCAGCTTTCGGCGTTGCCACCAGCAAACGGACCTCAATTCCAAAGGCTGACTTCATTTTCTCCTCACTGTCGCCCGGCCCCCCCGCTCCTCTCCAAAGCTTGAACGTTTTGAACTATCAAACTATGAGACATCTGTTTTCAATCTACCTCGGTGGTGGCGCCGCGAAAGCTGATGGTGAACGCCCCGGATCTGAGCGTGCACGCCACCGTCTGCACCTCGAACTCCCCAGAGCTTGATCGCGCATTGTCTCCACTCGGACATAAGCCTTTACGACACGGTTAGAGGATAGGGCCAACAGGTTTACAGTTACATTTCACACGGATTGACTGTAACAGGAAATCTACACAGAAATACTGCAGTAGGGTACACGAATTGGCCGCAACAGGAAATCCGTACCAAGCAACATTTTCAAGACCAAGAACATGCTTGGGCAACACAATAACAAAGATGCAACAAGTAGGGTATAAAGCGCAGTAAGGAGAGGGAAAGGGTGCCTTCTATGTGATATCGGATCCTATTTACGAAGCGGATCGTGGGGTTCAAGTAATTAATTAAATTCCATACCCGAGAAAGACGACATGACGCTACCCATTGAAAAGTGGTCGGCGTACGTAGCACCGTCAACGGCGTTTCCATCGCTTAACGGCAACATGGGCGACCCTCGAGCAAGAGCGGAATTCTCGACGTGTGGAGTCTGCAGCGACGCCGGCATATCCCCGGGTTTCCTGGTGATATGTATGCATTCATGTTCTGACTCCAATCGCAACATACGACCGATACAGAGACCTGGGAAGCCGGGTGTAGTAATGCTGTCCCCGGGCTCCTGCTGTCGTTAAGAGTGGAGGTGTGGAGGTGTGCAATGCTCGCTGAGTTGCGAAAACATAATAGACTGTAACGCGTCACACCTCGCTGAGTTGCGAAAACATAATAGACTGTAACGCATCACACCTCGCTGAGTTGCGAAAACATAATAGACTGTCATACATCACACCTCCCACCACACGAAACCCTTACTCAAACCTTCCTGGAGATTACTCACGCTCGCTGCACATGTACCCCCCCCACCCCGCCAGCTTCGAGTTGTCCGTAAACACCCCGGAGATGTAGCCGCGTGTCCCCACCCTTGGCCGATAAATGCCTCCGTAAAAGCCATCGCTGTCACCCCCCCCCCTCTCCCCGCTGTCGCAGAAACATCCGTACATCATGTCGAAGTCCCAAGTGGAGGGACTGGCGTAGACGCTGCTTCCCCACGGCCTCACCAGGTCCGAAACTCCGTATACGACTGGATCTTGCTCGCCGTTATTTTCGCGGAGCTGCGCCAGGCGGTACATCGGCAAGCACGCGCCATTCTCGGAGCAGTTTTCGGCGCACGCTAACCGTTCGCAGGCTGCGCCCGTCCAACCGTCTCTGCATATGCACTCTCCGCTGGCGTGGTCACAGTTGCCCATCGCCCCGCACTCGGCGCCGTAGGAATGGGCTGAGTCGTTGGCCCGCGCTTCATCGAACCATGCCTTTAAAATGTTTTAGTGTGTGATTGTTGTTCGGTTCACGGACGGACACCGACGTGAGTGTGTAGTTTAGAGCGAGAGGTTGTTGGGAAGTTGTGGGGGGAAGTTGAGAAATCTTGCTCCGGAGTTAATTTCTCTGCCACATTTTGTTTTGTTGCGTTGGGCGATAGCATCACGCGGTGTGCTCTATGGTGCTCGCGAGAAAAGTGCTGTTGTTTTTACATGAACTCATAGCCATGACTTAGCCCGCGGTCACAAGATAGGAACAGTACCTCATAGAATAAAAATAACAAATCGAGGCGCTGTGTATGCGGTTGGAATGCGAGGTTTCACCTTTCCCGTGGGGCACTGTCGCTGACTGCAGTCTCCTCCGTAAAAGCCCGGACTGCACGTACATGACCCCGTGGACTCGTTGCACGTTCCCTTGCCGCTACAAGGGATCTGCGCATACGGCGAGCACACGTAACAATGGAACAAACGCGATTGGTGCACATCATCAAGGAACAAACACGATTGGTGCAATTAAAATTGGAGTGAATGCGATTAACGCACGTAATCATGGAACAAAGGTGAATGTGTTCGTAATGGTGGACCTAAAGCGATTGGCGCACGCAATCATGAAGCGAAATGGGGTTGTTGTACGAAATCACGGATTAAATTCGGTTGGACCGTGTCATCATGGAACAGATGCGACTGGTTAACGGAAGCATGGAAGAAATGCGATTGATGTGTGTAATCACGGCAAAAATGCGATTGATGCAAAAACCACGGAACAAATACGATTGTGCTCGTAATCACGGAACTCGTCTGATCGGTTCGTGTATTTATGGAACAACTGTCATTGGTGCACGTAATCATAGAACAACTGCGATTTGTGCACGTGACAGGGGAGGTCAGCTCGCCGCCAAGCAGGTCCAGGTGACTCGAGAGGAAACGTCATATTTTAATGAAATCACAACCTGAGCGATCGTTAGATCGTTCTCTGCATTTGTTTTGAGTCGCACTATTTTTTTATCTCCAGCTCAACCCGCGTGAGATTCTTACTTTGGCGCTCAGCAAAGCTTATACACAAACCGAAGTCACGGGTTTCTGCCTCCTCCGCCCCCATGCTTCGTTTTGTGGTAGCACGCTATCAGTTACACTACTCAGGCCACTAAAATATCATTTTTTTCTCGTGTACAAATGTTGATGAACATGCACTTCTCCGGGAAAATAATTCACCTTGTCCATATTCTCAAAAGTTGGTGAATTCGCGTCGGCAAAGACAATTCCCACAGGACACCCTTGCGAAGTGTTCGTCGAAGATTCAACCCGCTGATAACCACAGTCTGGTCGTCCCCCCGGCCCGCCGTAGCCGTCGCTGCTCTCCCACCAGTACCACTCGTCAGGAAAAGCCGTCGTGTTCCGGTCGCACACGCACGTACCCGTATCGAAGTCACACACTCCATGGTTCGCGCAGTAGATATTTTCCTTGGTGCCTTTTCCGTCCGAAAATGTTAACTCCACCGCCGCACCGATTGCGTTTCGAACGGATCCTAGGAACGTGAAACTAGGGAGGTTTCCGTACGGAGAGCGGATACTGATGAGCGTCGTGACTGTGTCAGCAGAAGCGCATAGAGTGTCCCCCCCGTCCATGGTGACATTAAGGGATGCGAGATCGTCGTACACAGAGGCGGGTCCGAGCGTGTCGAGGCTAGAGAGTACAGCTTGTACTTCTGATGCGTTGGCACTGACGGGGATGGAGGAGGTCGTCTCGTCGTCGTAAATGAGGTAAATCCCCCCGGAACAAGATGGGCACGCGGGGCATACAATTTGTGTGAGGGTCTCGAGGTTGAGGATGGGGTCACCTCCGGCCAACTCCAGATCGTCGTAGCTGAAGAGGGGAAGCGAAGAAAGGAAGCAGAACGTCGGGAGAGGAAGATCACGTCGTGGGCGGATAAAAAGAAAGTGAATGGGGATGGTAGATATATGTGTGGTATTCAATGCCGACGGAAGACTGCACTGCTGTCTCGTAACGTCTGCGTTTACCGTATTTTCGAGTACAAGGACCAACCCTCGCTCTGATGGGGGTGGGGGGCGCGGTGTATCATGTCGTTGGGAAAAAGCGCTGTTGTCTCGAAACGTCTATTATCCCTTCTGTCGAGTACACGCACGCCAACAAACGTTGCTCTAAAATGTTTGGTCCTATCCTATGAATGGCATCCGTCCGTCTTGGAATGCTATGTATTGTTCCTTACCGGATGACATTCGCTCCAAAAGGAACCAAAACACCCCGCGAGTGTTATCTACCACTCGACCCGCGCATGCACGCACCCCCGCTGGCTCTTCCCCCCGCCCCTGCCGTCTACCTCTTGAATCACGACAAACCCGGTGATCTTTCAACAGCATTTGACAGAGTTGCATCACGGCAAAACCCGCGACAAACGAAATCCCCGGACAAACTTACGTCACGACAACCCCGTGCCCGTGACTAGCGAAACAAACAGCTGACACGCAAGAATCACGCGACAAATCCGCGATTCTCAAAAACAGCCACCTGACAAATGCGGCGGGCAGACTTCCGAAGTCTTGAACGAACTCCACCCTCGTCACGACTTCGAAGTCCTGGCCACACACCGCCCCGTCTGTCGACATCGACACATCCACCTCGGTGATGGTGTCCATACTTTCTAGCAGCTCTTTGACGTAACCGTAAGAGGCGTTGAAGGATATGTCGGCGCTCGTGACGCCGCGGAAGGACAAAGTGAAGCTCCCCGAGTCCGCCTGGCAGACGATACGCATAACCTCGTTCTGCTGGTCCTGTGCGGTTTTCATCGCGAGGGCGGGGCATTCTTGCTAAAAATGTGCAGCCACCTTATAGTTTTACAGCGGCGGGGGGCATCGCACATTGTTAAAAACGCGCGTTGGTTTTGCAAAGGAAGGCTTTTGCGTTACCATCATAGCTGAACGTTGTTATCCACACCTACTGTTTAACAACGAACAGGTCGTGCGACGGGTAGATATGTCGCGGGTTGGTATCCATATGTCGCGGGTTGGTATCTGGCGAGATCATGGTGAGGTGACGATACACCTGAGGGAAAATTTGAATGTGCTCTTGATTACATGGCATTATGACGTTAGTATGACATGCCCTCTCATCACAGTGATGAAATAACGAACGCATATATATAGACTAGAGACTACCATATATAACTGATTAGAAATATTTTATATATAAAAAGTGAAAAACGTCAGCTGTGAGCACGACCGATTGAATGGTTGAAACTCAACTTTGCAAGCTGCGTGGTACACTTATATATTTTGCAGCAATCAAGTTGAAGCGATGAAACAGGGAAGGAAAGAAGGAAGGAGGGAAGGACGGAATGAAGGAAAAAAGGAAGGAAGGAATGGTCAAACCTCACCGAAGTAAGTGGATCGTCTCCTTTAGGGCACTCGAGCTGGCTGCAGTCGTGCCCTATCCACCCTGGGTCGCACACACAGCCGTACAAAATATCGGCGTCCCAGACCGAGACGTACTCGACCCGTGGCCTGACGAGGATTCTTCCGTCCCATCCCTCGGCTGCTTCCGCCATTGAGAGGCATCTCCCGTGCCCGGAGCAGTCAGATGGGCACCCCACTGGGTGGAGGAGCCGTCCGTTTGACGTGGGAAATAAACTGGATTCAGAGGTCTACTAATAGCACGGAAGGGGAAAGCATGTACCAGGTAATGATTAAAGGTGTGCTTCGACACAGTACGACACCCAATAAGAAACATAAATACTATCCCAGGCTCGATTAATTACTTTGGGAGAGGGTGCGGTCTACAGTACACTAATTTCAGTGTAACAGCTTCCGGATTTCGTACTCTCGTAGTAATCTCAGTCTGCCTTTCTTGCTTCCCCGTGTCTTACATATCCTGTACTGCTGTACGGTATCATATGTCGATCCTGAGAGTTTGGTTGGTACTGTGCAGTGAGGTTGTGCGAGAATCATACCGTGTATCGGCAATGTGTCCTCGTACACACCTGGTAATGAACAAGGTGAGAGGAAACCCAGGGAACCTTGTCGTTGAAGACACTTTTATCAAGTCGAGCGTACAGCAGAGCACATGATAACAGTCTCGGCATCACCATGACATACCGTGCCAGCACATAACACGGATGGATATAGGCGTGCCGCAATCACCAGGTTACTTCTTCGTAAAGACCTATCATACTCGAAATCGTTGCTCCGAACCGGCGGGGTTAAACACGTTCTCACATCGGTCGCATGCTTGGCCGACAAAGCCGGTCCGGCATTGACACAGACCGGATTCTCGATTGCAAATGCCCATGTTGGAGCATTCAACGCCGTCCGCATGTGCCGTGTTCGCAGCGGACGGAAAGTCGACCCACGCCCTCCCCACCGGGCACATTCCTGAGAATTGGACCATGCGTATAAGGATGTGGTATACGCCAGGGGATCGTGAGAGGGCTCCTCGATGTTTTCGTATGTATTACACAGAACCATGCATAGGAGGGAGAACCGTTCAAAGTGCTGGAGGCAGATGAAGGGATGTGGACACCTCCTATGACAATGCACCCCAAAAGACGACGTGCGGTATGAGGATGCAGCAGTACAAGATTCTGGTTCAGTTGATCGTTGGCTTGCGCCGATCATACGGGCGTCCAAACTAAGATTTTTAGACAGCGATGGAAGCTTATTTGCGGCGATGGGTGGTGATGAATAGCAGCAGCGCAGATTTTTAGACAACGATCAAAGCCATGATGATGCCTACGGAGATGAAGGAGGGTGTGCCTGCGTAATGCGGAGCGAATCACGAGCACAGAGATAACTAACCACACACATCAGCAGTGTATATGCGACACTAAGGGCACGCGTTCTTCTACACCCCACAACACCCCTCTGAAATTCACTCACTGAGGGAGCAGTCCGGGCCTCGGAACCCGCTCAAGCACGAGCAGGTCAGATTGGAGTTGATCAGCCCGCGACCATTGCAGAACGTCTGTGGAGCAACGACTTCCTCATCCGTCTGGCCGAGAACACCTGTGCGCCGTCCGAGCAGCAGCGATTCCCACAGGAGGCACCCCAGAACCGACACCCAGGCTGCTGTTGCCGTTGCTGGTCTAAGGCACGGCCATTTCATGCTGTTCAGAGCCTTGCCCTACGGCATGACGTGTTCTGCTGCCTATCGCTTATGCTGTTACTACAGTATACAACCGACCGCGTCCAACCGTCCCAAATGCCTAAAGATCGAGGTTCTCAGTGGCATCCTCTACAGGACAGCAGCGTCGTATCTAATCACGGGTAGCAAGCGGCATACATACGCAGCGGCCGGTAGCTTGCTGTTGTAGATTGGGACTGACTTGTGATGCCACAATCATCTCATCAATCAATAATCAACAATCAATAGTCAACAAGAACGATCAACAACAAGCCGCCTTCCAAAAACGAAACCGTCGATATGTTTCCCAGGGGGTATGGTGCCAGTATTTATGCCGTTCAGGTCTTTGTGCGCGCGTGTGCGCGTGTCCGCACCGCACCAGCACCACCAGTAAACGAAACGTTATTTAGACTCCATCCTGGATATAGTCGAGGCAAGAACCCTGGCGAGCCATCGTGGGTGTTGCCTGGCTGCCTGCTGCCTAGTTGGACTTGTGCCAAAAGCTAAACATCACCTTCGGCTAAGAAACTACCTATAGGTACGTAAAAGACTAGAAGACCTAAATGATAGAAGCCAAAAAACCATAAGCCATCTTGTCTACTTGTATGCCTTCTACTTCTCTAGCAACTCTTTCATCGTATAAAACTTGTCCTTTTAGTCACAACACGGACGTCCACAGCAGCCAGCAAGCCGCCTGCAGCTGGCCGTTCTAATCTCATTGGTGAGGTGGAGATAGACTACTAGCCACTACTGGACAGGTTCGCCTTTTTTCGGCGGTTCTGAACTTATTGATCACACTGTGCCTCGGGAATTTCCGTCGAGCATTTTGTACGACGTACGTTCTGTTCAAGTAGGTCTTGCGCTGGAGGGGGACGTCACTGGCCAAGTCCCTGCTCCGCTTTGTGTGACATTGGAAGCTTTCCACGTCGCCACAGATGCATTCGGGGCCCGTCGATGGCCTTGTCTTATCCGCGGCCACACTGCAGGGTAGCTTTTGTCTGGTTCTAACAACTAAATTGCCTCTTGTTCCGCCTGATGTTTGCTGCCTGGTGTTTGCTGTTCTTGCTGCAGAGCGCCCTTACCGCCGAGAGTAGCAGCAGCAGGAGCAACAGCAGTAGAAGCAACAGCAGCAGGGAGTGCGTTGCTCTCAACCTCGCAAGCAAGCATGGCGTTCAGAGCTACGCAGGCGTTGCGGATGGTGGTGAAAAAGACCTCGACGGGGCTTGTGGGGCTGGCTGTAGACGTGAACGGCCGAGCCAACTTCATCGCGATGCAAAGACAAATTCTTGACAAGATCAAGGTGTGTGTCGTTCACGCTAAACCGTCATCTAGCACAACCAGCGTCCGTGCCGATGCCTCATCCTATTAATAGCGAGAGACAACCTCTGTGGTCACAAACTAGGAAAAGAGAGTTAACAAATGTTTCAAGCACGTCGACGTGAGTTCGATTAATGTTAGGGTCGATAATCATGTTTGCATTTATACATTCAAATGCCGCAAGGGGGTGCGATTGTCACATTGTCACCGCCGTATAGACTATACGTAAGCGCGAATATGGCACCGTCATGGTACGCGAGGGCGTGGTATGCTCAGGCCTTGCGTTTCGCATATAATATTCCCGACGCATCCTTCCTCTCCAGCATACCAGCCAGCTAACACAGACCGACGTGCAACAACAACGAAGCCCTGCGGCAGCGTCACTCTTGCTGTATAAACCACAGCCGTAGGTGCGATCTTAGGTGTGTCTCATATCGCACCATCAACCCTTCAAAACCCCTGTCGCCGCAACTCCCACAGCCCTCGAGACCCGTACCTAGCCCTACCCCCAACCCCAACCCTATACGACTACCTACACCCCTGACCCCAGCCCAAAATGCGGCTGCATGTTCAGGCGAGAGTTAAATCACGAATGCAGGGACATTTAGGGGTCCTCCCTGGGTTTCAGGCCTTGCGTAACCTCATTACTCTTATTACCAGGTACTTTGAAGTATACGATTATCTGGTGCATGTTTTACGTACTATGCGGGTGTTGGTCATGCATGAACTACGAGTTGCCATAATCAACCGCACCTCGACCACACACAACTATAGTTCAACTACGCGGTAACCGATACCGTACCTGGTGCCTCGTGCTGGTGCGCTGACGTTTGACTATGTCCGTGCGTTATTTACGTGCCGCTCGCAGATAATCCCCGAGCACGCGCAATACCGAAAGGACGTGGAAGCTATCAGCAACTACAGGCTCAAGCTTGCCACGGAAATAGAAGATGTGAGGGACGGGATAGGCGGGGGTAGACCTAACTCTCTTGTGAGGGAGGGATCACGCGGGGGGAATATAGCCACGTTTCAATATTTATGTATTCTTCCTTGAACCACATTTAGTGGAGTCTAATGCTCCGTTAGAGTTCATCTTGCCGGCGGATAGTTTCAATCTGCGTTGGGGCTGATTGGAGAGGTTTCGCGTTGTTGGCAAGCTGGAACGAACAGCTGTATTGCTCTCGATGTGTCATATTTTGGCCCCAGAGATGCTTGTGCGATTAGCCTAGGCTGACAGGGTGCCAGCGCTCTCTCGCTCTTCGTATGCGGGTAAAACACATAATTTCAATATATTGCTAAACCTGCGGTGTCGTTGTATCATATGTAAGCAAACACCTACAGGGTGCCCAATAGTACGCACGTCGCCCTTTGCTGCGGCGAACTGCCGCCTCCGCGTTTTAGAAAGCCCCTTCAAGAACATACCTGTCAGCTCTGCTATTCTGCTATTAATAGTAATGTCGTGTCTTACTTGTGATAGGAGGAGGCGATCTAAGGTTTGATCAACCATGCGTGGTGTTTGTTTGTGAAGACTGTGTCAGTTAGTTGGTTTCCTACGCCACGTACCTGAAGACCAAAGACTAGAGACTAAGTAAGTAAATGTATCCTTCAAGTTCAGCCAGCTCACTAGCCCAGCTATTCTGTTTTAATTCTGTTTTTGTTTTTGACAGGAGGAGACGATAGAAGAGGAGATCAACCACGGGCAGCTGGAAGAACTCATCGTCGATGGGCGAAACGAGCTCAAGCTCATAGACAAGTACGCCGAGTGGCGCCTTTGGGAGGCGGTAGAAGAGCTCAACAAGGAGATGCCTGAGCGGCAGGGGTCTTGAATGGACTTATAAGCCCCAATAGCAGCGGCATAGGGTAGAGTCCGCACACATCTTGGTCGCATTGTACAACGTCGTGTTAGGATGTTATCGTTGTCGCGGTCCCGGTTGAGACATGTTGCTGTCGTGATTTGGTGGTCGAAGAGTTGAACAAGGACATCTCTGAGCGGCACGGGGTTCGAGAGGACGGAAAGGACCAAACAGCGAAAAGCGTAGGGTAGACTGCGCACACAGCTTGTCGGCGCGGCATTGAACAACGTCGTGTTTTAGGATGTGCTGGTTGTTCTCGCGTGGTATCGTGCGCTCACCGCTTAGTGCGCGACAGTAAACAACATCGGGGTAGGGCGTTAATTGCTGCTGCGGTTTGGGCATGCTGTTGTTGGAAGTGTGGGTGTGCTGTTTTGTTGCGATGTCGGCATGCTGATGGCGCGACGTATGTAGACGGGCTGTTTCCGCGGTTTTGGTACGCGCTGTTGTCGCAGCTTGGGCGATTTGAAAGGGGGGGTCGTTTATTTTTTTTCATTGCGTATATTGCGCACTTTCGCGCGGCGGAGATATACCATGAAACGCTCTCACGTGGTGGGGGCGCCCGGGGATTACGTACGTTTTGTCGTGCTGACCCTCCTTCTCGGTCGTTTTGTTCTTCTCTCGAGTTGTAGTGCGCACTTTCGCGCGGCAAAGATAAAATATCGAAGAACTTCACGTCAATAATCTGCGTTCGGGGATTACGTGGTACTCTTTCCGGCTGTTGTGTAGGAACGCTACCTAAGCGAGCACGCTCGGGGATCTTTGCTTTTGTCCCCTCTTGATAGGTCTCGTTGGGTCGTGTGTGGGAAGCGCCGCCTGTTGCGTATTCCTACTACAGTGTGGGGACCCCGGTTTAAGAGCGCCCAGGACAAGAGCACTCGGGACTTCAGATATGTGAAATAGGCATGTCCCGCCTATGCTAAAAGCCGTGTTCTGCCCACGACGGATAAGAGCAATGCGTAGTTAAGAGCGTTCGTTTGGGCGTGCCATGGAGTGCTCTTGAATCGGGGTATCCAACGTGAACGGCAAATGTCTGGCCTGCTTCCCTTCGGCTGGTGGCCGCTTGTTGTCCACACCCGTAGGGCAGAAGCGGGGCACGTCTGTCTGCGGCTTTAATAAATATCACACAAACTATCACACCCGTGTCTAGTACGTGAGAGCGTGTCACGATATACAGGGGTACACAGTACCTCTTGTTGGCCCAGCCGTTTCTGGCGTTGTTGTTAATAGCCTTCCTCATTTTAGTCCATCAAAATGCCAAATATCGTTGGAAAACCGGTGTGTTTATCGTTGTGTATCTAGGCACCTGGGATTTTGGTCGCGCTCGGGTTTTTTTTTTTCATCGAGAGAGAGAAATTTTGGGTGAGGGATAGGGCCTTCCCTAAGAGAGGACCCTCAAGAGATTTTCCTCACAAACTAGTAGCCGCGCCAGTACCGTAGGTAAGGTCTTGTCTCAACCTGTGCCTATGCCATTGCCCCCAAACCTCTCGACCCTGAACGTTACCACCCTCTTGTACATGAGCGTCCAAAGGCGATGGGTTCTCTTAAAAACAACACCTCCGCGCAGCGCTTGCACACCACCACGCACGTGCCGCTGGAGTCTCGGAGCCGGTTGCATGGTGTCCGTATTGAATCGAGTATATACAAATTTTACAAAAAAAAATCGTCTCGCCTTGCACAGTACACAGCTGTTTACATCCGAATGCGTCCGCTTTCTTCCCTCTGGGGAGGGGTGTCTAGCACACGTGGCGTTTTTTGCCCCTGCGGGGGGACGAGATGCAATTTCGACCATTGGGGTGGAGGACTTTGCAGGGAAATACGTCGGAACTAAAAATGACTACTGCACATCATCCATCACATAAAACAGACCCAACTGCACTGTGGGGGGACACGTGTTGACACATTACATGACGCCACGGTACAATGCACCGTGTGGTTTTTGAGAGGCTCTATCTCACTTGAAAATGGATATGCCCTATGATACTCACGGGTCCCAAATCTGATTTTTAAGTAAACCGAAGGTGCAACTCGATAAACAGACTCATGGCCTAGGCACACAGAAAAAAAATTTCAATAGTGCGAAACAAGAACGACATGAATTGATGGCATGGATGAATGGCATTCCGGCGGCTTGGGGTTAAGGTAGGTTAAGGAGGCTCATCATTCAGAAAATTTGGTTTAGCCAAAAAATGGTATACCTTAGTATTAATCTTATAGTATGGTAGCATGTGTCGGGAGAGGGATGTTCGACGCGTACAACCTAGATAGTTGTATGGTGCGCACGAAGCACGTTGTTACTTGTGATGCTGCACGTTATTCCCAAACGATTGATAAGACCGTACATATAATATTTTCCGTGGCTATTAATAGTTGATACCAAGTAATTAATAGTTAATATTTAATAGTCATACCCTCGAAAAGGGTAATACAGTGGGGGGGTTCCGAATAGTGCCGGTTGAATAGTGCGACTGCTCCCTATAGTGCCGGTGAAATCGCTTGGCACTACTGGAACTCTCTACAACAGTAACTCTCTATGGTAACTATATTCCCAATAGCGCAAGTGCCCTTATAGTGCCGGTACGATAGGCTGGCACATACATACAGGCACTATTGACAGCCCCTCTCTGTAGCGGGACTCAATCGTCCTGCCTGTGGCACGGGGAGAAATGTTTTCACGTTTAACATTACATGGACGGGGTCGAAGTGGTAGGCCTTGAGACGGCATGTGAAGCTTTGAAGCACTGCCTGCAGCGTGCACCTCCCGTGACTTACCGCCATCCCCAGCTTTCTATCTATTGCGAAGTATATACGTACTGCTGTCGATGCGTCGACTACTATCTAAGCGTGGCTCGTGCCACAGCAGCACCTAAACATTCTACAACCAACCGAGTAAATATCGACACACGACATATAGACATATATGTGGAAGTGTGTTGAGCTTAAGCTTCATTTTTACCCACCCACCGAAGGCCAAAAAAATGAAAAAGAAAAAACAACCACAGGACGCGCTGTAACACTACGCAACAAGTAACACTACGCAACAAGGGAGACGCAATATACCACCACCACACACGTACCAGGTATGCTTTACCAAGTAATTTTAGTCTGGACTACACTTTTACACAAGACCGCAGAACGTTTACAGCACACCGCCAAATATATCGCACCAGGTACACTTTTATTTTACAGCGCCTCGAGGAAGTGCGCCAGTCGTCTTAAACACCCGGCAGAGGACAAAATCATGTTCTCTTGCTCTAGCGCTTGGTTCAGTACAGTCCGAGTTGTTTGCCCATGCCCAGCCCTATCGCCTTCTGCTTCAGGTCCTGCAGGTAGCGAATTTGCCGGCATGGGTGACATACGTGCAGTATTAACAGTATACATCGGCAAGGGTGGCCGGGGGGATGCTAGTAGTAGTAGGCACTGGCATTTGGGGATGATCTATTCAGTACAGCAGTACAGCAGTACAGGACACTTGCTACGCAGGAACACATATGCAAGTCGACGAGGGGAGAGAGAAAGGGTTACATTATTCCCGCGGTAAGAATGAAGGCGCATACCGTAGTGGGGAGGGGGGAGAAGAGACCGCTCTGTGACCCCTCCCGGATCTATCTGAGTTACGTCTAGGGAGGGCGAAGGAGAAAGAAAACTGCGAAGATAATACAAGGGATGGGCAAAAAAATAACTATTAATACCAGGTATATTCTGTGGGAAGTTTCGGTGTTGAGCACTCATAACATTAACCCCTTCACCACTGGAAACCCGTTTTGGGGACAGAATTATTTGGATTTTGTATAGGGAGGGGATTGGGGGCCCTAAAAGGGTTAACATTCCCTAAAAAAAAACTCGGCAACGAAATTAATGTCCTGAGTTATTATTGCTGGTATTAATTGTATCATTTCATTAACATAACAAACTCCCGCGTTATATATCGAGTGTATGGTCTGCTTCGACGAAGGACAACAATGGATGGTTTAAATGTCTTAAATGGTTGAAATGGTGTGAATGTTTAAAATGTTTAAAATGGAGAAATGGCCAAATGGGGGGCATACTCCCGTTTTTTTTCGTGCTCAAGGAAGTAAAAAAATGTATTTAGTGTGTATCGTAAACACTTACGGTCTCACACCCCGTCGGACCAATTTCCAAGCGGTCTTAGCCACTAAACAAAAGAAAACAAAACTATGCCCGGTTTACTTAAGTACACATGATAAACATACCGCCCTTCAGGGAGTCATGGCTGCCTGCAGGCGGCTCCCCCTAAAAACAGGGTCGAGACTATACTTGGTATGCCGATAGTAAGCACCGCCGAAGGAGGACGCCAACAACAGCGTCACGGCCTTGATGAGACCACCTGTCTGGCGCCCTACCATCTCTGTTTCGAAGTCTACTGCTGTAGTGGAACATCCTACCTCGAGGTTGCCACTAACGGTCGCTACGCGGGAAACGAGGTCGGCCTTGATCACTTTCAGGGTGGCCATTTCATCCTGGAGGTTCGAGAAGTCCCGCAGCTCCATCTCCTGGTCGCGCAGCCTGATAACCCCAACCCCCGCCCCCGACGGCCGCAAGGGAGCCCCGTCAATGGGTAGACAATGGGTAGAAAATCGGTAGACAATGGGTAGACAGTGGGTCGACAATGGGTAGACAATGGGTAGATAGCAAGGATGTGATATGTCTGGAACTGACGCCTGGTTATCAGTTGGGCGTCAGTGGAAAACCCAATAAACGAAATTACCTTGATAGTAGTTAAGGATAAACACCACGCATCGAGCCATACACACTGCACCCGTCAGACGCAAAGACCCCACGATCTACCGCAAGCAACTACCTCGCTGTAATTGTATACTGCACCTAGTCAACTACTAGCGTTGTCGACTGTAGTCGGGGAATTATAGTCAGCCAATTCGAAGCCTTCTTATGAGATAAAATGTATCAGGTATATAGTGTTGCAGAATAGCAAAGACGGTGTTGCGCGAAGAGGCATAATAGGGAGTCGGAGGGTGGGTTGCGCGTGATTTGGCTAGGGTTCGGGCATGTCGAGCCGAAAAGAAAGCCGCAAGAAAATCCGATAATCCGGTCCATCAGGGATCGCGGTGCTTGTCCTCGATAGAGTGTGAGCCGCGATAGGTTATGAATCTTGTTTCAACAGCGCGACGAGCTTCCGACTCACATGGGCGGGTTCGTCAGAGAGACTTCTCTATTTGAGAGGAATATGCTCAAACTGAGACCGTCACCTATTCGGAGGTTCATAAATGAATGATTAATAGGTGATAGATGATATTTTGTAACGGACCCCGCGAAGAGGAAACGCGGTATATAAGAGACGTCATAACGATCCGCACATCAGCACTGCTGTTGCCCACCATATAGGACCTCGCCCCGGATAGCGGACGCAAGACAAAATATTCGATCCCAGGTCCATCAAAAGGGGCCACCACACTGTCTTCCTCCTTGAAAAACGCCACACACATTGCTAGAAAAGCGAGTTAAGAGTTAAGTGTTCCCCAAGTTCCAGATAAATGGTCGGGTTCCCTATGAAGGAACCCAGGCCCCTTAAGAGAGAACACACTTATTAAGAGGCGTCATTATATACGGGATCTTGCCGCCCCGACGCACTATGATCCCTAAAAAAGGGCCACCTACTACCTGGTACTGAATACTTGGTATAAACAAAACTATAAACTCGTTCGGGCTGGTCGGTGTTACTTACGACCTACTTGCGCGGTGGCTAATCATGGCTGATGCTGATAATTTTTTCCCTTTCGTTTTCAAGAGCTTTCTTACGTTATACCTGGCATACATAGCTCACAGGAATGCCCGTGTTCCCCTTTTTGTAACGTGCGACATCCCCCGGAATATGATCAAGCCAACCACATCCCGAACGGGCACAACCAGAAAATGCCACTCTGTCCATAAATATAATAGCCGCATGGGTATACCTATCAACAGCCCAAACGGTTCTTACATTTACGGACAAAAGTTGGTGGTTCGTAACCGTTTTTATCCGGGGGGGAACGTTTTTATTGTATGCTGTTTTCACCTCTTTCTTGGACTTGCGCCCGAGCGGCGTCCGGCCGGAGTATTTGGAAGAAGGGTTCCCGAAGACCGTGTTTTACCTGTCTTGTTTTTTTTGGTCCTGTGTTCTCCTGGCCCACTACTAATACGTGTTTAACTGACAGACTAAGTACAATATAAATTAGTATCGTAAATCTATCAACATATCAGGTGGGCAGATACCGCCTCTATAGCTCAGCTGGGAGAGCGTGGCACTGAAGTTGCCAAGGTCACTGGTTCGATCCCGGTTGGAGGCACATCCTTTTTTTGTGAGTGGCACATGCACAGCAGCGTAATATTTCACACCAATTTAACTTAATTTAGGGCCTCAATTAACGCCTTACCTTACCACTGGAAAGCCGTTTGTGGGGACAGCTTACTTGAAATTAGTGTAGGAAAATGTTTTGGGACTCTAAAGGGGTTAAGCTCCACCTGCGGGGGAGACGATGTCGACAACATGGTTACATGTTTATAACTTCACGCGGAAACCCCTCAACGCGGACACCAGGTAGTCCCTGGTTCATAAGTTGTTGTTACGCATTACTATCAATATTATAGATACAAATAGCACATCCCGCTCGATCGCTGATACTCAGAAACTATATATGCAAGGGCAAATATAACCCGCTCGGCCACCTATAATTTTCAATAATAAGATGCGAAGGAGAAGAGGAGCGCGCCACGCATGTATGTGTTGTGTTATCGCACCTCTTCTCCAAGATTTTGACCTCCTCCTGCGACAGTTCGAGATCTTGCTGAACCTTTCGCAGCTCCTCCTCCGTCTTCGCCTCTCTTGCCTCCGCAGCTTTCCTTATCCCGTCCGCTCCTTCCAGTCGCCGCTCCAGTTCTTCTTTCTCCCTCACAACCGCCGTCCGTGCAGCCTACAATGACAACAGAAGTGTCCATGCGGGCAAAACAAAACGGCAGTAAGAACGCTTGGTGAGTTGACACGCGTAACACCGCTATGGGCTTGATACGTACACCTGGTACAGCACTGCAACGGGCTTCATACATACAGCGTGGCTATCTATGGGCTTTTCCTACATCTCTTTCTCTGCCTTCGAAATCGGCGCTCGACTCTTCTTCCCCCCCCACCACCGCCCCCCGTGCGTCCTACAACAGAACTCGCTCGGTATCGGGCAAGAGACGTAAGCTTGTCGTTAATACCGTAGTAGCTACGGGTGGGGGCGGGCGCGGGTCTGTCTTGACCGAATCATGCCACGATAGGGGTTTCAGTTTTGTATACGACGTAGGGTCAAACAAAGTGTTTTTGGTAATGTTTGTGGTAATGTTTGAGGTAATGTTTGTGGTAATGTTTGTGGTAATGTTTGTGGTAATGTTTGTGGAAATGTTTGTGGTAATGTTTGCGGTAATGTTTGTGGTAATGTTAATGCTAATGGTGATGTTTGTGGTAATGTTTGTGGTAATGTTTGTGGTAATCTTAGTGTTGAGCTCCTCAAATGAGGAACTGCCGGTTAGCCTCCTCAAGCCTGATCATTTTACGAGTATGCATGTCTTAGGACTAGGGTATAGAAGTGCTCGTCGAGTTCTTTGGGTTGCGCGAACGAATGCCTACCGTAGTAGCTGTGTACCGATGTACCTGGTACCAATTCCTAAACCCGACTAACCTAACTAAGCCAACCAACCTAACCAACCTAACTAACCCAACTAACCTAACTAACCTAACTAACCCAACTAACCTAACTAACCTAACTAACCTAACTAACCCAACTAACCCAACTAACCCAACTAACCTAACTAACCTAACTAACCTAACCAACCTAACTAACCTGACTAACCCAACTAAGCTAACTAACCCAACTAGCCTAACCAACCCAACCAACCTAACTAACCTAACTAACTAACCTGACTAACCTAACTAACCTAACTAACCTAACTAACCCAACTAAGCTAACTAACCCAACCAACCTAACTAACCTAACTAACCTAACTAACCCAACTAACCTAACTAACTAACCTGACTAACCTAACTAACCTAACCAACCTAACTAACCTAACTAACCTCGCTCGAAAATCACATGGGGGGTGGGATAAGGATGTGCATGAAACATGCAAGACTTTGGGGAGGGGTGCATGTCTTGTATACACCCCTAGGGGTGATGGCCTATATACACCCCTACGCTTGTATAGTCTATACACCAGGTGTATTTTATTTTCTTCGGTTGATTATTAAACAGTATGGCACACCGCCAGCCATAAATAGTTGGCCAAAAACTGTTACCCGTTGTAAAACACAAGTGCGTTCCATCCATTGTAACGTTCCAAGCATTGTACCGCTCCAACCATTGCAGAGGGACTCGTGCCACGGTAGAAAGTGCAGCCCTTTTTCTTTTCGTAATACTCCTCCTCACTTGATAAAGTAGTGTCCTTTCTTCACCCAATCAAGTACACCTTTCTTAACCAAAATAAAAACATTTTTTTTTGTCGTTTGACAGTTTTAACTGCAACCCTAAGATGAACAAACTCGCCGCCTATTAATAACTATACAAACAGGAACGACAACAATAGTTCGCGAAACAAGAACGAAAATATTCCGACGATTTGGGGCTAAGACAGCCCCCGTCATTTCACACAAAAATGTTTTTAGCCAAAAAGTGATCATAACACCTATCTATAGTACCGTGGCACGCGCCTTGGGGTAGAGCCATCCCACGGTATTAGGTACGATAAGGGCTGCACTTTGGGGTTAACCGATGTTTCTGATAATATTTCTGATAATGATTCTGATCATGTTTCTGATAATGTTTCTGATCATGATGTTGATAATGTTTCTGATAATGTTTCTGATAATGTTTCTGATAACGTTTTCTGATAATGT
Organism: Undaria pinnatifida; assembly: GCA_012845835.1. Taxonomy (NCBI): domain Eukaryota; class Phaeophyceae; order Laminariales; family Alariaceae; genus Undaria; species Undaria pinnatifida. The sequence goes on from JABAKD010000011.1 coordinate 12,265,243, forward strand.
TTCTGATAATGATTCTGATAATGTTTCTGACAATGTTTCTGATAATGTTTCTGATAATGTTTCTGATCATGATGTTGATAATGTTTCTGATAACGTTTTCTGATAATGTTTCTGATCATGTTTCGGATAATGTTTCTGGTCATGATGTTGATAATGTTACCGTTGAGATCCTCGAGCAAGGAACTATCGGGGTTAGTATGAAAAGGCATGGAATCCATTTGTTTTGATTGCTGTTGTAGTTTGTTTCGTTTTGTTTTTTCGGACGAGCCCGTAGAGGCGTTTGGTCAGATCGCGCGCACGAATGACTTCGTAGTTGTGTTTCGGGTGATGGGTGCTGATATCCATTCAGATCCTCATGTGAGGATAGACCAGAAAAATCTTAGAATATGCTGCACATCTACTGTGGGATTGACTCGTGACTCGGTATTATGGTGTAGTGTACTCTTGTGCTGACTACTTCGTATTAGTCCAGCAGCCCCGTCACTCAGAAGATAACGTTTTAGCACGAAAAAAAAAAAAAAAACCGACAGTACCGTAGGTCGAGTCTTACATCACTATCTCGGTATCGCTGTTCCAACGCCGCGCTGTCCAGCTTGATCTGCTCGTAGGCCTTCTGCGCCTCTGCCCTCGCCATCATCGCCACCAGGACTAGTCTCTCTTTTCGAGAGTTCTCACCCTTTAGTTTACAGCAGTTAAACAACGAACGGGGGGGAAGAAGTCGCGCAAAAAAATCCAGAGAAAATGCGCTGAAGAGTACACCAGGTACGCGCGCTATTGATGACGCGTTGCTACGAGATGAAGGCATAAAGCTACACAACTTTTTGGCTAAAGCATGTGATATTGTGATATTGTGATATTGTGACATTGTGAAATTGTGATATTGTGATATTGTGATGTTATGCCTTTTGAACGACGGGGGCTCGTAACCTGAAATCTTCGGAATTTCATTCTTGTATAATATGGCAATGTTTTGGTTTGTATTCCTATTCCTATAGTAGTACGCCACATGGCAATGCCATCGGATCGCTCATCGGGTAGCAGTTGATATTTTTCCAAATAAAGTGCACCAAATATTTAGAATAGTGTGGGATAACGTTTGCAGCACAGCAGCAGTGGTGCCTCTATACCTCTGTAGTGCCTGTATGTGCACTGTAGAGGGAAATGTCGGCACTATAGCGGCAACTAGTACTACTCCGCATACCGATACTACTGTACCGGCTGTTCCCATCCGTGCCAAGCGATTTCACAGGCACTATGGCGGGCAACCGGCACTACCCAACCGGCACTATAGAGGGACCTCTGCTACTAATGTAGTAGAAGGGCTTTAAAAGAGCACGAACATGGGACACAACACATTCTATAGTCCTAAGCCGTGCAACGCCATTTACTAAGGTTTCTCCTGGAGACGCGTACAGCATCCATCTCCTTCGAGGTGTGCCTACTGACCAGGTCCCGCTTCGCCAATGTACATCATCAACCTGTAATCCACCTCAAGCCCCTGGACCAACCACCTCTACTGTGGGCAACTTGTTATCTTGTTGTCCACAGGCTTGTCTTCCCAGTATGTGCAGACCTCCTTTTTTATGAAAACCCAGTGACGGCGAACATGGGGGGGGGTATTATCCTTATGCGTAGCAAGAGCATTACTTGATTTTAATAGGTCTATAGTGTAGCAAGAGACACTTGATTTTAATAGGTCTATAGTGTAGTAAGATAATGACTTGATTTTAATAGATCTATAGCAGTAAGACAATGACTTGATTTGAATAGGTCTTAAAAGTAGTAAGATAATTACTTGATTTTAGTAGGTCTATGGTAGTAAGATAGTTACTTGATTTTAATAGGTCTACTTCGAAGTATAGTAGTAAAACCATTACTTGATTTTAATAGGTCTATAGTAGTAAGACCATTACTTGATTTTGATAGGTCTACAGTAAGAGACACGTGATACCATAGACGTGCACGATTTTTTTCTTTTCTTTTCTGAGGCCCCTGACTTGATAATGTACTCCATACTATACCATACTATACCTGGTACACTTCGTACACTTGTTAGTACGCTTGTTAGTACACTTAAACCTCACCCAAAATAAAGATTGATTTTGAGCAAAACACCCAGAGTTCTTTTGTGATGGACCATCCCATGGCGTACTGTAGGTAGGTATGTATGCAAAAATAATCGTTTTGCCTCGTTATTCAGCAAAATATGTGTCTGGCCAAGAAATGCCCCTATTAGTAACACTTCTATCGTAGTTCTGTCGTAGTAGAACGCTTCCAGCGTTGGCTGCCCAATTTTTAACCTTCCCCACCTCCGTTTTTTGTGCAGTGGCCCGACATCGCTCGACCTCCTCCCTCAGGCCGGCTAGCTCGGTGCCGCGTTCGTCCGCGCGGGATAAGGATAGCTGTGCCTGAGGGACGAAACGGAGTATGATATTCATGGCGCTGTGGGAAAAGGGAGATAATCCTGTATACCAGAAACACACACTTTATATGTATTCCCACCATCTTCACGTGCTTCGTTCACACACAATTTACATGTATTACATCGTCTCCGAACAAAACAAAGGGTGTGCTCGGTAGGCACGTACCAAAAATTTACCGGGGTGTTTTGCTCGGTAAAAAAAGCTACCGATTTTTTTTTCTGTGAGGTTCGGTACGGCCTCAATATCGGAATCCCACCGACAGTTGGGTAAGTTCGGCACTACGATAAGTTTGGTGCCCCCGGCAAAAATGCCCTCGGTACCGGAATACTGTACCGACCACACCCTTGCATTTAAGTCGTTGTTGTTTTCACCCCTGTATTTAAGATGCTGTAAGATGATTGCGTCATCGAAAAAAGCAATTTAAGATGCAGTAAGATGATCGCACCATTGAAAAAATCAACAGCAGTAGTCGTATACCTACTGTGTCTCACAGAGTATATGGTTCGTAGGTCTAAAAATCTGAAGTGGTGCAGTACTGTAGTCTACTGTATTTATACCAATAGCGGTTCAAGCATGTGACCCCTCCTTGTTCCCTCCTCGTCCCGGTTCGATGTGGTATGGCTAACAAAGAAGAAAGAACCATGTCGCCAGCCGCCGACGTGAAAGGTGAAAGGTATCTAGCATCTATTATTACTAACAGCCTAACAACTCAAGTGAAGTGAAGTGAAGTGATGTTTTGTTTCAGCCAATCGCCCGCAACGACAAAATCGCGGACGACATAAATAATACGTCTATCATACGAGTACGTTTCTATGTCAGTGCGCAGCTTGGAGGTCGGGTACAGCACATACAGGCGACGATGCCATATCATCTCGAGGGGAATGTGAGGTTGTCGGTGTTGGTCGGTGTGTGGGAACCGTTCTCCTCATCGTTCCAGTGTCTTCAACCGTCTCTCCTCATGGCTCGCTGTCTAGACGCAAAGGCTTACATCAGCACTCTACAAGAACCCTCGAAGACAAACAGAACAGAGCTGGGCAGGCAGAGGAGGCAGTGACGTGTGGGGAGTCCAACGTGGGCCACCACCGAAACTTACATTCTTGCGCATCTATGATGGCCTTGATGTGACCGTCACATCTGATAGCACCTGGTTTCATCCCAGCCATGACATGGTTTCATGTCGAATCTATAGACTATCCATCTACGGAGAGCACTCCATGACAACGACCACTCCGGCTGCTAACCGTGATATAGCCCCAATAGTTATATAGCTCTAGTTTTCCACCACATGCTGTACATACTACGACAGCGCTCACCTCGCGTAAGGATACTGTAGGGATCACCTACATTGAGGTCCTGTGTGTCTTTAGCGGCTTTCTTCTGGCTGGGGCCAAGCAGAGACCGTCTCAAATTGAATTCACTGGGCCAAAATAAAAGTCCGAGCACGTTGCCGACGCAAACCCTAGGCCTCAGACTGGTACTGTGTAAGGATAGTGTTAATAGAATCGTGACTGACCTTGAGATCATGTATTTCTTCCGCGGCTTTCTTTTGGCTGGTGCCAAGCAGTGACAGTCTCAGATTCATCTGGTCCACCAAACCCTCGATTTCCACCCCTCGAGTCTCTGCCAGGACCACCCTAGGGTTCAACCATGCCAGCTCCCGACCGTACTGCTCCTTGCTCTGGCAGTGGAGACGGCGAAGGAGTTGCAGAATAGTAGGCTAATCTTGACGAGGATAACGTGGTAGGGTCGGATGATCATATCGAAGAAGTTGTGCTATGTGATTGCTGTTAGTGGGGTCGCATGCAAACAACAAAAGGAGCCGCAGAGGAGGAAGACACTCTGTTGATCCTGTCGCTCTATACTATTGTACGACCGTAAAGAAGGAGTTGCAGAAAGAGAGGCGTTGTGTTCAAGCTAGTGGGATCAACTTATATTCTAACGAAGGGACTGAAAAATACTACCAAGGGTTCAGTGATGCCAGTCCCTGACCGTACTGTTCCTTGCTCTGATGGCGTCGCATGATCAATATCCAAGAAAGTTGCATAACATTCCGGGTGTTGTGCTGAGGAGTTGTAGGGTAACGGGGTTCCATGATCATACCATAGGGTTTGCAGAAGCAAGGGGCATTATATCAACCCTCTTGTCCTACTGAAAAATAATCCCACACTAATTCCAAGTATGACCAATACCAAGGGTTTGCAGAAGAGGGGGGCAATATGTCAACCTGTGTCCTAGTGCAAAAATGTTCTCACACCAAATTTCAAGTATGGTGATAACAAAGGATTTGCAGAAGAGGAAGGCATCATGTCAACCCTTGTCCTACCGCAAAAAATATCTCACGCTATTTCCAACCTTGATCATAACCAAGGGTTTGTATAAGAGGGAGGCATTATGTCAACCCTTGTCCTCCTGAAAAATAATCTCACCCTAATTCCAAGTATGTTCATCACAAAGAAGTTGCAGAGGAAGGGGGCATGATGTTATCCCTTCTCCCACGTACGCCGAAAAGTATCCCACAAAAAGTACACATAGGCTGTTCCCAAAAGCGCGTGGGCAAAGGGGCCAAGGCCATCGATTGAGAACACTCGCTACTTCGGCGCACATCACGGTCCGAGGGTAGACGGGACAAAAGAAAACGTCGATGTCCCACAATATTTTCTTCCCCCAGACACGGGGGGGTAGTCTAAAACCAAGTGAAAGAACAATATACCAGTATAACCCATCTTCTTAATTCGCCCTGTGATCTCAACGCTCCGGTTTGTTTTCCATTCTGACCGTTTTCTGAGTAGGGTACGTATCGTTTCCTGTTTTTGTCGCATGCCCTCGCACACACATAATAAAAAACCTACACAAAACTCACGGAGTGAAGCTGAGATTGAAGTTCCCCTACGGCATCCGAAAAACGTCCGTTTTCTGCCAAGAGCCGCTCGTGATCTCTCCTCAGGGAATAAATTTCGGCCTTTAAGCGGGCCAGATCAGCCTCCTGCTCTCCGATCTTATGTCGCTGCCGGTTTTCTAGCCTAGAGTTTGGCCGCCATTCGCCAACGCAAACAAATTGACGACAGTTAAACAGCCCGAGAAGAAAGCGATCAGAGGAGCGATTGGCGATTGGGGGGGGGGGGGGGGGGGGGCAAGGGAGGGCGGGAGGAGCAAGGGAGGGCGGGAGGGGGGGGGGCGGTACGCGATATTCAAGCATGGCCGTAGTCGTATGACCAAAGACCCACGCATCCCTACTATGCCGGGACGGAGCACGTCGGGTTTTCACCAACCAGGCAGACATTGTGCTTGCATCAAGCGAGAAGCGCCATGAGGTGTGTGGCTAGTCGCATGAAGGGTGAACTGCATCATTCCAAGAAACGCTCGTAAGACGGGCTTCGGCATCTTGCGCCTACATTCTTGCTTATGGATGGCAGCGTCAATGTGTTACTTTGCTTTCTGGTGTGGCCACTCCAGAGACAGCAATGGGTATTACTATGTAACTGCCTCGTGGGTGCCTTACCATATTCACACTACGTGATGCGACCATTCCCCTTGTAAGGAGTTAGGGTTCTCCACCTCGCACAACATGGTCTAACTCGAAAACCATCCCGGTGACCGCCAAAAAAAGAGAAAAATAAAAAAACGGCACCATGGTTGTCTAGCACAAGCAGTGATTGGCACGTTTTACAGCGTCGTTACCAACCAACGCCAACCCCAATATACACATAATGTTTCACAGCGTCGGTGCTAACCGAGACCAACTACTACATATATTACTGGGGGGGGGGTTGAGGCGTTTGATGCCATCAATAAATGTTCCCCGATGAAAAGAGAGAACGCGGGGCACGGCTTGTTCAGAGACCGTTCCGCAACGGCACGTAGTTTGACAATTGAGGTGGAAAAAAGCTGGGTTGTCGCAAGCATGTTCAATCAGAGAGCCACGGGTCAAAAGTGCCATACACGCGATATGTGCACTGAGTACGTCTTGCGTAGGCATGTCCTGTAACCTTAATTCTATCGTACCATACAGATAGTGGCACTCCGTTTTAGGAGGCGTTACTCTTCTCTAACACGAGCTGCCTCGGAGAAATCCTGTGACAGGAAAACACTAGCACGTAGACGGGGTGATGCCTTCCGGTGTTTGATGCCTTCCGGTGTTGTATCGTATCGTCTCTCTAGAAACCTCCGTTCGTCTTCCGACCGACATGTTCGTTGGACTGTCTTTTTTGTGTCCGGAACATGATAGCTGCCCAACCACTACGAGTACCGCTGGCGGAAACACCGCACTCACCCTACGACTACTTCGGGGGTCATGATCTCCGTGTAGTTGTGGTGAATCTTCTTCAGATCCGTCTCCGCGTCCGCAAGGCGTTGGGCCAGCGCGTCTCTCTCTTCCCTTAAAGCTTTCAGCAGCACAGTCTGGCTCAGCCCCTCCTTCGCGGCGCGGAGACCTCGACAAGCATGCACCATCACCTGAACAAACGACAATGATTGGCGGCCGCAATTCGCAACCGGCCGTCAGCCATCAGCCGCTGCTTCCGCCAAAGATATTTTCGCGCCACCGAAAACGGGACACGAGTTTCTATGTTGAACGAATTACGCAGTACTATTTGATCTTTTATGCACATTGGCGGGAGGAAACATGCACACAATGCACATGGATCTTGAGTGATGGACACGCCCAAAACCAAGAAGGGGTCGCTCTTTCCCGTTGTGGTGCGGGCAGATGAGTACCTGCATGATATCCACGGGCCCGGTCTCAATGAGACACAAGCGTTAAAATAGAAAAACAGGTTGTAGCAGTGGTCCGCCTTGCTATAAGCATCTGCCTCAAACACATATCTTCCCCGCCTTTGACAGCCGCAGCCATCTGCCTCAAAAACATATCTTCCCCGCCTTTGACAGCCGCAGCCACGTCTTGGGGGGACAAGCTAGTTGTAGTTGCAGTAGAGTAATACCTTATGATGTACATTTAGCGGTACTATTTAGTACAGTAAAATACGGTCACGTCTCCGACACGCAGTGTTATGATGACAACATTTTTCGCATTTTTTTCACCTACAAAAATTTGGAGCACACATCGTTCACACTTATTTGGTACTGTTTGATGACCTCCTCCTGCTTAAACCGACCAGCCCGAAATAAGCACGCAGCGCACCGGGGAGCAGCACGCTGGTGTTGCATTGAACTATCTAAACACGTTATTAATACTAGAGCACAATTTTTTGGCTGTGATACCGATGCACTGCTCGCCTGGAATTTGTAGCATAGCTCGACGAAGGATCTCGCGCAAGCCGAGCAGTGCTCGGCATCCGACTTCGCCTGCGTGTCTTGCAACGATCAACGTGTTACGTACAGAGCAAACGGTACAAGGCGCGAGGGAGATACTTGGTACAACGTACAAGGTGCAGGTGCAAAGTGCAATATACACGATCCAAGGTACACGGTATAAGGTATAAGGTATAAGGTATAAGGTACAAGGTACAAGGTACAAGGTACAAGGTACAAGGTACAAGGTACAAGGTACAAGGTACAAGGTACAAGGTACAAGGTACAAGGTACAAGGTGCGAAACAAGGAAAAATACGCGACTAGATTTGCTCGTAACATCGGGTAGCTCGTCACTTGACACTAGATAATATTGTTATTCACCCTGTTTGGGCAGCTTTCGCTATACCGTGCAAGGTATTACCTTGGCCCGATTTTAACATGCTTAGACTATACCGGGTAACCGCATCGACGTTTTGGGGAACAAAACCCTTGGAATCAGTGCACGATGCTTGTTGTAGTAGAAAGAGCCGACTAAATCTGCGATACCGACATTTGTACAGGCAATTACACCCTCCGCACTCTCTTTGAGATACACATCCATCCAAGAGCGAGCGTGCATGACCCAAAGTAGAGCCTACATGGTGCCGAAGAAAAGTACCCCCCCCCCCCTCCCCCTCCTCCCCTCGAGTGTCAACGGTTCTAAGACTACGACTTCGCATGAAATGCGCACACACCCTTCCGCCCTCGCCCCTCTTTCTGCCCCCTTCACCCCCCCCGCCCCCCAGATGACGGCGAAAACCGACGGCGAAAAACCGACGGCAAAGAAAACAACGAGAAAAGAGCAGCGCATCGCGAATCACGAGAAAAACTCAGGTATCAAGAACCACGAATCACAAATCAAGCACCACAAACGGCAAACCAAGAACCACGGATCTAGAAACACGAGAAAAACGGTGCTGCGGAGACCAAAAATTGGTAACTTGATAGGTTTTCCCGACACCCAAAATAAGACCAACTTGAAAAAAACGGGAAGAAGGGCGAAGAAACCGGGGAGCTCACCCTTTTCCGTTCTGAGGTAGCTTTCCATGTCCACGAAAGCCATGCCGAATTCCTTGTCCATTTCCGCCTTGAGCTCGAGAAGCCGAGCGCTCAGCCCCGCTTGCAGGCGCGATTTCATGGTAACCAGCTGGTTGGTGGACGACACGGCCTTAATGGCGCTGCTGCCGCTGCTGTCTCCCGTTTCCACCTGCCTGAACCTCCGGAACAGTCGCTCCACCGTCTCCACGTTGTAGGCGCTGTGGTAGTTTAAGGCACAGTCCAGTATTGGAATTAGTATTACGGCAGTATTCGCCAAAATAGGCGTCGTCAACCCGTTTGCAATTGGAAACCCTTTTGGGAGAAAAGTTACTTGGGACTAGTATCGGGAGGGGTTTTGGGGCTCTAAAGGGGTTAAGGCAGTACGAATTGTAGGTTAATTTGTCCGTTGGGGTGCCACTAGAAGAAGGCTAGCGAAAATTCCAAACTGAGCCTTATATCATTGTATTCGTATTTCCAAAGTAAGCCCATAATGCTGCGATTTCCTGCAACAACCGAATGCTCTGGTAAAAAAACCCATATCACAGACAACCAGGCGCTTCGTCCGCGCGTATGAAAAGGACACGACTAGCAAGACAAGCGAGTGGCAAGCCTAAACCTTAGCATTTCGCTTAAATGTAGGCAAAGTAAACCATAGTTGCGTAGCCAAAATTTGTACATACAAGACCAATCCGTGCTGTTTGTTATTACCTGCGCGCTACTTCGCTCGGAACAGACGTTTCAGACTCGCTGCCTGCCTCCGACGGAGCAAGAAGTCTCACGGCGCACGAGTTTAGCGCCCTCACGTCGGCCTTCAATATCATGATCAGAGAGTTGGCTTGCTTCAGGCACTCTTCGTTTGTTGCCACGTTCTGCCGGAGTGTGTAGGGGCAAGCAAGGATCAGCAGATATGCACGAGCACGAGAGATGTAGAGACTATTCAGCGGCGCGTCTTGTGTCATAACTTCATTCGGCCGGTTGGACTGATTACAATGGAACGGGACTGTTCTTTGCCGTTGGGTCCGTTCCAAGCTGTAGCTGTGTGGCTGTGATGTGTGTGTTAGTCAAGCTGTTATTAATAGTCAAGTTGTTAGCCAAGGTGGGGGGGGTGGGGCGGGGGGGGTAAGCTGGAGGCCAGGAACAGGGAGTTGATTGTTCGTGTAGATCGGAAAGAAAGGTGGAGCTGGTCAAAAAGTTGACGGAATACAGAAAGCTACCTGGTATTAGAGAAGAAGAATACCAGGTACTACCCCAGAAAAAGGCCACATATTGAGTGTTGGGAGACTTGAGGGCGTTGGCAGCATAAACCGCCAGTCGCCCTTTCGGTGGAGGCATGCGGCCGTTTTGACGGAGGCCGCCTTTTGAGGGAGGCATGCGGCCCTTTTGACGGAGGTATGCATGACGAGAGGCGCGGCGCGTAGGGAGAAAGGATACTCACCCCCCGTTTGCCTCTCTGGGGCATAGGTAATAAGAATGCAGGCACATATATGGTGAGGAAGAGGTCAAACAGACATCACGAGAAAAACATGCGCATGTCTTCTGCTGCGCATACAGCACGCCTTGTACTAAGCAACGAAAACAGAGGGTCTCAGCCAGCCTCAACAGCATTATTACTACGAATAACATTAGGCTACAGTCTAGTCTAATATGGAGGTTTGAGCCTACCTGGGTCATCGAAAGCATGTTCGCAAGGCGGAGAGATCGGCAGTACTGCAGTTGCTCTTCAACCAAAGCGGCCACGTTCTTGCCTGTAGCCCCATCCCTCATCTTCGCCTTCATCGCCACTATTGTGCTCTCGACAGGCGCCGCTACCTAAAATATTACCGCACAACGTTTTGAGCTTGAATCTTGATACCCACCGGCACGACCTGGTGCGAAAATACGTGGAAAGTGTGGTGAGCTTGATTATTTTTCCCCATCCGCCCGAGGATGAAAAAAACAAACAAACACCAGCAACTCTTTCCCGATGCGGACGGCTACTATGTTAATATGGTGGCCGTACATGTGTTCTATGCATGAAGCACTCCGATCTGCATCAGGATGAGGCAGGCGATGCAGTACAGCTGTGGCTTCAGCAGGAAAAAATTACCAAATAATAATACAGACAGCACCGCGCATCAGGCACGGACAGCAGTGGGGGGCTTCCAACAGTGCTGATTGAATAGTGCCACTGCTCCCTGTAGTGCCGGTGAAATCTCTTGGCAACACTTGAATTGCCTAAAGTAGCCCTACTCCTAATAGTGCTGGTGCCCTGAACAGTGCCGGTATACTGGGCTGGCACATACAAGTACAGTACCAGGTACCCGCACTACTACTGCTGGGAGCTGGACATGCTTCCGACGACGGCAATGAGCATAGATGGCTATACAAGTACAAAAAAGCGGCCGTCCTGTGGTACAAACCTGGAATCACCGTCTACCACACCTATTATCGCCATATATATATCTGTGCACTCACAGCACAGCACGCTATAGTTTACAGCCTCTACCACGACCCACCTGCAGTGACACTTGGAAGGTACTCGTGTAAAATGAACAGAGGTTGGCGCCGCGACGCTGTGGCGACCCGATCTTGTTTCCTTTGCTTTTTTACTTGATCTTGTTAAAATTTTCGACGGTTTCACGAAGCAATCATCAAGTCAGGAAAAAACAAATGTTACTGCTGTACCCGGTTATCCGATTGATACTCGATGGATACCCGGCATCCTGGGCGGATGATCTGGTACTTTTGTTACCCGGTACCCACTCCCGGTAATTGCTTGCAGAGCCGCACTGCCAGAGTAGCCGCATATACGTACAGAAGAGGCTTTTGCTTCGAACGCCGAAACGACTTTATTTAGCAGTCCACCTGGATGGCAACGCAATTACACGTTGGCATGATTATGCAGAGCGGTATCACGGCGACACGGCAGCAGTGTGAGCATAGTCTATATCTGTGCGGCGTGATGCGTGTGTGTGCTCTTTTCACAAAGACAGCAGGTCTAGCAGGTATACGGTATTTACGCGACGGTAACATCACTGCTGTTGTACCATACCATTTATTTGTTTTTTGTGGAATGTATCCGCGGACCTCCGTCCGGACCCCTCGACCCTTCACCGCTTCATAAAAAAAAACGTTTCGATAATTTTTATTTTTCGATGAAAAGACCGCATGATTATTGGCCAAGACCGCGCTTTGCGTTGAACCTGTAACGACCACAACGTAGACATACGTTTGCAGCTCTATTTTTTATGTTTCACAACGCAACGGCATACCTGGTACCCCGTTCTGGAAAAAGTCTCTCTTTTTCGCTGCTCCCCCCAACGCACCCCTGAGCACGGCGGCCCAAGAGCACCCCAGGGAGCACTCGGAAAGTACCTGCTGTATTGTACACACCTCGAAGTTCGTCGCGATGGACAACGGGGGGGACGCAACCCGATCGAATTTCATCGAAATCTTGGAGGTGAGGGATTGAGGAGTGGTTCACAGCAGCAGCAGTGTGGCTCACAGCAGCAGCGACGTGGTGGTGTTGGGCTTGTTGTATTAGCATCTCCTCGAGCGGAAGCCCACATCGGGCGGCGCCGGGCGATGGTGCGAGCGGGATCGTGGGCTAACACGGTAGTATATGCGGGGACTTGCAGTGAGCACATTGTGGAATCCGACGTAACAAGTATTCCGCCAGGGTCAAACAAACAGGAACCTCTGCGCTTTTCAAGGCTTCGTTTGATTTGCCGGCAGCAGCAGTATTAATTTGTTGCTCCAAAACACCCCCGCGGTCATGTCTCCCAGCCGAGCGCGCTGTGTTGCAACGCGAGCTGCACCTTGCGATGTAGTCATTTGGTACACGGTCGCCCGCGAGGGGAGCGCAGATTTTCTCCTGGCTCCATGAAAAGCCCTTCGTCCGTAGTCGTTCCTTCCGCTTCGCATTGTCTTCGGGGCAACTGCTCTTCGCCTCAATTTCGAAATCGTTTCTGTGCTTTCAACCCTCACTTACGTACGCGTCTTTGGCCCCATCGGTATCTACGAGTACAAGTAGCGTGCTATTCATGATGCTGTAGGCATAAGGCTGAACAGTACCCACCCCCCTTGCACATTGCTGTGATAGGCCAGGGCTTCGCGTTGCACCTAGGCTACGCTATCCCTATCATCTATGGGAGCAACCAGCAGCCCCGGGACATGGCAATTGATGATGCAGTTTATCTTCAATACTATCAATTAAAGCAATCAATGGGTTCAACAGAAGCAGGGCGGGTTGTCTTTTTTGTCCTTTTTTTATTATAAATGTTGCAGTTGCAGTTTCTGGCTGCCTGTTTTGCTTTGTTTTCATTTTTGTCGTTGTCATTTTGGTTCGCTCATCATTTTGTTGTTGTTCTTCCTGCCTAGCTGCTGGGTACCTCTCCTCTCCTCCCTTCTGCGTTCCTGTTTCCATCTTTCTTCACGTTTTTCTTTTGCTCTTCTGTCTTATTCTTCTCTTATTTTTTTCTTGCAAATAGTCTGGTGTGCTGGCTTTCATCTGCTGTGTGTTTCACCCTCGTACAGTATTCATTGCGGTTGGAATTGCATGGCTACAATCACCTCCCTGGTATTTTTTGCGATGTGTGCGATCTCAGTCTTGTACCTGGCAGTTTGTTATTTCAGAGCTCGTTTCTTATGCGATGTAATCGAAGACAACGGCACCAACACTGATTGCGCTGGATGCAGATGGGTGAAAATATCAGTTTAATGTGAACAACACACAAGAGTGGGTGTGGTTTTAGTGCTTTACTGAATTGCCTCACATTGCTCCATTCTCCACTGGCAGCGTGAAATCATTTTCTGCTTTCCACCACGTCAGAGGCCCCGCTGCTACTACGAAGCATGGCGCTGCTCACAGCTCAAGCATTTGCTTCGCAAAAGGCTGACGGTCACGTGCGTGCAGACCAAAGTCAGGAGCCCACTTCCGCCTCGGTTGCGCCCTCCCTCCTCCCTAATTCAAAGACCCATAAAACCCTTGTTAATAGAACACTACTAACTGTACCTTTTCTACTAGGTACGCGTACCGCGGTGCAGCAGACTCGTACGAGTACGTACTACGTAGATGTCATTGGAGCTGTTTAACTACCGGTCTACAGGTAATACCAGTAATTTGGTGGCTATGTACGTCAGCCCTTGCTTGGCTAGTCAGTTCTGTAAGGTTGGAGTTTCATTATACCCAGTACCGGTATGTACACGAGTAGGGCACTCCACGTGTTATCGTCTAGCTCGCTCGGCCAAGCGTTGTACTATAGTTGTATTATAGTTGTATTGTTAGCTTTGTATTGTACCTGGTACGTATCATGGTAGGGTAGTAGATTTCAACGTTAGTCCTCGTTTAGTATAAACATACAAATACACTCCTGTCGAAACTCATCTTTGCAAGCTGTGTGTGATACTCCGATCGCGCGTATTACGGGTTGTGTGTCCTCACCAAGGATATAGGTTGGCGACTCCCCTTGGAACTACAGTCAGTGTAGCTATCAGGGTCAACAGGGTGATGTTAGGCAGACTGTGCGCGCAAACTATGAAAACCCGTTTTTGAGGGGGACAAAATCTGACAGCTGTGGAAGGAAATGCATCAGTTTATCAAGTGAATCCTTTGAGTCGAATAACCGGTGAGGGGAGGGCGGAGTTTTTAAGGACGTGGGGGCCTGGGTTTGATCAAGAGGGAGCGAGGGGGGGGGGGGGGGGGGGGACGATGGGCGGGGCAGGGGGGGGCGGGACGGGCGGGGCAGCTCAATCTGTGCGTGGAAACTATAAATCCTTGGAAGGGATACATCTGACGTTTTTGGAAAGAATGCTCCAGTTTATCATGGGGGGGGGTCGGGACGGTCGGGGCAGCTCAATCTGTGCGTGGAAACTATAAATCCTTCAAGGGGATAAATCTGACGGTTTTGGAAAGAATTCACCTGTTTATCATGTATATCCTGGAAGTCGTACAACCAGTGAGGAGAGGGCGGAGCGTTCAAGGGGGTGGGGGGGGGGGAGGGGGGGGGGAGGGGGGGGGGGCGAAAGGGTTTTTGTAAACATCTTCAGGTCGCACAGATGTAGGGGTTTGCTGTACGCGTGGTACTAGGTCTGGGCGATGGTGCGGGTGGTGGGGAAGGAGGGGGCGGTGGGCGGGGGGGGGGGGGTGAATTGCGTGGATTGCAGCAGCGGCATGGATGGCTCTAGAAAGATAATGAGGTGATCTCAAGTTCGCGGAAGTGTTTATTACTCTGGCATATTTCGATGTTAGGTGGGGCGTATATATATATACCGAATGCTAGCATTTTCAATCGTGCTGTGAAGTATTACATTAATTGTTAATACTCATGTCCCTATATATCAAATCCGGTCGCCCCGGTGGCGTGTCAGATAATCCTCGAGCCTGCAATAGGTCAGTTTCGCGAGTTTGAGCCCCCCCAAGTGCCTACTCGTATATATTCCTGGGGACTCTTTCTTGTGCACAAATTGACTTGCGGAAAGCGCGAGAGCGTGAGTTAGTAACACTCGATGAAAAGTCGGCGAGCAGTGGGATTGCTGAACCCTGTGCGCGATGAAAATTGAAGGCAAGAACCGGGGGGAAGGGACGCCACCTGTGACCACGGCTTGTCCAGAAGCTGGAAAGTAGAAGTGTGCAAAAATAACATAAAATAAAATACTAGTCAATGAATATTACTGAGGACTACGGCCACTGGCCTGGGGTGGCATTGATGATTAGACTCTCAGCTATAACATACCAGGTACCAGGTATATATATAGGGAAATGGAATAGTAGATAAAAGGAGAAGATGTGGGGAAAGGAAATGGGCAAATGGTTGGCGGAAGATACCACTGAATTATGGTGTGATCATTCGACTTCATATTCCGCCCGTCCGTCCCCCCCCCCCCCCCCTTCCCCCCCCCCTCCAACCCCGCTCGCTTTTAATCAAAACCAGGCCCCCACGTCCGTCAAAACTCCGCCCCCCCCTCACCGGTTATTCGACTTACGACAGGATTCACTTGATAAAAGGATACATTTCCCTCCACAGCTGTCAGATTTTGTCCCCCTCAGAAACGTGTTTTATATTTTCCGCGCGCAGACTGACTACCATCACCCTGTTGACCCTGATAGCTACACTGTAGTTGTAAGGGGAGTCGCCGACCTATATCCTTAATGAGGACACACAACTCGTAATACGCGCGATCCGAGTATCACACAGCTTGCAGAGATGAGTTTCGACGAAATCTTCGATCTCACAGCTGGAGTGTATTTTCATTTTTTATAATATTAGGTGCTACTGCTGCTTTGAGGAAGGAAATTCGATTTACATCGGAAAGGCATCTACGCTACATTTTCGGAGGGCAATAATAATAATAATAATGATGATGATGATAATAATAATAATAATAATAATAATAATAATAATAATAATAATAATAATAATAATAATAATAATAATAATATATATATATATATATATATATATATATATATAAAATCATTCCATGAATATCGAGTCATTCCTTGTTGTCATGGACTTTGGTCAGGAGTTTTTTGTCTCGGCCTAAGTATGCGATTCGCGGAACTGGAATTCTCGGTCGAATATGGCTTGGTTCGAGCGCCGCCTTCGGGGGGCGGCTCCAACGCCCCACGCCCTGCCGTGTTCGTTCCGCACATCGACGTGAACGCGCACGGGTGCCGAGCGAGACGAGCGAGTGTCGAGGAGGAATTTTGGAAAAATTGTTGAATCTTAATGGCTGCAACGCCTGAATGATTTACAAAATTGGCATCATTTCCAAACGTTACGTGGCATACTCTCGAGCGTTAGTTTCTTTGCTGTACTTTTTTACTAGTAGTTCGTTTGGTTTCTTGCTCGGCATTTTATTGCTTTTGTTTCTGCTCGTTTTACCAGCTGGAAATTCAATTTTTTGTGTGGGTTCACCTAAAACGTGACACAACTTACCGACGATATCCAACAACTTCGTGACACAAATTACCGACGGCAAGACGTTTCGTGACAAAATAACTCCCAAATCATGATACTTTCACGTAACAGAATTTCGAGACAAAACCATACAGGTAGAGCCGTCTCTTCGGCCTTTGGCCCTGGCTTTAGCACGGCCGCTGACACTCCAGGCAGCCTCTGCTGTAAGCATGAACGAATGCGGTTGATTCGCAGCGAATTATCCCGCTGTACTCGCTTCTATGTGGCCATTGTCCATGCCATTTCATGTCACCTCCCTTCTGTTTTGAGCTCGTCGTCGTACGGTTGAGGTACGAGGAAACCCGTACGTACTCGGTGAGAACAGCAGTAATAATAATAACAATAATAATAATAATAATAATAATAATAATAATAATAATAATAATAATAATAATAATAATAATAATAATAATAATAATAATGATGAGGGATTGGGGTATCGCCCCCCGAGGATACGCTTACCGACGCGGCTTGAGCAAACCATACCAGAGAAGAAACAGGACCAGCCCACCGCGATTGGAGAGCGTCCTTCGCTTGTAAACGATGAGAGTGGTGAGAAGCGTCCTTCGCTGATCGCAACGATGAGAGCGGTATCACAGTAGTCCACGAACGATAACTCGTGTCTATATTCTTACATTTCGTGTTTTCTTCGTACGATGTGAAGAAAAACAAAATGAACGAGCCTGTTTTACGAGAAAACAAGACCCACGGCGAAGTTGCTGCAAGTTAACAAGCCTTTCGAATCGACGCCAGATGAGGGATTGGGGTATCCCAGGTTCGACTCGCAACTTGCAACCACTTCTCTTCTTGTTCTTCGTAGCGTGAAGGACACGCCAGGTTGGAGCAAGGTTCGACGGCGAACCAAGCGACGGTAACGATAGAAGTGCCTTGAGGCAACGAAAGGTGCTTCGCAGGCAAAACAGAGAGTCGACAGAGATTACTTGTCAGCGGGAGACGTAATTACCCGCCTCTCTGTCATCAGAATCTACGGAGACTCCACGACCACTTTTAGTACAACAAGACACGATATTGAATACCTCTGGAACGGCTACCGTTCATACAAATCTTCACGAGAAGATCTGTCTACGTAACGGTAGAAAGTGTACCTGTGACCCATAATAATAATAATAATAATAATAATAATAATAATAATAATAATAATAATAATAATAATAATAATAATAATAATAATAATAATAATAATAATAATAATAATAATAATAATAATAATAATAATAATAATAATAATAATAATAATATTAATAATAATAATAATGCTGTAGTCTACTGGAGGGAATATTGAAAACTTAAAAATTGAAGGCTGGCCGAGACTATGAATGTGTTAATGTTAATAGTTTTCTCGCTTGGAAGAGGTAAGGTGCGTCACTTACGATACATATATTGAGGATGAACGGCTACCGAACGTTTTCCCGGTTTGCGCCCATCTGCTTTTTTTTTTTTTTTTTTTTTTTTTTATTCTCATCCTCCGGCGGATGGGGAAAAATAAAGCTTTAGCTCACCACACTTCCACGTATTTTCATGCGCGTCGTGTGTCGATTTAACTCAGTTGCTTTCGCAGCCCAACGCTAGCTGGCGCACCCTTCGGGTCCCATTGTAGGTATAGCGTAAGCTGTCCCTAGCAGTGGTCTTCGTTACAACCCCGGCAGCGCAAGCTGCCGTTGTATACGGATGCGTGTGTATGTCGACCCGGCCTGTCCCCTGAGGGTCAGTTTCGGTGGAGATAGCCACCCGGAAATCTGCATCCAGCAAAAACAGTGTCGGTGCTGATGCCTCACACACAGAGACGGGCTCTGTGGTCAGACTATGAGACAGGCAAACGTTGCAAATATACACAGCAAGGCGATTTGGCCATAGACTATGCAATGCCAACCGCGATGAGCACGCGAGCTAAAAACAAAAAATTGCTAAAAGCCAACACACCTGACTAATTGCAGTAAAAAATGCACCTTGTGACATATCACAGCGTATCATACACACATAACTCAGAAGGCTGAAGTCTGTTTTTTTTTTACTTTTTTGCGAACCAGGGGCCAGGGACCGTATACCTAGAAAAACTTTTTCTGCTGTTTTTTTAGTTTTTTTATTATGGCCGCTTCGTAACCCGCCCCCCCCCCCCCCCCCCCCCCCTCCGCCCGCCCCGGCACAAACAGGAACTGGACCCTCTGCCGGACTTGCCAGAGACCGGCGAGGACCGTTTCTTCAGCAAGGAAGCACTAGACTTCCAATACGCCAGCGGGGCCGCCGAGAATCCCCTATTCCCCACATGGGGCTCCACGGGGGCGGAGATGGCCTCCATCGAGGCTGCCGCATCAACGTCGGCGGCTAATACGATGACCCCACCGCTCTCCGCAGCCGCTGCGACTCCCACCATTGCCGGCGCTGTCGCGGCGAAATGTACGCCTGCCTCCGCCCCGCGGACTTGCGGGACCAAGCGTGCGCTGCCCGAACCTCCCCAGCTTCCACCGCGAGCGGCGGGCGCTTCGGGGGGAGACCGGACAGTCTTCCTTCGGCAGAGGCTGGGGGGCGAGAGCATATCCTCGGGTAACTCGTCGACGAGCACGTGTTCGGACAACGGCTCGGCCAGCGAAGACGTCGCGGGAGAGTGGGGAGACGGCAGAGGCGACAGTGGCGGTGGCAGCCCGGGGGGGGGGGCTTTCTCTCGCTGTGGTGGATCCCGCGGCGGACGGGCAGCAGCAGAGGCAACAACAGCGAAGGCGGGAGCGGTGGTGGCCGCGGCGGCTACGGCTCCGGCGGCGGGATCAGCGGGGTCTACCCAGGCTGCTCACCCAGCCACCCTCAGAAATCGGTTTGGGGGAGCCACACCCAAGAGCCACCGGTACAAGAAGCCTAAAACGAGGGGTGGCGGTGGTGGAAGCAGCAGCGGAGGAGAGGGAGGGGGGGATGGAGGAGGGTATGCGTCGTGGGGCGCGCTTGTGAAGCCGCTGAAGCAGCAGTGGGATCACGTGGAGGCGCCGGCGGTCGGGCCGGCTGCAGGAGCCTCGAGAACGGCCGCCGCGGTGCCCTTGCAAAGCGGAAACGTGTGCTCGGTATTCAGCCTCGAGCCGAGGCCGAACGACACGACGGCATTCAGCGTGGAGCAGTGCTCGGCGCAAGCGCACCCGATGGCCGTGGCCTCCTATGTGCTGCGCGTGCGGTGCGGGGGTGGCGCGCACATCGTGCGCCGGACGTGGGACGACATCGTGAGCTTATGCACCATGCTGGGTCGCGATTTAGCTCTTCCATCGACTACACCGCCGAGCATGGTCGTTGCTGCTGCTGCCGCCGCTGCGGCCTGCGACGTCGGCGTGGGTCCCGCTGCCGGCGCCGGAATCGGTATCGGCGTCGACGACGGTGGAAACGAGGGTACAACGGGGGTGGCAGCGTCCGTGGAGTTCACTCCGGCGGACGTACTCGCCCTCGACGCGGCGTCAGGGTTCTTGAGAGACCTGCTGGCAAGGCCGGGCATGGCGCTGGTGATGCCGGTGCGACGGTTCCTCGAGCTGGAGTTCCTCGACGGCACGTTGAAGGGGGGGTCGACAGACGCAAGCCGGGAGACCACCGCTCGCCAGGTGGCAACCATGGCCGCCTCCACGGTGACCTCTCGCTCCGCTCCCGCTCTTGCTGCCCCGGGTGCTACTCTTTCTCCTGCGGGCGAAGGTCAGGCCGCTGGTGGGCTGAGCAGGCGGCAGATGACGGAGGACGGAAGCGCCCTGGGAAGGGCCGTGGCGCCGGCTCTAGCATCGGGGCTCAGGCCCGGCGTATCGTCGCAGCTGCCGTTCGACGCTTCTCGCGCGTTAAGCTTGCCTGCTCACCCGGACGCGGCGCGGGACCTCGCGGCGGTTTGTCGATGTCTCGGCGAGCTAGGGGCCGCGGCTTTTACCTCCCTCCCGCGGGTGATGGGGGCGGCGTCGTACTGGCCGGAGAGTCACGACGGCGCGTCAACGGCAGCAGCAACAGCACCGGCACCAGGGGGGGCGGCAGCTTCAGCGGCAGGGAACCGTAGGCCTGTTGTACAGCAGCATGGCGTGGCGTTGCTGGCGTGAACAGGCGAAGGGATGGGGGTTGTAGAGCTCGCGCGATGACGACGTGGGAGCGAGGGCGGGTGGAAGCCGCCGGTGGAGGACCCTCTTAAGGGAGGGAGGGTAGGAGGGGATGGGGTGCTGACCCATCAGCGGCGGGATGCTGATCCATCGGACGAGGCAGGCAGCCGTCATGTACAGGGGAATCGGCTGAGTGGATGGGCTTTTTTGAGAGGGTTGGGGAGGTGCGGACTATTGCAAAACGGCATCGAAGTTGATGACGAGGGCGCGCGAAGAAAAATAGTGGACCTGTAGCCTTGATGAGAACATATAGACTAGTCCATTCCGTAGCACGCGTGATCGAAGTATCACGCGCAGTCTGCAAATGTAGGTTTTGACGAAATTCTCGATCTCACAACTGCGGTATACTTTTGGTTAACAAAAGATGTAACGAGTTTGTCGCGGCAGCAAGCGTCGGTAGCATATCGCGTGTTGTAGGCGTCGAGTGCGAATATCTCCTTCGCTTGGATAGGCAACCGAGGGTTGTACTTGTTTTTGCCCCTACTCTTTAGGTCGGTGTTGTGTTCCCAATGTCTAGCTTGAGAATACGAAGGCTTATGTGTTTGACATACATATAACTGCTGAGCTAGCAGTCAGGGCTGACTGCGAGCTAGCAGTTTGAGCTGACTGACTGCTCGCTCAAAACGTGGCAATGGATGTCTACATTTTTGCGGTTACGACCGCGATTGCGAGTAGAGTCCGGGTAGGCCACGGGATGCCTTCGAGAGTAGCGAAGAAGGGCAGCACAAGTGTTACTTCCTTGGTTTTGAGTTTTTTTTTGCGGTGTTTGGCTAGAGAGTACGATGGCGTTTGCGGTTACGGTCGCGATTACGAGTAGCGCGAGGGGCGGCCACGTGATGCCTTCCGCAGTAGCGAAGAAGGGCAGCACACGTGTTGTTGGGGTCAAGATGAGATTTGCTAAAATGTTTCTTTTTCACCCTCCGCCTCGCTGTAGGTGTATTGAGTTGCGTTGTCTTTTACATCCGTCGAGGTTGCGGAAATCTGCGGGAAAATTATGTGGGACTAGAGAGCGGGGAGAAAAAAACCTTGCGTTTTGATGTAATGGCATGTTTTTTATGGGATGCGGGGGGGGGCGGGGGGCGGCAGGGGTTTGCTGTTTCCCTGAAGTTGCCTACCGCAACAAAGACGCGGCAAAAGTATGAGATGTCATAGATACGGTACTTTTTTTTTACAGTGGAGTTTATGTTGGGTCCCGGTGAGGAAGGCGAATTAAACCTACATTTCAACTCTTTTATTTATATCATATAATAGAAGGGCTCGTATTTTTATAATAGAAGGGCTCGTTTTTTTTTCCGCCCACAAAATTTTCACCGCCTGAAGCATGCATGGCTTGTGCGATTTAAAAAGTAAGAAGTAAAAAGGCAGACCGATTGGTTCGTGTAGGTGTGGAATTACACATCCGCGTATAAGGTATGTACCTTGGTCTTTGTTTTTTTTTATGCCTGAATTTTGTGTTTTTTTTCGACGGCGGGATTGAGCTTTGAACGCGCTGGTAAGCGAGAGCGCTTGCTGTTGTCATGGTTTTATCCCGACGCCCCTCCCCACCTCCGGCGATATGCCCGCTAGTAAACCGCACGTGTGATACCTCGTGAGGGTTCGGGTATGTCGAAGTATGGTTTGTGCTCTTCTTGAGGAGTGGTAGAGGTACGGTCGGGCAGTGATTCAGCCAACTTTGTTTGGCTTGCACAATCGATCTTGGAAACATTTTTGTCGCTTCTTTTCCGGCTTGTATTACATCTTCCTGGTTGAGATGCTGCCGTCGTGGGCGCGCGCACGTACTACTTGGTATGTACGATAAGCACGCCCCGAGAATATGGCGCTCAATTTTCATTCAAACGATGACCACGACGAGATACCCTTGAGAGTTCGCTCTTGTCGAGATTGGCTGCCCACGAGATTTGTTAGTTTATTGGTTACCGTGCTGGTACTTTGGCCTACCCTCGCGGAAGAAGAGGTTATAAGGCATGACAGACTGGACACAGGCTGGCTGAAAAGCTTAGGGCAAGTCAAAGGAGCGCTGATTGATTGGGTTTTGGTGGCGTCTCGACGAGGCCCAACGGTAGTCATTCGGTGATGTAAACTGCACTCTTTGGACAACCAGGCAAAAAAATGTTACAACTTGATCAGACTGTGATGGACAGGCGTTGCTGTCAACCATCGAACGTCTAATCCATCCTTGCATTCCCTCTGTTTGAGCTATGATACTCGGCACAATATACCGTGTAGACAGTGTGCGGAGTTCAAGAGACCGTGCACTGTTTACTAAGAGTTTTCCCTTTTCGTCGGTATCGTATGGCAAGCTCCAACTGACACTCGAGCCGATTAACATCGAGGTGTTTCAAGGCCGCAAGACCGCGGATACTGAACGGCAGGAAGACTCTGGTTGGTTGTGGCGCTGTTGCATGCACGCGTAAACCGCACGTACTCGTGTCATACAGTAGTATGTACGAAAACGGCGGTAGCTCGCTAATGATCACTTGTGTGCAAACCCGGTAGACTCAAGTAGTCCCAAATCCTAAAGTTAACCCACACTTGAATTACATCGTTTGTGCGTCTTAATTTCCAGATGTCTGTTTTTGTCCCCTTGTATGCGCGTTATATTATAGTTTCTGTGCGCATAACAAGGCTGAACGTCTTACTCCTGTTGATCCTGACATCAGCAGCAGAGTCACCGACCTGTGTTCTTCACGAGAGTACACACACGCCGTAACACGCGCGATCAAAGTATCACGCGCGATCGAAGTATAACGCGCAGCTTGCACCTTTGATGAGTTTTGACCAAAATGCTTTGTGGTCGATTTCTCACAGTCGAAGTGTTTTCCCCTTTTTCTTGTATTATTATAAAAAATGAAAATACACTCCAGCTGTGAGATCGAAGATTTCGTCGAAACTCATCTTTGCAAGCTGTGTGTGATACTCCGATCGCGCGTATTACGAGTTGTGTGTCCTCATTAAGGATATAGGTCGGCGACTCCCCTTACAACTACAGTGTAGCTATCAGGGTCAACAGGATGATTTTAGTCAGTCTGTGCGCGGAAACTATAAAACCCGTTTCTGAGGGGGACAAAATCTGACAGCTGTGAAGGGAATGTAACCTTTGATCAAGTGAATCTTGTAAGTCGAATAACCGGTGAGGGGGTGGGGCGGAGTTTTGAAGGACGTGGGGGCCTGGTTTTGATCAAAAGCGAGCGGGTTTGGAGGAGGGGGGGGGGGGGGGGGGGGAAAGGGCGCAATTTGTGCATGTAAGCTATAAATCCTTTCGAGGGGATAAATCTGACGGTTTTGGCATCAGTATATTATTGGGGGCGGGGGGGGAAGGGGGGCGTTGTATTATGTATTATACGAGCGCACTTGTAATATGTACGAGCGCACTGGCGTAGCTCTCATGTATGTACGGAAAATACCTGTCTGTTACGTCTTCACTTTCCTAAAGGCCAGTTTCATATGCGGCCTAACTGTTACCAGTATGCTTCTCTCATACGCCCCGTCCCGCGGACACCCCCGCGTGTGCGTGCCAAGCGTGGCCTCTCTGCCTCTCTGAATCCGTGGATTGTTCATTGGGCAGACTTTTATTCGCATGAAACCAACAAGAAGCGTACTAGATATCCGCCTGTATTTCGTATCCAACTGCAGTCTGCTTTATTATGAAACTACATATTATGTGGGGTGGTTTTCATATTCGGTCCCGTTGTCAGAATATAACATATCTGGACCGCATGCTTAGCACATTCTGATTCATATTGTAACATTTGCTGTATGTATCGGGAAGCTCTGCATGGGGCATTACAATGTTGATGTCCTGCCGACGACGATGTGATGCGGTCCAACTGGTCCCCCTAGCAGGTTATCTTTTGTGTTATTGTGGTGTGCAAGACGACCGAGGTGGGTAGGGACTTCGGGACTGCACGGGACGAAGTGGAGGGACCTCTGGAGACCTTGGACTTGTGTATAATGAGGCGATACTATCTAGGGGAAGGGGACCTGGTATTCACAGACTATATGCCGGTTCTTTGCACTGGCAGAAAGAGCGCCGAGGACGGGAGGACGAGCGGGGAAGATACTTTGGTTATGCAGTGTGCTAGGCGGTCTCTATCGTTTGGGACGCGAGAAGACGCGCGTAGAATACGCCTCGTAAACATAGATAACGCGCTATACGACGGGGGGCTCGTCTCATCACTTGTTTCGAATGCTGTAGAGTACAGCTCGAGGACAAAGGTACGTCTCAGCATCGTCAACTTGTTCGGTCGTCTCACACGGTGCCAAGAATGTTTCAACCTGCTCGACGTGGCTGCAAGCAATTGGACTCGGAAATCACGAATGAAAGTCGCTTTGAAAAAACGGCTTCAGATTTCACAAGGAGCGGATTCGTTTCAATCGGTAAGAATAACGAAAGAGTAAACCCTTAGGAAACCTCTACAGAGTAGACTTTGTATACGTACAAGTAACCCTGATGCAGGAGAGGAAACTCACTACGAACACAGGTACGAGAAAATGCATATCCTCCAGTACCATTAACAAGTTAAAAGGGGGCTGGAATTTATTGGTGAAAGGCTTTTGGCGCCTGGGTGTGCGCCTCAGCTTCCATGAATGAGCGGGGAAGAGGCTATTGCGTGTATCCTCGTCGTTCGTAGTACGGGGTAATTGCACTACCGTACTTGTGCTGATCAATGCTGTTAACAAGGTTGCCGGCGCGAGGTATACGGCCTACTTCCCGGGCTATATGTGCTGCGTAGCCTCAGAGGCCGTCGTTCATTCATGAATCAACAACTCCCAGCGCTTCACGCAACTCACTCAAATGCATTATGTGTTTACTTCCAACAAAAACCAAAACTGCATCTCCAGGCGAGCGTAAGATCTCTACCGACAGCGAAACGGTAATGCACAAAATCAGTCGTACGCCAATGGAAAGTACGAGGCATAGAAGCAGATAGAATCGCCTGGGACACCCAAGGCTCCATCTAAAACCCCCGCTTTTTCTTTTTTGCTCTGGGCAGTGGTGGGATCTGTGCTACTACAGTTGTGTTTTGGTGCTCCCTTGTGCTCGATTGATGGCCGAAGTACGCAGCATATAGGCATTAGAATAATGGAACAACGGAAACACCCCAGCCTCGATCTAACCTCCCCCTCCTTTTTTCTTCTCCGGGCAGTCAGTGGTGGGATCCGTGCTGCTGTGTTCTGGTGCTCCCGTGTGCTCGATAAATGGCTAAAGTACGCAGCAAATGAGCATTGGAACAATAGAGCCTTGCTCAATCGTCACACACGTGCATACTTCCTACCCCGGGCGCAATGACTGAATACAAGCATACAAGCCGGCTGCATCCGGCCAGCGCTAGCTGAGCACAGCAGGAATTAGAAACCAACTGATGACGTAGAATTGTTGCAGATAGCTACCTCATGAGGCATGTTTCTTTGCCGATCCGACGAAAAGCACCACAAAACACATTGCCCTCGGTACGCAGTAACGCATGCCATTCGGTCAGCCCCTCCTTCTATCATACAGACCAGTCCCTGCTTCTATCAACCAGATACAGCACAGCGAGCACCACTGCACCCATCCGCGTGAAACCCCACCATTAAAATAGGTAACAACTCAACACCCACCCAACAACACAAATGCGCATTCGATCGCCATGTCACATCATAGCGCAAACCTGAATAGCGAATAGTTGGTTTTTCGCCTTCTTGTCTACTAGATACCAGATGTTACAAGCGTGTAATGACGAATCCACTTCCACTAAAGTACCCCACCGCGCCAAAACGTCAGATCTACCTACTCTTTGCTGACCTTTCTGTCAAGAACTATCAATATACTCGAAAGGACTGCAATGAATAACTGGTAGTTGGTACGGTAGACTACATGAATCTAGAGCTCTAGAGCTCTACCTTCGCTCTAGAGCTCCTACCTTGTGGGCTACTTTTATACAAACTACCCGGCACTTGGTAGACACCTAGCCCACGTATTGCATCTCGCACCTCTGGTACAGATTAATACCAGATTACGTCCTGTCTGGGAGGTCCCAAAGCTCTACCTTGATCCCTTGGTAACAGCAGCCGCATTTTGGGGGAAAAACAACGTAAGATTAGTACCTGGTATAGACTCATTTTCAAAATAAAGAAATGGGGGGGGGGGGGGGAAATTATGACCTCTTTCCTACCGAAAAACCATCCCATACCAATTCCAAATACAAAATATCCCCCAAAACGGAGTGCAGCACCAAAAACCGGCTGGTTAAGCCGCCTTCTGAGGGACTCGCTCCTCCTCCGCCTCCTGCGCAGCCTTTACCGCAAGCTTGAAGTACTCATCCATCGACGGATGGCGCGGCTCCCACCCCAGATCCCTCCTCGTCACAGACGAGTCGTACACCTTTTTTGCACCCGCGCCAGCAAACCCGCTCGGGCTCTCATCGAGGAGAAACTTGGGCATCAATTTCCGGCTGTGGCGAGGGTGTGACATCGCCAGTTCGCAGATAGTTCGGCGGCTGGTGGGCTCGTCGTCGGCCGCCAGAAACACCCGACCCTTGATTTCCGGCATGGCGTCCCCCGCCTCCCCCGCGGAGGCTTTTTTTAGTCCGGCGTCGAGGGCCGCGACGACTGCCATCGCTGCATCCTCGTAGGAGATGAGGTTGATCAGCCCTTCCGAGTTGGAGTTCAACTGTCGTAAGCGTGTACGTATGAGAGAGTTGAAGGGAAAGGGTGGAAGAGGCGGCGCAGAAATTGTTAACATAAATATACTACTGAAGCATTTGATGTTATTTTTTGTTTTTTTTTTATGATCACTTTTACCCTCCAGTTCAACTCGCAAAAGGTTTGGCCCTCAGAGACCTTCTGGACAAGCCGCTCACAGTTGTCTTCCCTTCCCCCCGGCACGTGCCTTTACTTTTGACGCGCAAAGGGCTTGGTATTCCCTCTGTAAACGAAAATAGCAATACTATAATACCAATGTTACTATGGGTCACAGGTACACTTTCTACCGTTACGTAGACAGATCTTCTCGTGAAGATTTGTATGAACGGTAGCCGTTCCAGAGGTATTGAATATCGTGTCTTGTGGTACTAAAAGTGGTCGTGGAATCTCCGTAGATTCTGATGACAGAGAGGCGGATAATTACGCCTCCCGCTGACAAGTAATCTCTGTCGACTCTCTGTTTTGCCTGCGAAGCACCTTTCGTTGCCTCAAGGCACTTCTATCGTTACCGTCGCTTGGTTCGCCGTCGAACCTTGCTCCAACCTGGCGTGTCCTTCACGCTACGAAGAACAAGAAGAGAAGTAGTTGCAAGTTGCGAGTCGAACCTGGGATACCCCAATCCCTCATTACTACTAATATTAACACAAGTTTAGTTTCATCTACTACTTCAGAGTACTTCGAGAAGGTTGAACATGAAAGGGAAGAGGTGTCGGCGACGTGTATCAATCAGTAACCAACGGATTGCGTGGTGATTTCGAGTACTACTACAGAGTATGTATACTCGGCACCAATCAACGAGGACATGCTTGGTTTAGGGTTTGGGTAACCTTTCTGCAACTGAGCCCACGCTTTTGGGGTGAGGGACAAAAACTGCAAAACTACCTGGCATTCAAGTTAAGACACCTTGTGCCATGCAGTAAGGCCAATTCTTGTACAGTTGGATCCGTGAGTCGAAAAAGCCTTTTTCGACTGGCTACCAAATCAGGCTTCGTACACAGTCGAAAAAGAACCAAATCAGACTTCGTTCGCAGTCAAAAAAGAGCTCTTCGGACCCAATTTTTTTCGCCCTGCGCCGTCCGACTCGCACGGACATCCAATCCAAAGCAGTCGTCAAACCGCCTCCAGAAAATAGCACAAAACTATAAAATCGACTCCACTGAAGATGAGGAGGCCCAGAAAAACCCAGTCCAAACAGTGTCCAGTCGGAAAAGGCCATTGTCGACTCACGGATCCGACTGCACAAGAACTGGCTTAAAAGCGTTAAACCCATACAGAGGACCAGGTTCTATATGTCGCCGGGTATAAATAGGTAATACTATAAAATAAAATGCAGCAGGTCTCACCTTGACCCTCTTATCTTGGAGCCAGACGCTGTGGGGCCCTCTTCCGACGGAGTACAGCCCGGCCAATCGAACTACGGTGCCCCCACCGTCCAGGCAAACTCTTTCCGCGACTATCATAGGACCGCCCAAAACCATACCATGAGCCCGAGGAGCGCGGAGAAAAATACCCATATCAACATCACCGTGCAAGCGGGTGGGGGGGAGGGCGGAGTGATTAGTGTTTTGGCCAAGGGTTGGAATGATACGACACTCTTCGAGTTCGTGCGCCTTCTTGTAGTGCACGTCAGAGAGGGTCGGTGGCCTGTGTGCGATGCAAACACATCAAGCGAATTGGACTACTGGCATTATATTAGAACCCAACGCCCATACACATGATTTTAGGCTCCCAGAGCTTCTCTGCTCGTGGTCGTGGTCCTCCTGAGCTCGCCCTTACCTCGCTTTTTATCCCCCCCCCCTTTTTTTCGCTATCCTATCTATTATCTTCGCACTTTTTTTTCTGCTCCCTTCCTGAACGTACCTCAGATCCGGGGTCACTAAGGGTCGGTCCTAACGATACGTACAGCACTTCCGTCACTACAGCAGCAACGCTCGCGGAAGACACCCACTGGAGTCGGCCTTACTCGTAGGCACGTGTCGGTGCCTTGGGGAGTGAGATCCATCACCAACTCGTCGCGCTACAACGCTCAACGCGACAAAAGTCTCAGCTATTGCCGTCAGCGAGCTCGTTCGGTGGGCCGCCTCGGTGCAGTCGCTTTGTCAACTCGACGACGAGAGCTCAGAAGCACAATGCGCCTTCTGCGACCAGGCATGACCTGCCAATGACCTTGGGAACGACCCTGCTCAGTCTCGTGCGCTCGCGAGTGGTGGCACAGCTCGAGCGGTGCGGCTGCCCGCTCCTCTACACCCTTGTGTACCTAAATTTTAGTTTTTTCCCTAAAAAACTGAAAAACTATTACAGGCCAGTTTGTCCGGGGGTGAAATTTTCAGGTTTTTCGGTAAAAACCGAAATAATAGCTTCGTTAGGAACGACCAGGGAGCAGGCTCTTACCCCCGCTCCCCACTACGGTATACGCCTCCTTGTGTATAGCGACAATCATTCAGCACTTTTTCCCCTCGTCGACTCGCGTCAATTGTTGCTTACCCGTTATAAAGTACTCTTGGTAGTTGTCTCTGGGGAAAAAAAACAAAAAATACGTATCGAGATTTGATCCCCGACTCCAACCTTAGGCCTTTCCTTATACAGTCGGAGTTGTCAGTCGAAAACGGCCTTTTTCGACTGAAGCCCAAATCGGGCTTTCTTACACAGTCGAAAAAAGTTTTTTTTGACTCAACGTTTTTCGACTGAGAATTCCTACCGGCGGATCCAGTAAAAAAACTCGACTTTTTCGATTGGATCTGCCAGTCGAAAAACTCAGTCGAAAAAGTTCTACACCTATTTTTTGAACCCATCGCACCGCTCATCCCACCACAAAGCACACACCCACACGCCCACACATCCATACCAAGTACCACACAGCAGTATCATACGACAGCGCCGACGCTTCCTTGCCTATAACTGCTGTAGCTTCTCGCCGCAAGTCAGCGTGGCGCATTCCTAGCTTCGCTCGCCAGCAGCGTGTATCACACGACGGCAGCAGCGCGCGATATCGATGCTATTTTGCCAACAACGGCTACGCCTGCTGTAGCTTTGGCGGCCATCGGCTGAGTGCAACGCCACGAACGTAGCTTTGATGCCTTTCGGCTACGCCCAACGCCACCAACCCGCTTGGACGAAGGTTGGTCGCGCGCGAAGCACGCGTTGTTCGCGAACAACGCGCGAAGCACAGAGCTGCCAACCAATTTTCGATTGCCGTACAGCAGTACTCCCTCACACCAACCGCATCTAGAAATAGCACAAAAACTATGAGATCGACTCGACTGACGATAAGAGGAAGGACCGTTTTCGACTGGCGGAATCCGACTGTGTAAGAAATGGCTTTAGGAGTGTTCGAGGTTTACCAACACTAGACCACCGGGGCGGCCGGCTCTCTATTAAAACGAAGTAATAAAACTATTAAAACAAGAATAATAATCGAAATATTTTGGATTTTAATGCCACCGTTATTTTTTTCCTTCTCTGAATGACTTGTTATGATTTTACCCTAAACTGAGCGACCTTTTTTTGTTATACTCTCAGCGACCTTCTGGACAAGCCACCAGCCGTCGTCACAGGTGTCTCCCCGTCTCCCCCTGACACGCGCCTTTACATTTATCGCGCATAGGGTTCAGCATTCCTACTTTTTAGCTTTTTTTGGATGCTCGTCGATTTTCATCGAATTTAGCTAATTCACGCTCTCGCGTTTTCCGCTAGTATTTCTTTTAAGCAAGAAAACCTCGGTACGAGGACGATTCACGATCGCTACTTCTACACAGGGAACGCCTGCAATAAAACACAACAATAAAAAACTACAACCCGGTACAATAAGTACAAGGGCTGCCTGCCTACTGTCGGAGAACAACGTACTCGACTACTACGGTAACAGCAAAACCATGATACAATTAATGGAGGCGATTGTCTCACTTCCTAGCGGTGACGACGGAGCAGACTCTGATAAGGGAGAGTCTTCGTTGACAACGCCACCGTCCTTTTCTGCGAACACGCTTCCCGACGATGTGAAGACGAACATCCCACTCCCATCCCACATATCCGTCATCGCCTTGTACACCTCGTGGGCATAGTCATCGTTGCCTAAACGATTGGGCATGGGCAAACAATGGCCGACGGTGAGCAGTGGCAATCAATCGCCGCAATGTTCAGCCTTTTTGAGACTCGCGTATAGCGACCAGAAAAACGAAGATTCCGAGATTCTCAAGTGCCTGCCAGTAACGGGAGCGCGTAGGGCACCCATCCCGTGGGAGTCTTTGCATTGTTGTAGTTCAGACTCCAATTTTTATCGTCTTTAACCCCTTTACAACTGGAAACCCGTTTTGGGGGACAAAATTACTTGGATTTAGTACAGGGAGGGGCTCGGGGGATCTAAAGGGGTTAAACCAACACTGGCCGATGACGCAATCGTCCATTTTCATCGTCAATTCTTGCCGCTCAAGTCTCACACAGGGGTTAAGCGGGTATTATCCCCTGTATCGAAAACAACTCATGATTGTTCCATGGCTATAAAAAAAAGAAACAAGCAGCGCACTGGCGAGCAGCGCGCCAATGTCACTCAGTGGGCTGCACGCCTGCACAACACATACTGCAATGATACGTACAGCAGTTTCACACAATCAATATCACTGTTCAAATTGTTGTCACAAAATAAAGGATACCAAGTATATTACCGTTGATCTATCCTTCGGTGCGTAGCACAAATTCTAAAACATTCATCACCAACACCTAATACACCCGGTATATAACACAGACATTATTGTATAGGTAAAAAATAATCGTAGTTCTTCACCAGCTCCGATTGGCAAGCGTCACGAGGGGGGGGGAGGGGGGGGGGGCGTTGGAGCTGACTCACCTGCTGGGTTGGCGCAAAATACCAAGTTGGGGCAGCGCACCCCCTGCTCCTCTCGATTCTTCCGCATGAGGTGCGTCATCCCTTCCGGCATGAAGCCTTCGTGTCTAGTGTAAGATCGAGTCTCGCCGTACATCTTCGCCTCTGGGTGCTTCTTGTGCCACGCCGCACCGATCCTCTTCCTGAAATGGACATATGTACCAGGTATCATATTCAAACGTCACATCGCAGTGTCATGCGTCAGTAGTTGCCAGGTAACAAGGCACGGCGGTATGATTGTATATACCATCTTACGATACGCGAACAACAGCAATGGGGTACAAAAGGAAGAGGAGGAGGTGAAGGAAAACGGGGAGGACGAGGAGCCGGGAGCAAGAACATCTCTGCCGTTACAACATACCTGGTATACATAACGAAATACCCGAGAGCTCGCGTCAGTGTAGCAGTACCTGGCACAGGGTTAGTGGCAACAACCGCCTAGCAGCACACGAAATGTCAAGAACTAATTACTATGATTTGACCACCGCAGCGCAGAAGGAAGTCTTCAAGCCGTAAACAATCAACACATATCACATTACAAGGCAGATGGACACATGATGCGTGGAGTACAGCAGTACTGCTGTAGTACCATTTTTTTTCGGGTAGGAAAACACATGAAATCAACGAAAGTCAAAAGTCACAACCCACGCGGGTTGGAAGCTGGAAGGAGCATGGGAGAACAAAATTGAAATTGCACGTTTGAATAATATGTACCAGGTAGTGATCCCGGGATAACTTTGGCTGGGGATACTCGCATGGATGAAAAAGGTCGCCGTAAATAGCCGAGACATGTCCAAAGGCCGCGAGACATCTGATTAGTTGGATATGTAAAATACCTCGAAGTTGTTGTTGTTCTCAAATTAACTCGCATAATCAAGTCCGTGGTCACAGGACAGGCTCCAGTCACTCTGGAGCTGAGGAATACCCCAGGGAAAACACACACACACCCCAAGGTGGTACACGCATATATCCCAGCTGACGCAATTCATGCCTCCACCAGAAACATATAAAAGTGAAATCGGGAGTCAGTCGACGATGTGCCAGGTCCAGGCCGGTGCATACGTCTCACTACTCACGCCTGGAGAAACCAAATATTCCGATTGCCACCCAAGGAAGACTACCACGTATATATTACACGTAGTATCTACTACTACGCATACGCACGACAGGCATAAGTCAATTGGAGGAAAAGAAACAAAGAAAAGAAAAGATGAAGGAGAGGAAAGAAAAGAGAAGAAAAACGAAACAAGAAGAAAAACGAAACAAGACGAAAAAGGCAAGCAAAGAGAAGAAAAAATACAAGAAAAGCAAGAAAAGACGAAAAGACAAGACAAGAAAGCAAGGAAAAAAAAAGAGAAAAAAAGAAAACAAGGTATACAGCAGCAGCAGTAGTAGAGTAGTGGAGCCTATTTAACCTATATATAGAGTAGAAGGAAAGCCGTCCAAGGGAGTGGGGGCAGGGGGGGCAACAGGAGGAATAGAAGGGAGACCGCGGTGGACGAAGGCAGGAAGGAGATGGCAGACAGGGTAGCAAGGTACCAGGCCGACTAGTAGGTACGTAGCACTTTTCTTCTTTTTCTGGGGTGTTTTTTTCCCCTTTGTTCCCTCCTTGCGTGTCCAGGTTTTTGGCTCGTGTTCGGATTATCTTATTTTGGTTTTACTTTACTTTATTTTATTTTATTTTTATTACGTTTCTTTTCCGAGCTTTGGCTCTCCTTTCCGGTTGGGTTGTTTCTTCGATTTCCCCTTCATTTTGTTTGTTTCATTTTTGTTTTATTTTTATCTTTGTTTTTATATGTTTTCTTATTATTATTTTGTTTTTGTTTTTGTTTTTGTTTATTTCGTATTCTCTCTTCCAATGTATTTCTGTTGCTGACGTATGTATGTTGTGCCTGTCGTACCCAGTACTAGGGCATGACATTGCGTTGTCGAATGCATTACGATGCATTATCTCTGTGTCGTAGCTTGTGACCACAGAGCTGATCTTTCTAGGGTGAAGAATCAGTACGGACACTGGGTGTGCTGGATGTCGACGAGTAGAAGAACGGTTTAATGTGAAGAACACACACACACATATAAGGCGACAAGCCGGTCGCCCCGGTGGCGAATCAGGTTATCCTCGAGCCTGGTATAGGTCAGTTTCATGAGTTCGAATCCCCTCGAGTGCATACTCGTATGAATTCGTGGGGACTTTTTCTTGTGCACAAATTGACTTGCGGAAGGCGCGAGAGCGTGAGTTAGCAACACTCGATGAAAAATCGACGAGCAGTGGGATTGCTGAACCCTATGCGCGATAAAAAAATAAAGGCAAGAACCGGGGGGAAGAAGGAACGACACCTGTGACCACGGCTTGTCCAGAAGCTGGAAAGCAGGAGTGTGCGAAAAAAAAGGCGACATGAATACGGCGACTACTCGAGTTGAGGCGGTCAAAATCGGCTGGGACGGCTAGAGCTCTCACTACGGCGGCTACCGCCTTATATGGCCCCTATTAATGGGCTCTATACAAGGCGTTCACGTGGGTAGGAAGGTGGAAGGAGCATGCGACAACAACATTCTGCAAAATCGCATGAGGTCCGTTTCTTGCAGCATGCAGTAGGAGCAGCAGTACACAGCTACCTGCCTAACGGAGATGACGACGATGCGGTAAGGCATTATTCAAGACATACGCACTCCCCATGTCATCCACTCGGGCAGTGTTAATGTAGTCAACGCACGCTGTCGCCAAAGCTCTCCTACGTTATCAGCTCGCACGCTTCGCCGGTACTCGTATCTGCGCGTGTACCACTGCTGTGTGTGTTATCTTCCCATTAAAAAGTCCTTTCTACCCAACGACATCTGACGACATCAGTACACCCAGAGTCCGTGCTGATTTCATCCTAGAGAGATACAAATTATGTGGTTTGTGAACCAAACACAGCAGTCGCAATTCATCAAGCCAAAGTAGTGAAGTGCTAGCGTAACACGACAAAACAAGCCAGACCATGTAGAAAAGCAATAAAAGAAAAAAATAAAACAAAACAAAACAAACGACTGGTGTTCTGAAGAATGTGATGAATAAGAGCGGAAAGAAAAGGAAAGGTTGCAATCGCCAGAGCAACACCATGTGTGCTGAAGAGAAACAGATACCTGTTGCACGGACAACAAACAGGACACGAAGAAGACAATTGCTGTTTTACGGACAAAATCGAAACGAAGACTGCTTGCGCATTATATATATATTTAGTACGTGTCATGAGGTATCATGGAGTATCGACTCTAGAGTTAGGCTGTCAATTTTGAACTGCGACCACGCGTACTACAGCCACACACCATGACAGCAGCACCTTGGGTTCGCGACGCAGAGGCCGGCAGTACAAGAGTGCCACAGACATAAACCGCCGCCGGCGGGCCTCGCGCGCAGCGCCGGAGTAGGCAGCAGCAAAACCGCCGTCACCCGCCGTCCAGGCTGCTGGTCGATGGAGTTTAGAACAAAAGATTCGTGGGTCATGGTGTCAAGCTCAAATACCGACAGAAGCATCGCGGACTTTTCGCCCTGACGCCGCTCGTCATCGAGTCCTCCACCGCGAACATGAGGCATGCGCCCCTTCACTGCCACACCCGATTACCTGGCAGTCAACGGGAGTCACAGAGATGCGCTGCGCCGGCGAGAGGGCGTTGTCTCACTCGTGACGTGGCGCTATGGGCTGACAAGAAATTTATCTCACAAGTATCCTTCATCTCCTGAGAAAACCTTCATACTGAGTTTATGGCCTCAAATACCTTGCGCCCACATCAAGGGCGCGCATTTCTTTTTTCGACACCCACGTACCAAAACTTTTTTTACGCCCTTCCAGAGGAGGGGGGAGGGTACGAAGACCCCATCCCCCCCCCCATTACGCCACAGAATTTCCTATGCAAACAACCCCTATACTAAATTCTATATAATAGAGGGGCTGGGGGGGTACTATAGAGAAGACACGCAGCCCCCTGGTCGCGCACCAGCAGCCTGCGCACCAGCTACGCACAGCGCAGAGCAACGGAGAAAAAGGGAGAGAGCAAGAGAGAGTGGTCACAATGAGCGCAGCCTCCACGGTGAAGGGGCCCCTGCTACAACCCTCCTTCGACAAGACCGCTTGGCTACAAAGCGTCTGCGGAAAGCCAGCCGATGGCGAGGACTCCATCTGCTGATGCGGGGCCAACTTCGGTGACGGTTCAGGAATGGACGAGGGCCAGGCCATTGAGCATGAGTGTTCGGCACAGCACAGAGAGTGAGTGGAGAGGCATGAGGGCTTTAGTGTGATATTGAAGCGTATTGTGTACCTCGCAGCAGCAGCAGCAGCGGCAAGCACTGGAAAGACAAAACTCTGGTTTATCACATGTAAAAGTGCCCACCATCGAGCAGCGTGTGTGTCGTGCTGCCTCCTCCCCAATAACGGACATCAGCAGTAGCAGAAGCCAAGCCTTGGCAGCAGCAGCAGCAGCAGAGCAACAATACCAGAAGCCGAAGCTGCATGATCAAAATCGCCTAAAAAAACGCGCACGAAAAGCGGACCAACCAAGTTACCCCACGTCCCTGTTGATCCCTGCACGCCTTTCGCATGCGAGCAGAGCACTTTGGCCTATCGGAAAAATCGCCGCCAAGACTAGCAGCGGCAACTGGGTGTGCAAGAAGTGCAAGCGCGATTTCGGACACAATATGGAGCACCTGAGCCGGACCACGTGGAGACTCACGAACAGTCGCTTCAACACGAGTAAGGGCTCGTGAGGACAGCAGTTGTTGCATTCGCTAGCACAAGCAGTTTCGATATAAAAATGAAAAACGTCAGCTGTGAGTACGACCGATTGAATGGTTGAAACTCAACTTGCAAGCTGCGTGGTACATAAGATCTATGTTTCATTTATGATTAGTACGAGTATGGTGTTTGTGAAATATACCTGGTACTGCTTCACAATTTCTACGGGAGGTCGTTCGCGCGTGTTCAGCAGTTTGGGAACTGCCACGCTGGACGTATTTTGGTCGCGCGGCGTATGAGGCTGCAGGCCTTTTTGATGTGTGTATGTGAAAAGCAGGAGCAAATTCGTATTTTCTTTCCACGGCTGATCAATTGCTATTGCTCATGTCGCGAGTTGCATGCCGACCAACGTGTGTCGACAGGGGTGCTGGTGCCGCGGCGGCGGTGGGGAGCGGGCGCACATTGCTGGATTTTTTCAAACCGAAGAGCGCCAAGGACGGCGCGAAGGAGTCGCCGGTGTTGATGGACAGCGGTAGCGGCGGGGGCTCAAGCGGTGACGCTGTCGTGGTGGCGACGGGAGTTGTGAACAAGGGTGAGGGTGGTGCGGGCGCGGGCAGTGACGCCGACATGGTTGTGACGGGAGTTGTGAGCAAGGATGAGAGTGGCGCGGGCGCGGGCAGTTTCGCTGACGTGGTTGCGACGGGAGTTGTGAACGGGCTTGAGGATTGTGAGGGCGCGGGCATTGATATGGATGGTGTTTTCTCCGACGCTGCAGACGGGAGTGGTCCCGTCGATAGGACGCTTGTCCACGCTCCCATCTACTGCGCGGAATTACGTCCGGCTGTCCGGGAGCCTGTTCTCCAACACTACCCATCAACTCTCCATGGTATTGGCAACCAGAGGGTGTCGTGGGAGGCTCGGATGAACCTGAATCGCGTCTCTCCACGCGGTGCCAACTGCCTCCCGCCGCATCTTGAGCCCAGGCTGTGCGGGAACGGTGGAACAACCAGGAGGCACGGGCGCGCCGTGTTTGGACATCAAGGGCACGAAGGCTTACAGTGTTTCGTGCCCAAGCGCGGCTCTTGCCTACCATTGATTATTTCTGACTACATTGACCACCTTGCATTGACGCAAGGATTTGCATACCTGAATAACCTTTAGTACAGTTTGACATCCCTTGCTCTTGAAATGTTGGCTTGCTTGCCAAGCCTCTTCGTGAACGCAAGAGTGTGCAGTAAACGATCCACAGGGGCACAGCCAAGAAACGAACCACAAAGCAAGGAAACAAAGTAAAAAGAAAAAAAAATGTTGATTTTTGTTCCTTTTTAGCCTCGGGGGGGGGCGGGGCGGGGGGTAGGTGTGAGGGATAACTTTCTTTGTGCGCCCTCGCCCACATCAGTCATGTTTTTCGATAAGCCGAGCTTCGCGCAAGTACCCTATCGGCCGTTATCATACGAGCTGTACGTAGTTGCGGAGACTGAAGCGGTGGCCCGCACTTAAGAACTACCAGTATGCTTTCAAGAGAGCTAAACTCTCTTGATAAAAAAACGAAATTGGGTGTAAAGAAGACAGCTCAAACTGGATAATAAGACACTGGTGATGAACACAAATACAAGAAATTCAACGGTCAACGCCCACTCGAGATAAAAAATGAGGTCGCTCGTAGAGCGTGGGGCATACTATAAAACAAGATACGGCGGAAAACAGGTACAGCCGAGAGAAAAAGAAACCGCTATCTAACAAATGAAGCTCGTGAGAGGGCACCCAAAATAAGACTTCGAGGCTGGACACCAAACTGGCGTTTCTTACCAGGGGGCACCCACTGCTGCTGTACAGCATCAGTAGAGAGTGGTGCAAAGGAGGCATCATATCACCTCGACCGAAAGTGGGCCGGACAACCCTCGAGGGGCTCGAGCGGCTGGAGGGGCTTGGGACGGACGTGGGTATAAACTTTTGGAGGAACTTGGCATTCCCTCTAGTTGTGCACCACGGATATTGTGGTAGCCTCGGCATCGTGAGTTTTGGAAGCTTTGGCACCCTGCATCTTTTGCCAGAGCTACCCGGTACAGCAGTTACACCCGGAAATTGTAAGGACCGTTGGACGAGAACGTTGACACGTAAACATTCCTCATATTTCCGTGGAGAAGGGACAAAGAGGTGAAAAATTAAAAAATAAGCTTACGGCCGACAGCTACAGCAGCATTCTTTGCCCATATAGCTCGCGCAGGTATACTTAGCATTACAGCAGCAGTGGCGCTTGCTGGAGATACCGCAGTCCAACACTCGGAGCCGTTGCTTTGTCTCAGTGGCCACCGCGCGCATTGCACGACGCGCGTACGCTGCCAACCTTCAGTCGTATATTTTGGTCCTGTCTAGTCCTCTACACCACCGTTGGCAAAATCGCAGGAAACTCCAGACCCTCCAGACACTCACACGATACACGACGTAGTGCCTGGTGGGCCGAAGAGCGACAAAGGCTAGGACGCTGCATCACGAATACGGACCAGATATGCATGCATGCCAACTTCCGACATGACCGTACAGCACACCCAACAGCAGCAGCAAACCAGAACACTACCTACCAGGTATCATCTGAGTCAGTGATACAGGAAAAAATGACATTTTGTAAGCCTCTTCGGCATTCATGAAATCAAACATGCACAAAGAAAAAAAAAATCGAGGGCCCAGATCGATTAAGCGCACGGAATTTCGTAATTCCTTTTTTTCGGGAATCGTAGTTCGATTTTATTTTTTCAATTTAATGAAAAATACACCAAAAATTCAACTCTGCTTGTAACCAAGGAACGGCGTAGTGCATTCTAGAATTAAAAAAAACGCAACAGGGTCAACCAACTCCCGTGGGCAACGAGCGAGGCGAGCAACGGCTCGCGTCCTCCCCGGAGCGCCGCGGCTACCGGCAGATTATTTTTGCCGGCAGCGGCCAAGCGGCCATGGCTCTAGGCGTCTCTTGGATGGGCTGGCGACGCCCCGCCGCCCCACACGGGCAGCAGCGACGGGAATTAAGCGGTCGAACTTCTCAGCCAAGTCGTCATGTGGTATCAATAGTTGGTCGTGTAACTTTTGAGGCGCAGGGCGACGAAAAACTGGGTATGCGGTTGGCGGCGGTCTCGATTTTTTTCAAAGCGTCGCAGCCGGCCTAGGCTGTGCTAAGGGCCCTCGAAGCCCGCGCTGCGGCTGCTTCGGTGGTCCTGCCTCTCGCAATAGTGGCTTCTCGCCTCTCGATCAGCCAACAGCATGGCACCAATTCGCGTGGCCGGCTTCGGTTACATAGAACATGCCATGCCTGGGTGCACAAACTCCCCAAATTGAATTTCGATTTTCGACTAAGTTCGACCAAGTAAGTATTTTTTACTTCTTTGTTGAATTAATTTTTTCGCAATAATTCTGACAATGTCTGCTCGGTGATTCACTATTCGACCAATCAGATGCAAATTAAACTAAGTTCTAGAAAAAAAATCGAATTCGATTTGGCAAGTTCCTCGTTAATTTGGGCCCTGAGAAAAAACAGCGTTGAATTTGAATTTTCGAGGGTTTGGGATGGGGCGGGAGGG
This sequence comes from Undaria pinnatifida, assembly GCA_012845835.1. Lineage (NCBI taxonomy): Eukaryota > Phaeophyceae > Laminariales > Alariaceae > Undaria > Undaria pinnatifida. The sequence continues at coordinate 12,305,900 of JABAKD010000011.1, forward strand.
GGGGGGCGGGGTAGCGTTGAGAATGGTAATCAGGCCCCCGCACAACCTCGGCCGGATGGGCAGCTCATCGGTGGTTGAGCGAGGGGGGTGCACAGCTACTTGCAAAGCTAGCACTACAGCTCTAGCTAGCCACACGAATGAATGCGGTTCACGCTCAGGCGCTCAGAGCCTCCATGTCGGATCAGGTCCCGACCCAACCAAAAGTCTAAGCCTAAACCTAGCCCCAAATTCACAGGGGGTAGGGGGTGAATTCAGGCGGTGGGGTGAGTTTAGGGTTGGCCAACCAAAATGCAGGTGTAGCCTATTGGGGTTGTTCCGGCAACTTCTTTTTTTTATCGCCACCTTTACTTTCGAGCTCAACTCGTAAGAGGTTTTATTTACCCTCAGCGTGCTTCTGTACAAGCCGTAGTCATGGGTGTCTTAAGTCTTCCGTTCTCCCCCACGATACAGTACTTACGTTCATTTCATATCGCGCATATTCCCACTTCTCACTCTTCAGCTTTTTATGCTCCTCGGTCCAGTCGGTGTTCATCAAGTTTTTAATTTGCAGGCCGACTCACGCCCTCACGCCCTCGCGCTTTCCGCTCGCTCGTCATTTTTGTACGCACGAAAAATAACCTACGTAAGAGTATGCACATGGTTGACTTCAAAGCACGACCTGGACGTTAGCAAGGACGAGATTCGCTGTTACTCCACCGGAACGGCGACATACCTGAAAGTTACCTTCAAGCCCTATTATTAGACTAATAATGTGGCTTGCAATTTAGTCTAATAGGATTGCAAGGAGTTCTCGTCAAGCGAGAAACCTCGTGATTGAAGGTTGAAGGTTCCAGGTCGCGCTATGCACTGGGTGGGATGTGATGAAGAGGAACACGAGTACAAGCAGCATGCACTGGGTGCTGGGTAGGACGCGGTGAAGGGGAACACGAGTACTCGACGAGTACGCAGATTTTTCGTGCTGTGCTTTTAATTATGTTTCGCAACTGCCTTTCTCATTCTTCCCACTGCTGTATCATAGGACCTCCCTCTATTACCACACAAGCCTTCTGATAGAATGGGAGGCGCACGGTTGACCGATGTTGTATGCATTCACGCCTTGGGCGACAGGGTGCACCCAAAGCCACACCACTCCTTTCGAGTGCGAGGAGCGGCGAGCCATCACAGGGACGGTACGGCCATGGACGTTCTGATGGAACATGTGGGGTGGAAGTCCGCCTCTGTCGCACGCAGATACGTAGGGGTAACAGCGTCCGCGGCGGGGGCAGGGGCGAAGCGTTCTCACGAAACGGCGTTCATTGAGGCAGGCGCCGTACCGCTGTCCGACCGGTTTGCACCTTTGTATACAGCATTCATAAGGGCTAGCTGAAGTCGAACCCACAAGAGACTAAGGTGGCAGTTGGTAGAATAAGGACAACAAGAAAACCAGCCGAAAGGTTCATAACACCGGTAACTATTATGGCAGCATGAGACATATGTAAGACGGCATCGAGACAAGGGAAAGCGACAACAAGGATGGGTGCGACCTCATGCCGCAGCAGAGAGGCCTCATTAATCCCAAACTATGTACAACTACCAGGTACGAGTTAAAGCGTCGACGAAACGCTACTGCTGTAATTTCGGAACCAAGTCGGGGGACGCACGAAGGGGATCCCCGGATTGGGAGAAAGCAGGCAGGAGGCGCTGTGAGAGCAAATGGAAAGGCAACGGAGGAAACTTGGTCTACCATCGACCGACGGCAGCACGAGGAAGTAGATAACTGTTAGGGAAAACAGACCATCCCGTCCACCCATCGTTGCGCGCGAGATGCGGACGACGGCATCGATTTCTGTTTTGTTTTGCAGTGTTTATCTTACCGGAGCAACTACTCTCTGCGACCAGGTGCCGCGTTGACTGCGATCGAATCAACGCGGGGGGTTGTTGCCCTGGGTGAGAGTCTCCAGCTGATCGCAGCAGAGAGGCCAAACTACGTGTATATATACGTGTTAAAAGCGACGACGAAACCTTCCTTCAGGAAAAAAAACCTCGAGCACATGCGTATGAGTATGCACATGGTTGACTTCAAAGCAGGACCTGGACGTTAGCAGGGGCGAGATTCGCTGCTACTGCATCGGGGACGGCGACATAACTAAAGTTACCTTCAAGCCCCATTATTATTAGACTATTAGTGTGGCTTGCAATGTAGTGCTGCAGTTCTACGACGTACGTTCTTGAAAATAGCATAGTGAGCAGTTCTCGTCAAGCGAGAAACCTCGTGATTGAAGGTTGAAGGTTCCAGGTCGCGCTATGCACTGGGTGGGGGTGCGGTGAAGAGTGACACGAGTGCAAGCAGTATGCACTGGGTGCTGGGTTGGATGCGGTGAAGGGGAACACGAGTACAAGCAGCATGCACTGGGTGCTGGGTGGAATGCGGTGAAGAGGAACACGAGTACTCGACGAGTATGCAGACTTTTCGCGCTGTATGTTTCGCAACTGCCTTTCTCTCTTCCTACTGATGTATCGTAGGACCTCCCTCTGCTACCGCAAAACCCTTCTGATAGAATGGGAGGCGCACGGTTGACCGACGTTGTATGCATTCACGCCTTGGGCGACAAGGTGCACCCAAAGCCACACTATGATGCGCGTACTGCAAATACGTTGTTGCAGTGGGACAGAACCTGTGAGGGGATGGCCTGCGCCACTGCCTGAGGCCAGGCAAACCGGGTAACGACGAATAACGTTCGGTTGGCAGAAGCAACACCAGCCGCCAATACCAGCATCCCCTTACCCGAGATATCCAGCTCCGACGACATACAGGTCGTGGTGTCCACCGCTCATGGTTGTCCGGATCCGACGGCCTGACGAGGTGGTCCCCAATCGGCCTGTTTTGGTCGCAACGCCTCGAGCACGAGGGTGGTGCTCGTTTTGCGCAGCCGGGTGCACCGCCGAATGGGAGAGACCCCCAGCTGGAGCGAACGCGTGAACGCTCCACAAGTGTACCGCGGCGCACACCACACCCAGGGAAGCAACTCGTTGCGGGGTCATTGCTGAAGTAAGGAACGCAAAGACAGTACCCAGTTGCAGAGCTCTTACGTGTGTCTCGAAAGCGCGCGTAGTTGAGGTACTGCTGCTAGAATTTCTCAAAACATTTCTACGTGACAGAGGGGAACACAGGGGACAGGGGTACATGTTTCACATTTTTTTGCGTTCCATAATTCTGTGAAGGCGGCAGTCTTTGGGGGTGCGGGGAACTAACCGACTGAACTAAAAAACAGATCGGAGATTTATTCTTCTTCGACACTCAACCGGTTCATATCAGCTAGCGACTAGGACCTCGTCCCCCAGGCTGTGTGACGGAACTGCAGGCCTTTCTATCCCTGATCAGGTATTGCGTGTGCCAGAATACAAACATTGGGCAGTTATTGCTGTGGAGGAAGCAAGGTATTTAGCTGTCTCTACTGCTGTGTGACAACTGCTGTGTGGATGAACTGCTGTGAAACCATGAACCATCAAGTAATTTTCAGGATATCTCGGTTTTTGTGTCCCTTCTCAAACGTGCATGGTACAGAGCTCTACCTCGCAGCAAGAGCAGAAGGGGCGTCAGCGATACCACAACAACAGCGGTAGAAGACCTGCGAACATGTTCGGGTATGACTCCCACAATAGCAACCCAGGAGACAAGGTGCTCCTTACGGACGTCCAGGTTCTGTCCTTCAGACGAGGACGCAAAACAACCAGGTATTTGGTCGAGAAGATGCTTCTTTTTCCTGTTCAGTAGTGTTTTCGTGTGTTGGGTTCGTTTTTCGGTTTTCGGTTTGGTGATTTTTCAGCATTTTTTCTGTTGACGCGTTTTAGCGCGTTTCGTTTATGCGCGTTTTGGCGCAAATGCTCAGTCCGTTACTCGTCCGTTATTCATTGTTCAGGTACGAGCTGTTGCGGGTTACCAGGTAGAAGATATCTTCTCGACAGTGTGGCGTGCGGGTATGCTCACGTTTTGCACGTATGATAGGCTATCGTTCTCCACCTTTTTTGCTGCGCTGTGCGGGTCCGACAGGCGGGAAACCCGCAACACGGCTCACGAGTTTTACATGGCACACCTATTTTTAGAACAGCACGGCACATGAACCTTATTTCGAACAGCAAGACACATGAACCATGTGAACACTGAACAGTCCCCTGTAAAGTAGTATAATACATGAAAGGTGAATCTCGTTCGTAATGCTACTACTCGTACGTCGTACTGCTTTAGTGTCGATGATGCGGGTTCGAATCATCACGAGTGCGCACTCGTGCTCGCACATATAGTCTATACAAGCGGGTATTTTTTCTCGCGTAAAAAAATGACAATTAGGCCATTTCTTATGCAGTCGGATTCCGCCAGTCGAAAACGGCCTTTTTTCAACTGGATTCTTCTGGCCCTTCTTTTTATCGTCAGTCGAGTCGATTTTAGTTTTCATGCTCTTCCTAGAGGCAGTTGGTGTGAGGGAGTACTGCTGTACAGCAGTCGAAATCGGTTGGCAGCTCTGTGCTTCGCGCTTTCTCCGCGAGCAACGGCTCGGCGAACCCTCGTCCCAGCGAGTTGGTGGCTTTGGGCTTAGCCGACAGCCGCCAAAGCTTCAGCAGCCGCAGCCGTCGTTGGCAGCATGGGATCGAGACCGCGCGCTGCTGCCGTCGTGTGATACACGCTGCTGGCGAGCAAAACTAGGAATGCGCCACGCTGACTTGCTGCGAGAAGCAACAGCTGGGATAGCCAAGCCAGCGTCAGGGCCTTGTATGATACTGCAGTGTGGTACTTGGTATGGGTGTGTGGCCGTGTGGCCGTGTGGGTGTGTGTTTGGTAGTGGGATGAGCGATGCGATCGGTTCACAAAACACGTGTAAAACTTTTTCGACTGAGTTTTTCGACTGGATCCTCCAGTCGGAATTCTCACTGGATCCGCCAGTCGGAATTCTTAGTCGAAAAAAGTTGAGTCGAAAAAGCCCTTTTTCGACTGCGTAAGAAAGCCCGATTTGGGCTTCAGTCCCCAAAAGCCGTTGTCGACTGACAAATCCGACTTCATAAGAAGTGGCCTTAGGGCCCAGATTAACGAAGAGCACGGAAAATCGTAATTCGATTTTTCTAGTTTATTTCATGAAAAATCCACGAAAAATTAAACTATGGTTCTTATCAAGGAACGGCGTAGTGCGTTCTAGGAAATAAAAAAAATAAAAAAACGCAAAAGGGTCAACGAAAACCCGTGGGCAACGACCGAGGCGAGCGATGGCTCGCGTCCTCCCCGGAGCGCCGCGGCTAGCGGCAGATTGTTTTTGCCGGCAGCAGCTTGGAGGCTATGGCTCTAGGCGTCTCTTGGGTGGGCTGGCGCCACCCCGCCGCCCGACGCGGGCAGCAGCGACGAGGATATAGCGGTCGAACTTCTCAGCGAAGTCATCATGTGGTAGTTGGTCGTGTAACTTTTGAGGTGCAGGGCGACGAAAAACTGGGTTTGTGGCGGTCTCGATTGTTTTCGAAGCGTCACAGGCGGTCGACGCTGTGCTAAGGACCTTCGGAGGCCGCGCTGCGGCTGCTCCGGTGGTCCTACCTCTCGAAATGGTGGCTTCTCGCCTCTCAATCAGCCGACGACATGGCACCAATTCGCGTGGCCGGCTTCGGTTACACAGAACAAGCCATGTCTAGGTGGACAAACTCCCCAAATTGAATTTCGATTTTCGACTAAAATCGACCGAGAAAGTATTTTTTTTCTTTGTTGAATGTGATTTTTCGTAATAACTCGGAGAATGCCTGCTTGGTGTTTCATTTTTTGACCAATCAGATGCATATTGAATTCAATTTAGAAAAATGAAATCGATATTCGATTTGGCAAGTTCCTCGTTAATTCGGGCCCTTAGTAGTCAAGTTAGCAAAGTCGATGAAAATCGACAATTAGACATACAAAGCTGAAAAGTTGGAATGCTGAACCCTATTTTTTTTCTTCATTCCATTTATTATCATCGCACTGCTCTCGCGCTCCCTCTCACTAGTAACTCAGATCCGGGGTCACATATCGGGCCCTTCTCCCCCTTCCCCACTACGGTACGTGCCTTCGTATTTATCGCGCGAGGAATTCAGCATTTTCTTCCCTCGTCGACTCGCGTCGAATTGCGCCTACCAGGGCGTAAAATAGGCGTTCGGCTCGTGGTGCGCTGCGCGCAAAACGAGCTGTAGGCGAGGTGCGCCCCCCCCCGCACTCGGAGGGCCGCCGGTGGCCGCTTTTTTTTACCATAAACGCGTCAATATACTCAAAATACGCGTCTAACCTGCTCGGTTTAGCCTCTTGCATTTGTGATGCCAGCTGCCTTAGATTTTTTTTTTTTTTTTGCCCTCCTGGAGATACGGGTAAAAAAAGCTTAAACTCCATACACTTTCGTTTGTGTACCAGTTTGAGTGTTGTGCATTTTGATAAGAAACAAAGGACAAAATGACGGTCAATGAGCATCAGACATAGTATTGTGAGCAGGTGTGAGGTGCTTGCATAGGCGCCACAGGCCAAAGTAGTGTCCCCGGCCTGCTTTGCCAATTGAACAGGTCCTCGTTGCCATTAACCGGCGTGTATCATTGTTTCAGAAGAGCATCGTCATTGTTCAATTTCAGTTCGCGGATGAACTCTGTGCATGCATTCGGAAGCGTAGATGCGTGCATTCACCGTACCGTCCTCTACGTAACCACCCTCTATAGAGCAACAATGCCCTTCTCTTTCCGAAGACATCATCCTAATGTGCTTGTCCTTGTGGGCTCACTCTGCTCACTGACCACTGACCACACTGACACTTTGTTGGGCATACGGGGTCTCCACCGTTCGCTGTGCGTTACGATCCCGGGGTTGCCAGCGATTCTTCATATTTTGATATTTTGCACCAGCTGGGAATTTCCCCCTTGTTTCAAGCTGTTTGAGGCCTGCTTCGTCCTCAGGAAGAGGAAAACGGCAACAGGATCAATCGAATTCTCAAAGGAAGTGAAGTACTCTATGCCGTAAGAGGAAACAAGACCCAAAGCATCCGAGACGAAATCAACGCGAAAAAAGACTCGAAACAAAATTCGCCTGCGGCGAGAAGCACGCCAATCTTGTTTTCGCCTGCGGCGCAAAAGGACAAAAAAAAAGAACGCCTGGGGCGGAAAAGGACCGGCACATTTTTTTTCGTCAACGGCGAAAAAAGGTGCGGCACAGGAAAAAGCGTGGTGCGGCAAGCCTTCGGCAAGTGGTGAAAAAAAACAGATTTACGACAAAAAGGTGCGCCACCGCAACGTTTCACCACCTATTTTACGCCCTGGTGCCTGCCTACCCACGCTGCTAGGCGCTCTCAACAGTATTTTTGGTTCTTTTTTTTTCTTCTCTTCATTTTGTAAATAAATTCAAGATATCGCCACGGTGAGAATCGAACTCATAAACCAACGCTAGTGGCATTCGAGGGTAACGACTATTAATAGACCACCGGGGCGACCGGCCTATGCGCGATAAAGATAAAGGCACGTACCGGGTGGGAGAAGGGAAGGCACCTGTACCCATGACCACGGCTTTTCCGGAAGGTCGCTGACGGTAAAAAACCCTCATATCGTGCGAGTTGAGCTGGAAACTAGAAAGTAATGATTAAAAAAAGGAAAACAACTGACCCTCGCTAGGTTTCTTATCCGGAAGAGGGCGCGTTCTACACTAAATTCATTATAAAGGCTCCCGGGCTTCTTATTGCCTGTAAATAACCACCCGCCCTTCTTACGAAAAGAAGTACCCTATGGTACACATTATTGCCTCTTGTTACCTGTCTTGTACAGCAGCAATGTTCTTTACATTAAAGTGATGTTTATATCTCCACCCATCTAACGCGCATCCAGCGTAACCAGTGTATGTGCTGATGCCGCCTATGCGAAGTGACTGGTAGCAGCTCTGCTGACAAAACTACAAAACGGAGATACACATTTGCAAGTACTACGGGCGATTTGGCGATGCAATGCCGAACACAATGAATGCAGTGGGGGGCACATGCGAGCCAGCACACCACACGACGTGCAAGGAAAAAATAAAAGAAGAACGAGAAAAGAAGGAGGAAACACAAACGGGGAGTAAAATGGTGAAAGACGCGGAAAGAAAAGAAAAAGTAACGTAGGGAGGGAGGGAAGAGGTACCCAGGAAGATCAAACATAGAGCGAAACAAGACGGCAAGACGAAAGCGAAATGTGAGAAAAACAGCCTAAAGCAGATGACGACACCCACCCAGCGTCGGGGGCAACAACCATGCTGGGTTCCGAATGAAGCTACTACTGTATGAGTCTGAGCGTTGCCGCACGGTCTATCACCTGCTGCTTGCCAGGGAATGGAATAGGGTTCTGCGCTGTTGCTCTGGCGCACATTTTGTTCAAGAAATCCCTATTTCCGCAACACGCGCCGCAGGCGATTAACGCACCTGCCCGCGCAGCACGTTTTTTTCGCGCGCATACAAGAATCGCCGCAGTTTTTTGTTGGGAAATGGTCCAAAGGGGGTATACCCCCATTTTTTCGGTCACTTGGGGGTACAGGGAAAACACACCCGCGGAACGTGCCCGCGCTTGCCCCAAACTGCCTAGTATTGAATTCTGACGCGGTGGCGAGACACCCGCAGCCCATGCCGAGCACGCACACCGTTTTCTTTTTTCGGGGGGGGGGCACGGTATTTCGGGCTAAAACGAACGGGGGCCCGGCGAAAGAGGGGGCAGCGTAATAACCCCGTTTGACAATATCCCCTTTTGACTAGAACGTGGGGGGGGGGGGGGGGGGGGGGGGTATACGCCCCGAAATCTACAAAAAATTAGCATCTACCCCCTCTTGACGACATTTGTCCCCCCCTTTGACCGAAAACCATACCCCCTCTTGACCAACCTCGACACCTTCAAAAACGCGTTCAGCAAGGACGGCTGTACGTCACCGCGCAACAGCCCGAGTAGACGACTGTAGGGGAGCACAATCAATAGAGGACTGGTATATAGGAGTGTGTACTGGTGGTGCTGCTTGCAGCCTCCGTTTGTTTCTCCTTGTTCTCCCTTCGTCTGTGTTCGCTTTTATTCTGCTCTTCCGTGTCACGGGTTCGCGGCCCAGGGACTCAAAAGGGTTGGACAGGCTGGGGGTTACTCATTTCACAAGGGGCATCATTTGCACAGCACCGAGGCCGCAAGCGGCACCGCCAGTACTCGTATATAGCAGTCCTGTACTGGCCCCTCAATAGTGCCGGTATGTGCCAGTCGTGAATACCGGCACTATTATAACGACAACCGGCACTACTCCCTATACTTCCAATACTCCTGTTTGTGGTGCACACTATGCCAAGCAATTTCACGGGCACTTCGCCCCTTTAGAGCCCCCGAATCCCTCCCTGTACTAACTTCAAGTAAAATTGTCCCCAAAAAAGGGGTTCCAGTTGTGAAGGAGTTAAGCGGGCAACCGGCACTATAAGGGGATATCTACTGCTGTTGTCGTACGTGGATTCTCATATAGTATCGTTTCATATCATACCATATAAGGTCATATTTCGTATTTCGTACCAGGTATAATATAACCTTTGCGGCGTGCTCTGCAATGGGTAAGAGGATGCAGTTGCTTTGAACTTCAACGAAAATGGGCACAGGCTTGCTATACCGTTTGTTGCTGTCTTCGTTGTAAATGCTTCGATATGCGCGTGTGTTCCCTCCGGTCCGACAACGACGCACCGAGCACAGCACCCCGAGTAGCTTGTGCCTGCTAATAGTAGGTTACGTGTTCTGTCTCTCCCATTCCGTTTTCTGTGCTTTAAAGATTTGTTTGGTCTAGTTTGCTTCCTGCCCCGTCATTTTTTCGGAGATAAACGATCGCAGCTACTCGCACCTACTGGATGTTCCGCGCGTGTTCTACTAGGTGTTGGGCTGTGACTTGTAGCCGCCCTCGCTGTACGCGCTTTTGAAGGGGTCGAAATTGGTCACGAGGGGGTATGGTTTTCGGTCGAAGGGGGGGACAAATGTGGTCAAGGGGGGGGTAGATGATAATTTTTAGTAGATTTTGCGGGTTGTACCCCCCCCCCCCCCACGTTTTAGACTTGGAGCATACCTCACCACGTTTTAGTTAATGGGGGATTATGTTGCCCCCCCTCTTTCGCCGCGGTCCCGTTAGCCCCAATACCGTGCCCAAAAAACAAACAAACGTCGTGCGTGATCGGCATAGGCGGCGGGTGTCTTCCCAGCTCGTCAGGATAGAATTTTAGGCAGTTTGGGGCAAGCGCGGGCACGTTCCGCGGGCTTGTTTTCCCTGTACCCCCAATTGGCCGAAAAAACCTGGGGGTATACCCCTCTTTGACCATATGTCCCTCTTTTTGTTTTGTTGCGCACCTGTTTAAAATACGGTTTCTTTGTTTCGCCGTAGGCGAAAAATGATAACGGGGCTGTTTTTTAGCCTGTTTTTTTACGCAACGCGGAATCTCTGGGGGTTCCTGCGGGGTGCGCAACGCGCCTCGAGTGCTTGTTGCGCGCAACACGGGCCTACGGCGTACCAGGCACTTCATTCTCTGCTGCTTACATTTATTCTAATCCTCTGTACTATTTGTGACGACAGTGCTGTCATGGCCCCCCGTACCCGCCACAAAATAGAAATACAATGACGCAGGCAAAGACACAGCAACGAAGCAAATGACACCACCCATCCGGCATCTGGGCAACACTCAACTGGGTTCCGAATGCAACTACTAGAGGGTTAGGAACATTGCTGCCCGCTCGGTCCTTCGTATACATACTGCTGTGTCTGCCGACGGCGGCGTCTATACCGACCTCATCGCCACCTCATCGCCACCTCATCGCCTCCGTGCCCTCCAAGGGTATCGCACCCAAAATAAAACGGCATGGACAAAATGAAAGGGAAAACGGAACGAAAAAGGGGAAAAAAGGGAAATTTGTTGAGCAGCTGTGGAATACCGCAGTATCGGCCGCCGTTGGAGCAGGCACTCTGGAAACAAGACGAGAACACAAGCGACAGGATCTCCAAACCAAGACGGAAGGCAAATCCGCCATATGATATGACATGATATGATATGATATGATATGATATGATATGATATGATATGATATGATATGATATGATATTATATTATATGATATTATATGATACGATACGATACGATATGATATGATATGATACGATGTGATAGCAATTGGCGAGCATCACTGATCGTATTGAGACCTGCATGTAGTTCCGACCTCAGACGACTTGGACCGTTTCGTAGATTGTCTCGTGTCGCTGGCTTTGTTCGCTTCGTTGTGGACCTTCGCGCCGGCCGTGTACCCTTGTCCTGAGTTTTTTAACCATCAAACCCTTCACCTTGACCCTTTAGAGTTGCGCGGACGAAAAACTACTTGGACTTACTGTAGTGTGACAACATGTTTTTTCAAACCCTTTCAGAACTCCACCCATGTCTTTGGGGATAATCAACTTGGAAATTGAGTTGGAATGCTTTTCGAAGCGGTTAAGAAAAGGGTTTTATTACCATATGTGTCTTGACCTTGGCCGTCACAGGCTTGTAAATTGTAAATTGTACACGTTCACCTTCTAAAAGCCCCGTTGGAACTGCTCCGCCTGTGTACGCTGTTCAGAATGAAACTACTCGTACTTTATGGAGGATCATTTTTGCAGTGCTGGCCCACCGGGTATAGCGACCACAACAATGACGAGTTGATCTTGCCAGTCATCTACATATGTAGTGTCGGCGTGCAGCTTTCTCCAGCAGTTCGTTGCTGCGCACTTGCCACCCAACTCGTCGAGTTTTATGTCTTTGTGCGGTACGAGGTATCGTATCACATTATTTTTTTTTCGTTAGCCTTTGCACAGCGTGCAGTGCTGAACGCAAAAGCTGACACATCCTCCGAATACTGCCACTCACTCTCGCCCAGTCCATAATCCATTATCCTTATCCTTCGCCGCATCTATCCCCTTGAATACGCTCTACTTCCCTTCAACATATTTTGCTGTCTTAACATGCCGAGGCCGTTCCGTTTATATATATATAAATATATATATATTTTTTCCCACACTTTTTCTTTCCAGCTTCTGGACAAGCCGTGGTCACAGGTGTATACCAGATACCAGGTACCTGGTATGTGTTTTGGGTCTAAATAAGGCCTCCTGCCACGGCAAGTAGGGGGCTTACCCAGGGTTATTACCGCCGCGTTGGCCTTGTGAACGCGGCAGAGCTTAGGCGGAGAGTACCTACCCCGGAAAAACAAGAAAAGGCTGTCGTCATACACTGTCGAATGTGGTATGTCCTCAGGGCGTATTGGAATGGTCTGTATTTCTCGGGCCTTACCTTCGAGTTGGTAGTGGAGTTGGGCAGGCTGAGCTTAACCAAGAGTGAGTGACTGACCCCCAACCCGCTTGGTTACACCCAAGCTACGCTCAGGTTACATGTGACAATCGCTGGGACCTAACTTGTGTTCGCGTTTGGTTCCATCACTTGGACCTCAATATTCCTCAAGGGAGCGTAACAGTCAGCCGGTCGCCCCGCTGGTAGCGTATCAGGTTCTCCTCGAGCCTGGTATTGGTCAGTTTCGTGAGTTCGAATCCCCTCGAGTGCATACTCGTATAAAGTCGTGGGGACTTTTTCTTGTGCACGAATTGACTTGCGGAAAGCGCGGGAGCGTGAGTTAGCAACACTCGATGAAAAATCGACGATCAGTGGGATTGCTGAACCCTATACGCGATAAAAAGTGAATGCAAGAACCGGGGGGGAGAAGGGACGACACCTGCGACCACGGCTCGTCCAGAAGCTGGAAGGTAGAAGTGTGCAGCAAAAAAACAAAAAAAAAACAGACGCTGACAGCAGAGCCCGGCGGCCCAGGCCCCTTCGTCCGGCCGCTGCGGTACTACAGCAGTAGTGGTAACTTGTTCTGGTCGGCATTTCTATTTCTCGAGTGAAATCTCCAAAGAAAGGGTTTATATATGCTGACCTTAATCCGTGACCTCTCCCTTGCACTGCTATACATCGTACTGCGCTTTTTTCCTCGCTTTATACTGATTCCAAGTAATTTTACAGAGAGGTGGGTGGAGTGTTACAATTTATAATTTCAATGGGGTTATCGCATATATCGCACGACCGGAGTATATCGCACGACCGGAGTATCACAACACAGCTTGCAAAGCACGAGTTTCGATGAAATCTCAATCTTCGATCTGAACACCTGTGTACGAAGTAGTGCGTTCTATTTTTTTATCGTACAGGTGTACCGATTTCCCCTTCATTTTGTTTGTTTCATTTTTGCTTTATTTTTATCTTTGTTTTTATATGTTTTCTTATTATTATTTTGTTTTTGTTTTTGTTTTTGTTTATTTCGTATTCTCTCTTCCAATGTATTCCTGTTGCTGACGTATGTATGTTGTGCCTGTCGTACCCAGTACTGGGGCATGACATTGCGTTGTCGAATGCATTACGATGCATTATCTCTGTGTCGTAGCTTGTGACCACAGAGCTGATCTTTCTAGGGTGAAGAATCAGTACGGACACTGGGTGTGCTGGATGTCGACGAGTAGAAGAACGGTTTAATGTGAAGAACACACACACACACACACCGTAGCCTCTACGACAACATTCGACCTCATTTCGGGAAAAAATATATATCTGGATTCAGAACGGGCCAATTTTCTCAGTGAGAAAAAGGTTACCATATACACCTTTTGACCAGTAGCATTTTGGAGACCAACCACTTGGAAATGGTACGGGATAGTTTTTGCAGCGGTGTTTTTTTTTTTGCTAGTCGAAATTCCATTAAAAGTATTTGCCGAGCGACTTGGAAGGAAGAATTTGCCCCAAAACGGCATGAAAATTCCCATTTGAGTGAACGGTTTAGAGTAAACTTCCATGAATGACGACCAGCTCATACGACTAGCCTACAACTACCGAGCTTAACACCGTTGCTCTCCAGGCACAAGGGCACAACAATCAGAGGGCACGAGGGCACAACCCACACGGCAGCACACAGCAGACACTGCTCGCTGTGTGCTGTGCTTGGCAGCCGTAGACACAACCCAACCTTGATGCGGAGGCACCAAGGGTGGCTGGGAAGCATGGCGCGTACGCGAAACCTCGGGGGTAGGTGCTAGTGAGCTAGCGCTCCCGCGCTCTCTACGATGTGGCCTGGTTCTCTGCTGCTGCGTGATGTCGTATCCGGTGCTGATTTTGTCAACCACCGTCCGGATGCCACAACACCGTCGCCGAAGCCTCCACCGCCACCGCCACCCACGCCGCACGGCCGCCGCTACTGCTACTGCTGCTGCTGCTGCTGCTGTGCGGCGGCGGCTATTGCGCTGCGGCTGCGGTTGGTGTCTCCTGCTTTTGTTTCTAGAAAAAAATATTAAAAACTGGCTGTTCTGTTGTTGTGGTGATCGTGGTGATCGAGCCAGGCCGAGCCGAGCTGCTGTGCCGCAACTCATCTGGGGGGGCCATCGCCACCTCCGTCCCTGTCCCCGCCGCTGCTGCTGCTGCTGCTGCGGCAGCGGCTGCTGTGATGCTACTGCGCAGCAGCTGCCGCTTCTGTGCTGCTGTTTGTCTGATGGTGTTGTGCTGGGCCTGCTCCTGTCGGTGAGTCTGAATAGGTGCTACCGCACTATTTCTGAATTCAAAATTTGATGCTGCCTCCCCGCTCCCCTCCTGTGATATGGAGGCCATGAACGACTTTTTCTGCAATTCACTCACCGCAAACACAACCAAAAGCATGCCGGAGTGGATTTGCCCTTTTTCTAGCTTGATGGAAGAATTTTTAGTGACTTTTTTTAACGCAAACACTCGAGTCTTCATTTTTATATTTCTGTCTGGTTCATTTTTGTTTTATTTTGTTTTGTTTTGTTTTGTTTGTTTTTCATCCACCGGCGGATGGGGAAATGTAAAAGAAGTAAAAAGCTTGAGCTCACCACAACTCCATGCATTGTCATATATGTATATATGCTGCGTGTCAATATAGCTCAATTGTATTCGCAATCCAGCGCTACGAGTAGCTTGACATGTCTCGTCTCGTCTCGTCTCGTCTCGTTCATTTCACTCCCCGTGGTAGCTACAGCGCGAGCTGCCTTGTCCTGTCCTGTCCTATCCTGTCCCTAGCGGCGGTCACCACCGCCGTTTCTACTGTACTTCCAGCAGTGCAAGCTATCATACCAAGCTATCAATCATACCGATTTGTCATACCGATGTGTACGGATGCGTGAGAATGTCGACCCGACTTGATCCCTTTTTTTCGTTTTTTTTTTCCAGTCGGCGCACGAAGGCCATCCCCCAGCTGAACTGTGAAGACGGTGGCACTGCGGGCTGTCCAAGCGGAAAGGAGTACCAATTTTCGAGTGCGACATGCCGCAACCAAGGGGTGAGCGGTTGCCGTGCTACAGCATTCGTGGCGGAGGGGAGGGGGGTGGGGGAAGGAAGGGGGGGAAGGGGGGGAGGGGAGTGGACTGACTGGGAAGCGGACGGGAGGGAGGGGTGGGAAGGGGGGGGCGCGAAGATATGGCGAGTCTTCAGCTTGTGAGCGATCGACCGCGGACTATTTATTGTACCCCGCCACACATAGACTGTAGTGTGGCAGACTTGATACCAGATGGGCGCGCTCTCATACACTGGTCTGTCGTAAATCACTGGTGGTACTTAGCGGCTCTCGTGCACCATCGTTGTCGAACACTCTTTTGAGTACTTCCTCGCGCAAATCGCAGAGGCTTTCGTCCTTTGAGAGTGGGCATGGGAGTCCAACCCAGCTTGCAGGCGTACCATTGACCACATCCATGGAGCATTGCGGAGATTTTATTTGGATATTGATCTCGTATATTTTTGGTATATACAAAATAGGGTGGATATTTTCGACATGCGTTTTGATATCTGGCAAATCAGAAGATTGTTCCTTTTGTCTTCCATTGGTCTTTCCCTAGCGTACACACAACCTACATTACTACATTACGAGTACTGTTATTAATAAATAGAGAACACTAGGTGTTGAAAAGCTGTCGTTAGCGGTGTAGTATTGTATTTTTTTTCGGCGTATTCTTGGTGTATATTTCACGATGTCAGGAATATATTCGGGCACGGCCCACTTCCCCGATTTTTGTTTTAGTGCATGAAGCGGCTGTTTGACCCCACTACCCCCTTGCCCTAGGAAAGGGGCCTGTTTGCGACGTTGTGCGACCTTCGTGCGGTGGATTGCACCATGAATCATTTCCATGAACCCTGACCAAATCGCCCAAAACATCAGTGCGTAAGTGTGTGTGTGTTTTTTTTTGTGTACCCGTCCCTCTTTTCCCTTGGTACCTTCCCTTACTTTGTTAACCACATTGTTTGCTACTTTTGGCGGCTTCACGTGTGGTACATTGCGCCATTACAAGCCGCGACAAGAAAGCATGGCCAGGTCGACGATAACACGAGTACAAATATAGACGCATGCTATGATATGATACACTGTAGTAGTGCAATGCTGTAGTATTTAGCAATTAGTACTGGTACGATTCGATAGCGGTATGATAGCAGGTAAGAAGCAGGTAAGAAGCTATTGACGCGATACAAGAAGATCGGGGGCTGGAATATCGGAAAGGAAAGGCTGCAAGAACAACAACACATACATATGCTGAAGAGGAACAGATACCTGTTGCACGGACAGAACAACAAGAAGAAGAGGGAAAATATACCGTCATAACAAGATAAGGCCGGTGGGGCGGGAAATAAAGGAGCAAACAAACAAGAAAAAGAAACCAAAAAAGAAAGAAAGAACGGCAGCAGGTGTCAATACTGCTGTCGCTTTCGTGCTCCCCCCACTGAACTCAACGAAAACAAACAAAGCAGAAACTATCACTCATTTTGTGGGGGGTTCAGGCTATAGTAGTAGCACACGCTCCACTTTTATGAGTCGAACTGGTGCTTTGCCACACGATCTACCATTCGCTTGTGCATTCATCTACAGCTGTATCAGTACGGCTCCTTGGGCCCGCCCCCCCCCCCCCCCCCCCTCCGTTCCCCTGGGTTTACCTTGCCTGCTTCTCTTGGTGTCCTCTGCTGTAAGGCGTTGCCAGCTCTTCTCCGCCTCGCCCTTGTGTCATCTCGTCATGAATCGGTCTGCCGCGTCGACGATCCCTCGGTACCAATTCCCACTCTTCTTAGCCGCCCTCGGCTAGAGCACAGTACAGTCTCTATTCCGAACAGTAACGGGAGCTATCCGTGTGTAAATGGTTTTACGTTTTTTTCAACTGTGCGTTACCCCTCCCCCCCTTCCTCTATTAAATGGACCTGGTTAGACTTTGAGCGATAATATGGGCGGTGGCTTGCACTTTGAACCGTAACCGAACAATGACGAAGTCAGCGATCACATAATTGCGTGGATGTTTTTTTTGTCATATCTGTATTCGTACCTCTTCCCCCGATTCCCTTCAAAACTTACCTGATCCTCTGTTGTGCATCTTCACGTGACGTAGCTTGATCAGATCATATGATACCGTGAACCATAAACAGGTCAGCGATACCCTGAATGCGTGAATGGTTTATGTTTTCGAATTTCACGATAGCCCTCCCCACTTTCCCTACTAAATTGACCTGTTTCGACTTTGGGCGACTTTGTGTGCGGTGACTTTGCACCATTAACCATGAGCAGGTCGGCGATAACATGATGCCTAGGTGGGCGTGCACGTCCTCCGGACTCCCAAAGAACGTTTGGTTGGGATCCATCGAGGTCTCTTGCGAGGGATACTCCTACCGAAACGACCCCTACGTGCTGGTTGGCAGCTGTGCCCTCATGTACACTCTCGACGGGACCGTCCCGAGGTGGGTCCAGTGCTCGGTTTGTTTTATCTGGGCCTCTGGAGTTATCTGCTTGTCTGCTTGGTTTCCTGTTTAGCTGCCTGTCCGCTTGCCTGCCTATCTGTTTTATTTGGATGTGGCTTTGGACGCTTGGTTCGTGCAGCTTGAAATTTTTGCGGAGCCTCCCTCCACGTGGGGAGGGGTAATGATACCCTACCCTCTTGCTCCGATGGTTTAGTTGCTCCTCGTTCTTGTCTTGCGTGGTGCCAGCCTTGCCGACTCGAATGGAAGGTCAATGTCGGCACGGAGCGGTTGATCCTCACCGTATCCTACCCCGCCACGCCATTCTCTACCCTACCTGCGCCTGTCCGACCCTACTTTTCCCTACCCTACCCTATCCCATCTCACCCTAGCCTACCCTCCCTACCCTGTCCTCCCCCTTCCATTTGATTAACAGCGGACCGTTTGCCTATATTGTGGCGGCCCTGGCTTTCATCTGTTGTTGCGGCTGCTTGAGGAAGGTATGCCATGTGCACCCACTGTCTGCATTGTGCCGCAAAGAGATTGTGCCGCAAAAAGCGCCACATGGTGTTGCTGTTGCGTTCCTTTTTGCTTGAATCTGGACTGCAAGTCCTTACCTCCAAACGAAAAATGAACGAAAAGTTATTGAAATAAATAAACGAGACGTTGACGAAATTATAACGAAAGGATAATGAAAGGTTAACGAAATATGACCGAAAGGTGAACGGCAAGTTAACGAAAGATTGTCGAAAGGTTATCGAAAGGTTTAGACTTCCCGTTTCACAGGCAGACTGTCGGGTCACCGCTCGATTTGATCGCTCGCTGCGACAAGGCTTCTTTTTCCGGTTTTGGATGTTCCCGTTGTGAAGCCAGACGCTGTACGGTCGTGCCGTCCGTGTCTTTCAGCAATCATGGGTCCGGCCTTCGCACGTCGGGCATCGAGCCCCGCGGCACACGACATGACCCCCCCCCCCAAACACACACACAAAACAGCACTTGCGCCTCACACCACCACCAACCCCCGCCCCCCCCCATCCCCCCCATCCCCCCCAACACTACCGCCATCCGTTTTGTTTTACTTTTTATTGCCCCGCACAGGGCAAGAAAAAGGGCAAATCCGACAGGGCGCCCCCACCGCCCTACAAAGCGCTGCCTGATGGCGCCTACCCCGAGGCCGTTCTCGCCACCGCCGTCCCCTTGGATGACCTAGAAAAAAACGCATCCTACCAGGGACATGACCCTACCAAAGGCCACGGCGTGGGCGAACACAAATCTGGCCACGAAAAGGATGTGCCCGCTGAGGCTGTGGTGGTGGGGGCGACAACAAGTCGCTCGGCGGCGGCGATGGCGGGAGCTGGAGCGGCGGCGGCGGCGGCGGTGGGGGCTGGGGCTGCGGCGGTAGCGGCGGCGGCGTCGGCGGCCAGGTCAAGGCACCACAGCGGCGCGGCGAACCAACCTCTCCCGCAGGTGGGTCGGCTCGAGATGAGGGGGGATCATTGTTTTTTTTTTGTTGTTGTTGGCGGTTGCGTCTTCGTGTTTGGAATTTTTGGCGTTGCTGAATAGGGCGGCTTGAGGTGAGCGGGGGGTTTTCTTGTCATTGTTTTTTATTGCGCAACCTTGTGGAGCTGGGTTGGCTCGAGATGGGTGCCGTTGTTTTTTGTGTGTATTTTGCGGTTTTGTTTTCGTCACCTTGCGGTGTTCTTAGACGGCTTAAGATGGGGAATATTATATTCGTTTTTTGTATATCTCAACTTTTTTTTTTTTTTTTTTGCAACTTTTGCGGCGCTAGGCCAGCTCGAGATGGGGGGGGGGGGGGGGGGGGGGGGGGGGGGGGGGTTGGTTTTCATCTTTTGCGACTTTGTTTTGTTAACGTTGCGGTGTTAAGTCAGCCGTAGATGGGGGGTCAGTTTTTTCGTCCTCGGCGGCTTCTATTTTTTCGATCTTGCGGCTCTAAGTCGGCTCTAGGTGGAGGGCCCTTTTCGTTTTTTTTTATCTTTCGGCACCTTTCTTTCGCAAGCTTGCGGTGCTTGCGGTGGGCAAAACCTTGCGCGTGTGAAGTATATGCCTTACCTAGTACTGCAAATCAGAGTCCGTGCTCTCTACCTCGGTAGATTGGTCAGTAAAACCGACCGCCGCAGGGAAGCCGCGCTTCCGGCCCGACTGACCATGCGCGTCAGTGACCAAACACGTTTCTATATACGGGGCTGAAAAAAATGTGGCCATATTCGAAGGTCTCTGCGTGTCCCTTGACTTGACCCTTTACTGCTGGAAAATGTGATCTCACAATATCATGTCATCACAACTCGGACAGATTACCGATCTCTGCTTGATATTGATATCTCAGGGAAGATCTGTATGGTCTAGCTCATGTTACCGGCTGGGAGCCGTACGACCTCCATCATCTAGCACATGCTTCCTGGCTTGGATCTGTGCTCGATAGATACCGATCCAGCACTACATGCCATAACAGCAGATACGGGATGTTCTGTAGATGGTCTATATGATCTATGTGATCTAGATCGCCATCTGCCTCAGGTGTGCACTGTCAATGTAATGGTGTAATGATGTCAAGTAACATTCTCCGAAACGCTGAGTGCAGCTATAATTTATGAACGTATCGCATGCCGGCAGGGGTGGGAGGCTCGGGTTGATCCTAACTCGAGGGAAACGTTCTACGTGGACCACAACACGGGGGCCACCACTTGGACACGTGAGTCACCCATCGCTGCGCGTCGTCGCCAGAGACAAGGTTTTGCCGTCACTGTAATAACAGCGACACAGTACAGTGAACACGTGCATCGATGGGGGTACAGTGCCTCTTTTCGTCCAAAATGATGTTAACTTTGTTCGTATTCCTCCATTAGTTAACTAGGCTAATGAACTATTAATATTAGATGCACGACCAATTTCGTTGGAGGAAATATTGGATTTTGCTGTGGGTTGCATGCTGTACCTAGGCTAATATGGGCTTGGTTGTTCATCAGGTTTCGCTTTTTCCTTCTTTCTTGTTCTTTTTTCGAACTCGTGTTTTGAGTGTAGAGCTCCTCATGTGAAAAGCCTCATTTGTTTTAGGAGCTCTCATGTGAGGAGCTTTATTTGTTTCAGGTCCATACCGTAGTACCTGGTGTGCGTCACCGCATTGATCGGATCACGCCCTCACCCTAACGATCACCCCCGCCATACCCCCCCCGTCTCCAACAGCCATCCCACTAAATTCACCACCCGTGTACGCAGCAACCGTCCGAGCGAAACGCCCTCCCCCCCTCCAATCGCCATCGAACGATATATAGACCCGCGTGCGCAGCAAGCCTCCGAACAAATCAACCAGCTTCCTTCCCCCGCTTCAACCGATATCCCACGATATATAGACCCGCACACGCATATACTGGTACCTGGTATGTATATTACCTACTGTCATATATACCTGGTACGTTTTTTTGTCATAAATCGTGACATCAACCTTTATCGAGCTGTTCAAAAACTTCTCCTTTTTATTGTCACGTTTCATTGCAATATCACGATTCGCCAAATGCCATGTCTTTTGTGTCATACGTGACATTTTTTTTGTCATCATGATTCGTCGCGTATGCCCCCGAACGAAGCAACCAACAATCCTCCCCTCCCCCCCCCTCTCTAACCGCCATCCCACGGTATACAGACCCCACTACACACCAGCCTTCAGAGCGAAACAACCTCCTCGAAGGACGCAGCGGCAGCGAATGGCGAGCTTCTTCGGGTGGACGTTACATGGGCGCCGACGTTCATGTCCCCAGCCCCACCCAGGGAGGCGGTAGTTGGTGGGGCTGGGGGGGAAACAGGAGTGACGCACGCGATCGCGAGATCAATAATGCGTACTCTAACGTCGCGCACGGAGGAACGACGAACAGGGAAGGAGGAGGTGGTTGGTGGGGGTGGTTGAACAAGGGATCTACTGAGGCGCATGATACTGCCACCGGGAATGTTTATTCGAATGTTGCGCAAGGGGGAACGTCGGGCAGGGGAGGAGGCGGTTGGTGGGGGTGGGGGGACGGGGGGTCGAATGCGACCGGTGGAGGGGGTGGTGGAACTGTGTACGGGAACACGTCGAACAGAGGAGGCGGGTTTTGGGATTGGATTAAGGGCGGTGGCAGTACGGGGGGTGGGGGGAGTCATTCCCAGACCGTCGGGGGGACATTGGGCAGGGGAGGCGGTGGAGACTGGGGGGGCGGGGGCGACCATTCTGGCCCCACCCTTGGGGGGACGTCGGACAGGGGAGGCGGTGGAGGCTGGGGGGGCGGGGGCGGCCATGCTGGCCCCACGCTTGGGGGGACATCGAACAGAGGAGGAGGCGATGGAGGCTGGGGGGCAGGGGGGAACACGGGCGGTGGTTCAGGCGGCGGTAAGGGTGGGTCGTCCGGTAGATAAGAAATATGCCACACCGCACACCTTGGTGCCGGCATTTTGGTTCCCACGTAACCGGTAACGGAACCGTGGCAGCAGTGTACCACTCCAGACGAAATTTTAAGGACCGCTTGATTATGCGTATTAATACTCGAACGGTCCTTACATTTTAGCCCAGAGTGGTATATCTCTACTATACCGATGTAAGTTTACATATTTTCCCGTCTACATCACGGAAGTGAGGCGCATCAGTGCGCGTACGGCGTTTGGCGCGCATTGCGGCGTTCTTCCTCCAGGAGTAAGTGGAATGCGTCATTTCGCGAAGGCTGCGCGGTTTGCTTAGTTTTGGGTCCTGGTTTGTCGCACCAAGTTTACCCTTGGGACCAATTCGTTGTCGCACGGCAGGGCATGCTTTTTTCGCCCGATGTGACCCCGACATGGTATTTTAAGCTGCACAGTAGACCTTGTGCTCTCTACGTTTTTTGGCGCCTTTTTTGGTACAACGCAGTGGGTTTTCATCCTGCAATATGCGGGTACTAGTGGCACGGCAGACACATTCCCTTCCCTCAGTTTCTTAGCATCTGATTAGTACATGCCAGTGGGTTTCACGCTGCAGTAGGCGTTTCCCGTAGTGTAATGCACCGGCGGATGCTTTTTAAACCGCACGGTAGACCCAGTACCCGATTCCGTTTGTTAACATCTGCTTGACTCACAACGGTGGGTTTTAACGCTGCAATAGGCGTGTCTTTTAAGTCGCACGGCAGACACGCTACCCCCTCTCTTATGTTTGTTTGCATCTGTTTGGCACATACAACGCAACGGTTTTCCAAGCTGCAGTGGACGTGTCTGTTAAGCCGCACGGTAGATCCAGTACCCCCTTCATTGGTTGGCGTCTGTTTGGTACGACGCAATGTTTTTTCACGCTGCAGTAGGCTTGTTCGGCGGTGTAACACGCCAGCGGGTGCTACAAAAGATGATATTTTTATCCCCCGAAGTATTATAGGATACAACGGAAGGTGCTCTATTCTAGTTAAATCTAGGTATAGTGGTATGGGCCAACCCGATGGACCCAGGATGGGACAAAGTTGGTTTCAGGCCTTATCCAATTCAGTACTTACGTCGCATGATCGGCGGCAGCGTAAAATATCCCCATACCAGGTATCAATAGTAACAACGTATCATGGCTGCTGCTAGGAACTCGCGCAGCAGGATATTTTGTAGCTGCCGTCAACATGTCTGCCGTTGTTGGTCGGCGGACGCTTCACCCAAAGGGGTCCATTTTTTGTTGCCACCGTCAGAGTTAGCAACTTCCATTCGTTCCAAACCGGGCTTCCATTAATGCATTAGGGGTGGCGAGCTGGTTTAGCTTCGCTGAGAGGGGTCAGTTGTGTCCGGATCACGCGCTCGGTCTTGGAGTTGCCAAGTTGTTTTTGGTGCGTGGACAGCACCCATAGGACGCTGTACGTTCATAAACCAATATAGTGATGGTGTGTGTTTACGATCGATTGTGTGGGTACAGTATGTGTATTTTCCCGTTAAATGCTGTGCGGTTGTGACTCAAGCGAGGTTTTTCGCGTTCTTCTATTCGTCTGAAGTACTTAATCCCTTGAATGCCCTCAAGGGCCGTACGTTCACGAACCAACGGGGCTTTTTCGCGTTCTTGGGTATGGGTAACTAAGTTCAGTGTTTCCTTAAGTTATGTATTGAGTAATTACATAATTCCCCGAAATACTGTGTGCGTCCGCGAACAAATAATTTTTTCTCCCCGCGTTGAGCATGCACATTATTGCCTTGAGTACTATTGTGCGTCATGGGTCAAGCGAGTTTTTTCGCGTTGTTGTGTGTAAGTACATTATTTCTTGTTTTGTGTTTGTAGTGCAAGTGCAACATCGTGCCCCTTTCGTGCTGCAATGCATGTTCATTGCGAAAGAACACCAGAACGCTTCTGTTGCGGTTGTGTGTGGGTTTTTTTGTTTTGGTAATGGACAACTTTTCGCGTCAGGAGGCGAGAAGGGCGGGCATCGGGGATGCACGAACATACATCACGGCATGACAATCTTTCAATCGATGGGATTGTGAGTCGGCTGAAAATACTATTAATAATGATAGCAACTAACAGCAAATCGCAAAGGAGTCACTGGTTGGGTATATAGGTGTTACGGTTAGTTGGGTGCGGTGACTAGCGGAGTTCTGCGTCTTTGCAGCTGGCTGCCGTGCGTGTGGCTGGATGTGTGGGGTTTTACTATTGAAGATTAGGTTAGTTAGTTGGCCTTTACTCCACCACACGACCATTGACTAGCCGCGCTGTTCAGTCAACTCACAGACCTGTCCACCTCCCTCCTGGCGTGTTCCGGTAGACCCATAGGCATACGCGCGGGTCGTTCTATGTATTCGTGCATGCCACCGTAGGATTGGCATGCCGTAATATATTGCACCTACCTGTGGAGGCCAGTGCCATCGTAGGAGTAGTGGGCGATGATTTGTCTTCCCTTCATTATGATGGACTATTAATAACAGCAGGCATCGGCGGACATCCGTAGAAGTAGTATAGCGTCAAGACGTTGAAGGAAACCAGTTAATCCTTTAGAAGTGCACGCGAGGGTTTGGTAACAATCCACTTGGAATTTGAGTGAATTCCTTTTTGCAGTAGTCAAGGGTTTCGCGCAGTAAGGAAGGCCGTGTTACTTTTGTCGAATACCAGGTACTATTTAGTATTTGCATACTTTTGTCTTGTTCGAGCAGCTGCTCTGCCTTGCCTGGTTTTCAACGAGGCCAGTGGTTATAGGCCTCGAAGGATATCTCTATTATAGTGTGGAAATGGTGACGGCACGAGCTAGTCCCTGTTGGACTTCACCCTAGCTTTGGGGACACACCGCGGTGAGTTGTGTGAGTTTTTCTTCCAATGGTGGACGATTAAAGTGCCGTAAGGAAAGCGGTTCGCCGCTTTCAAATTTCTGTCTTGTTTAAGCGTATGCTCTGCTTCCCTTCGTTAAAAGCAGACTCTTGCATCGAATCGCATCTCTATTGTTGGAGATGGTGAACCCACAATGTTTTCAAGTTTTCATGATTATGCCTTGTTCGAACGTCTGCTTTGCCTTCCCTTGGTTAAAAACGAACAATCGCATCGAGACTCGCATGTTTTTTATGGCGTGGAGATGTGAACCCACGAGAGAAGTGCAGCAAGGGAAATCGTTTGGACGTTTTCGTGGCTTCGTGCTTTTGTCTCGTTCGAACATCTGTTCATCCCCGCTGCCATCGCGACCGACATTGCCGTGCGATAAATTGTAGTGGGTTCTCCACGACGGTACCGCACATGTAATACATGATGAATTTTGTTTTTATAATTTGTTTTTATAATCCTCTGTCGAATGAGTAAAGATGAAACGTAACCCTCTAGACCTGTACCCACCTTTTTGGGGGGACTCACTATCATACTCGAACATAGTGTTGAACAGATTTTGAAGTGGTGGAAACGTTAAACGTTTGGGCACTTCAGAGAGGGAAAATCGGCTTGCTTGTTTTGTTACCGATTTCAGCATTGTCCACAGGAAGCAGCTCTTTCTGCTGGGGTAGAGGGGGTAAGGGGTGTGTCCGATCTCTCGTTCAGCAGAAGGAGACGCACAGCACGCGCGCAGCATGGTGATATCATGCAAGTACTATACTGGAGTTTTTGCGGGATAGATGCCAAATTTGGTTGAATAGAAAAATGAAAGGACGTACATTTATGTACTTCAAAGCAATAATGGCATTGAAACCCACGCACGTCATAGCCCAATGCCAACCCAATCCACTGAATGTTGGGTCAGAAGTGCCTTTTTGGCCTGTTGTTGCTATTTTTTGGGGAGCGATTCAATCCGCTAAACAATAGATTAGAAGCGCCAATTTGGCCTGTTGCTATATTTTGCTGGGTCGAGTTGGCCTTGGGTTATGACGTTCGTCGGTTTCAATTATATTATTTTATAATAATTATTTTAAGCACGTCAGCCGTGAGCTCGACGGACTTCAGGTCAATACTCATCTTTGCAAGCTGCGTTGTTGGTTTTGTATTAATGTACTCTATGGGTGAGTTTTTGTTGCGAGGGGTCCTATTTTTTGTCCACTATAATGGTAAGTAAGTGTTGGTATTTTACTTGAGGTGGGGAATTTTTGAGCTAGATCTAACATCATATCTATTTTATAAATTTGTCCTTGTAGTTTTCCACTATACTGCTCTATCATTTGTATGGTAGGTGGTTTATTTTGTTTTTTATTTTTTCTTCCCCCCGCGTTAATATCGGGAGGAGTACGAATACAGAATATTACTTCGTATTAGTTATCTCATATGTCACTCTTAATAATACAGTATTCGAGAATAAAAGTCGGCTAACCCCCCATCCCCCCCCCAAGAAAAAAAAACTCTGTGGGACACGAACCCACGGTTCCAAATTGACACGCTGTCATTCTAACAAAAATATATATTTTCAGGACGTCAGGTGTGAGTTCGACGAATTTCGGGTCAGTACTCATATTTTGAAGCTGCTTGCTGGTACTTGTACTATGCTATGTGGGTAAAAAATTTATTGGGAGAGGCCCTATTCTATTACATATAAAAAAGAGTGTTTCTCCACTACAATGATTGGTGTTAGTATTTTTACTTTAGGTGGGGAATTTTGAAGTAATCTAACATTATATCTATTTTATAAATTTATTTTCTGTAGTTTCCACTATATTGCTCTACCATATGTATGATGGATGATTTGCGGATGGATAGCTTGGTCAGGGTTGTTGATACTTGTGGTCCAGTAAGTTTTCTCTACCTACCTACCTGGGGGTGGTCTTAATATTATTATTTTATTATTTTTCGTTTCACTATAGTGCCGGGTTTTGGTATACATCGGGAGTATGAAGACACTACTAGTAGTGATCTAATAGATATCATGCAAAAGTTCCACCCTAAAGAAATAAAATAAAATAAAAATATAGTCAAAATAAATAAAATAAAAGTATATACTGTCACCATAATATTTCACATGTAAAAGTCCCACCCTAAAAAAAAGAAAAACGGGAGTCGGTGAGCCTCGAACCAACGGTTTTATATTAAGTCACCCTAACATGAAAAGTCCCACCCCTAGACTAATGTTTCATTGGCGGGTTTTGGTATGCATCGGGAGTATTAAGACAGTAAGTAGTAGTAGTGATCTATCTATTAGATATCGTGTAAAAGTTCCACCCTGAAGAAATAGTCTGAAATAAAATAAAATATAGTTTACTTGTTTTTCTACACAACCAAATTTGGTGTCGTCCCGCAAACACCCTACTACGAGTACTTGCACTGCCGCACGCTGTTCATGTGTAATAACGTGGTAAGTCCGCACTCGTCACGTTTTGAGGTCGCTAGATCTGGTTCCCGGAAAGGGTTCATTAATGGCTACATAGTAGAGCCATTATAATATAATAAAGCACGAACGTCTTACGACCGTTTCGACTGCTGTTAATGGCGCCCTGTGTGCATCAGTTTTATACAGCAGTACGACGTACGTATAGCTATCTACTGTGGTAAGTAGCAGTTTCATGCAGCAGTAGGTGCCTGTGTAGCCCAATACCTATCAATAATAATAGTATATCGTTATGCCTGGGTCCCAAAAGGGTTGCTTGAGCTCATCAAGCTGCCATTAAAAAAAAGATATCGCGTGCCAGATTAACTCGGCTGCCGACACAACGGTACTGCCGTGGCAAGCTATGCCGCGACCTCCGGCAGCCGTGGGAAAGACAGTGCGAGCTCCAGTGACCTACGGCTGACGTAGAGTTGGTGAGACGGCAGCAGCTTTGTGCGTGCAGTACAACGGCTTCCTCGTTGTTCCTTGACGTTCTTTAGGCGTCTTTGTTGCTTCATCATGGAGGAGTCGTGTTGGTGTAGTGCGTTATCATCACCGAGAGGTGGAGTTGGTGTCGTTTTTTTCTGGAATATATTCCGCCAAGCTGCGGCGACCTACGGCTGACGTCGAATTGCCTAGAAGGCGGCGGCAGCATTCTGCACGCAGCACGCAAAAATAAGTGCTGACCAATGCTATTATAGTAGTAGACTATATTATAATATTGATAGTAGTACAATACCGCCTTTTTCACTGCAGGGTAAAGGCTACTTGTACGAATGGCTCTCTCTGTGCTCCGCTCAAGCCAGGTGCGCCATAAAAAAAATGTTGGCGCAGCGTAACAAACGATTTCTTCGTAGCAACGGAGGTGCACCTATATCGCGAAACCGAACATTACGGAAGCTGCACGATGGATTGCTAAAATATCGGGGTAGCCATTTCGATAGCAAAATAATAGGGTAGCCACACCACTCGCACGATCCCAAACAGTGTGACAAAAACTATACCGCAGCCTTGGTATGCGTCTGTTCGTCGTTCCTTGTAGGGCTGTTGGTGTTTTGTTACATCATCGGGGAGTCGTGTTGGTGTCGTTATGTTCCATTGTCGAGGGGTCGTGTTGGTGTAGTGTTTGATCATCATGGAGCAGTCCTGATATATTCATTTATCTCCCATCATCGAGGAGTAGTGTTGGTGTCGGCTTTTTCCATCATCGGGAACCGTGTTGGTGTCGTTTTTTGCCGTCTTTGCAGAACCGTGTTGTTGGTGTCTTGTTATTAATAATAGATGTTAGATGCACCGACTAGAATGCGCTCCTTCGGGTTTCAGGTTCGCTTTCTGCCGATCCTGCCATCGACACCTTCGATAAGTTGCAAGATCTGTTGTGGCCGCAATATGTCGACCGAACGCCACTCTTTAACGGTTCACCTATTGACGCTAGATGCGGTCGAGCCCCTGACCGACAAGTTTTTGACCCCTTTGGGCCTCGAGAGGGAACACGAGTCGAAAAAAGGTGACGAAAACAGCACCTGCCGCGCCAACCAGCACGGGCTACTGGGCCGGGGTGTGTGTGTGTCTGTACTGCAAACAGAAGGAGAAGCATGTCCCGCGCGGAGCATCATTGCCTTTTGACTGTTGCTGGCGTTTTCCCACGCCATGGTAGAAGGTGAACAACACCGCAGTAATCGTCGCATGTTAAAACCTCTTGGGGCCTATGTACAGCTACCCCACAACAAGCAAAAAATACGAATGCGATGATAAAGGTTTTCACTTTTGGTCTGAAAAACAAAACTGAATGACGGGGTTCCTTAACCCTTTATTAATACCAACTCTTGAAATGATCTTGTCCTAACTCCAAGTGTTTTTTTGCCCACGTCGCGAGTGCGGTGCTAAAAGGTGCTAAAAGGCTTACAACCCAAATTCGTCGGAATTTCATTTTTCTCTCGCAAATATGTCACCTGATACGTTGTATACTTAGATCATGGCAATGCTCATCGGGGAGCATTTTTAGTTCCTTCCAAACAAGTTTTTGCCTCAGAGGGGTACTATACGGTACTTAGTATCGGGTACTTGGTATAGGGTACATATTATAGGGTACAGAGCTCCTCAATCAAGACAAGAGCCTCAGCCGAAAAAATGTTGAATCTTATTAACAGCGCTACTGTATACATACTGTAGCATGCATGCGTGAAAACAGAGGGGCGCCACCCATCTAGGAAGAGCGTACAGAGAGGTGAATTTGTACGCATGTCACACAACTCCTCACGTTGCCGTCCGGACACACACGCCCTAGCTGAGCAGCCCGGGCTGATTGGTGTGCCCGCTTGATGCTGTACTCGTCCAATCGAGAGTTTTTTTCAACATGGTTGCCTTCCGGAGACTCAGAGGAGTTAAATCGCCAAGTCTGAGTTCCAAAGGGGCTATAATCCCTTCGATGACTGCAAATATGTCCCCAACACTAAATCCAAGTAGTTTGTCGCAAGAGGATTTGCAGGTCTCAAGGCTTTAAGGCGCCATGCGTCAAGCCCTGCACCGGTATGACGTGTTCTCCAGTTGACGATCACGAATCGACCCGCGCAGCGTGGGATTAATAAGTGCACGCGGAACTCCCGTGGTGGCGCTACAAACACCTGCCAGTATAACTAACCTTCGTGAACACGCGATCGACGTGTCGTTCGCAGGTTGACAAGGCGAGTTTATCCGAAATCCTCGATCTCAAAGCTGAGGTGTTCATTTTCATTCTATTAATAATTAAAACATGCTTTGATGCTAGAGCCCACGGACGAAGGCAAGGAGCTGACGACGGAGGCTCTTCTGGACGCGCGAGCCTACGATCGACAGTTTCCGTACCACGGTAATTTTGATGCCTGGTACCTGGTGTCGCTGATTGATGCCTGGTGTAAAAACTGTAGCGTGTTGGATATACAGCACTACCCACTGGCCCACGTAGTCACGTGATTTCGTGGGCCAGTGGGTAGTGCTGACTACGTGGGCCAGTGGGTAGTGCTATATAACCAACATATCGTTGTTTTGCACTGGGGTACGATTCACCGCATGAAACACCCACCTACAACCTGTTCAACACAGCATTAATTACAGAGATAACGGGTACAGAAAAGGCAAAAACAAAATCGACACGCCTGCTGTCTCTTGCACCTAACCAACACCCGAAAAATCTCCATCCACGACGGGCTCCAACAAAGCACGCAATGTTGTATCATTTGACAAATCCAGGGTGCTCAGAAAGGAATTTTGGTCATCTTGTCCTCCAAGGACAACCCCCTCCTTCGAGACCTCCAACGTTCTCGCCATCTCTAAGAAGCGCTCAGCTTCAGGGGACGGTTTTCCATCGTCCCCGGTACCGAAGCACGCTTCCGCAGCAAACCGGTAACACCGCGCGTCCGGTTCAACGCACTCCGAAGCCATCGAATCCAATATTTCCTGTGCAGCGTCCGCGCTTTTGTGGAAAACCGTGGGGCGGGTCGTGGGGGGGGGGAAGGGAAGAGGACAGCTATCAGCGCAAGCGGAAAGCGGAATGGGATGGGCGAGTCTCCCTGGGCCAAGGCAACAATTGCACTATCCTAACTAGCGCCGAGAAGGGCGTGCGAGACTCCTGACGTTCGCTGCCATAGAGGTATATTTGTTTCATCAAACGTTTTTGACTGACGGGATTCCTCGACCCGATATCGTTTGAACGTAACTTTTTGTTGTACCACATCGTTCGCTGTCATGAAAATAGGCAACGGGGTTAACAGTGGGGTGGCGCTCTCATGCTTTCTCAAAGGAAGCTTTTGGGTTAGATGTGGTAGAGACCGTGGGGGACACTATTGGGGCCTTGGGGCCTTCTTTCGCAGTCGGTCGAGGTCACTCGCTCAAGCGACCCCCGTGTTCCTTCACGGTCTTGAAAAAAACCCATGCTGTGTTACTTCTTCGATATGAATCCGCTATTGAACGGTAACTCACGCTACGCAAAAAAAAAAAAAGCCTGAAATTATTTCTGCCCGTGAGGTGCAGAGTCACTCTTGCGAGGGGCGACAACCCACTAGAGAAAATTGGGATACCTCCCCTACCGTAGCCTCGCAATATCTAGAACTCCCAACGTGAGGAGCCTAAGAAAAAATGGCGCGCGCCCCTATCGTAGCATAGCACCATGCATGCGTCTTGTCTTGTTCAACACCCTACGCGCCCGACACAGCGCCTGCAGTATCTTGTCTGTAATATAGAATGCCTTATGAATTCACGTGCGGTGACCGATTCGATCAGCCCGCGCGGAGTCGCTTTTGCAGACTTTTCGCCCCGACTAGCCCGAGCAGGCTTGCTCCTGGCTCAGAGTATGTACTATACCTTCGTCGTGTAGCGCAGGCGCGGAGAGAGCTGTGATAGTCCGCCAGAGTGGGCGTCATGTTGCGCCGGATCATCTCGCCTAACAGGCCCACGCACGCCTCAACGTTTCCACCAAACCCACACGCCGTGATAACACAGCTGTAGCTCGTTAAGTCGGGGGTAGGGCCCTGAGCGAGATATCAAACGAGATACGCACATGAAGGACATGAAGGGGGGGGGGGTGTACTCAGTTTGTGCATGGCCGTAGTCGTATGACCATAGACCCTCGCATCCCTACTATGCGGGGACGGAGCACGTCGGGTTTTCACCAACCAGGCAGACATTGCTCGCACCAAGCGCGATTCGCCGTGAGGTGTTCGGCGAGTCGTATGAAGGGTGAACTGCATCCTTCCAAGAACCGCTCGTAAGACGGAGTTCGGCACCCCGTGTTTGGCGAGTCGTATGAAGGGTGAACTGCATCCTTCGAACAACCGCTCGTAAGACGGAGTTCGGCACCTTGTGCCTACTTTCTTGCTTATCGATGATAGCGCCCATGAGTTACTTCGTTTTCTGGTTTGGCCACTCCAGAGACAGCAATGGGTATTACTATGTGATTGCCTCGTGGGTGCCTTACCATATCCACACTACGTGATACCATCATTCCCCTTGTAAGGAGTTAGGGTTCTCCACCCCGCACAATATGATCCAATTCGATAACCATCTTGGCGACCGCAAACAGCAACAACAACAAAAACGGCACCCTGGTTGTCTAGCTCACGCAGTGATCGGCATGTTTTACAGCGCTGTTGCCAACCAACGCCAACCCCAATATATACATAATGTTTTACAGCGTCGGTGCCAACCGAGGCCAACTGTTACATATCTACATATGTATTTAGAGGGGGGCGGAATAGCTTCGCCAGTGTTGGGGGCGATGTTGAAGTTGAAGCTAAAGTTCGATCTAGATACATGTATATATATGTATTGCCTCCCTGGGACCAAGCCTACGGTAGTATTCACTATAAAAGTATTTCAAAGACGTAAGCTGTAAGTTCGATCGGTTTTAATGGTCGATACTCATCTTTGCAAGCTGCGTGATGCTCCTGCCGCGCGTTGTTGGATATGTATTGTGTATAGCAGGTTCACCAAGGCTGCGGTAGGGGGCGGGGGGGTACACCTATTTTCACTACGACTGTGTTTGAGCTGTCATAGTACCATCATACATACTATCATACATACTGTCATACACACTGTCATACATACTACCATACATACTGTCATACATACTGCCATCCATGCTACCATAATACTATCATGCATACTGTTATACATACTGTCATACATACTGCCATACATACTATCATAATACAATCATACATACTGTCATACATACTATTATGCATACCTGGTACTGTCATATATACTATCATACTACTATCATAATACTATCATACATACTATCATACATACTATCGAACATACTATCATAATACTATAATACATACTATCGTACATACTATACTACATACTATAATACATACTATAATAATACTATCATACATACTATTATACATACTGTCATACATACTATCGAACATGCTATCGAAGATACTATCGAACATACTATCATACATACTATCGAACATACTATCATACATACTATCGAACATACTATCATACAACTATCATACATACTATCATACATACTATCATACATACTCGCACGAGCGTCGCTTTGCCTCACGGACAAACACGCTTTTGGCGATCTCTTCGCCGAAGGGTAGCTTGCTGTTAAGGTACCATTCATATCGGTACATTAAAACATTAAAGCAGCACGAGAGCTTTAGACAGCAAAGGAGCACGGGGACCACTCGTGCGCGTAACCTCGAGCTAATACAGGAAAGACCCCAAAAATGACCCTACCGTAGCCCGGGGCTCTTTGAAGATATACTAAACGTCAATGACTCCCCCGGATAGGCTAGTATTGTACTGTGAAATACCAGGTAGTCACTTTGGTGCTTCGTTTTCAGGCCCATCAGAGCCACTAGCGAGAGAGGCTACGGTGTCTTCTCTTTTTGTGGCTTTGTGCTGTATGCATATATATATATATATTTGAAGGCTGCGCCAACGAATTGTACACTCGAAGTAAACAACCAAGGTAAACAGTACGTCAGCTGTTTGGCCTTTTCCTATTTATGTCGGTTGTTGAGTGGCTTACACTCGAAAGCGAAAATAGGGATGCTCCCCCGACCGTGTAACGGTACCGTGTAAAAGTACCGTGTAACAGCACCGTGTAACAGTACCGTGTAACAGTAACAGTACCGTGTAACAGTACCGTGTAACAGTAGTACTGTGTAACAGTAGTACCGTGTAACAGTAGTACCGTGTAACAGTACCGTGTAGCAGTACCGCGTAACAGTACCGTGTAACAGTACCGTGTAATAGTACCGTGTAAAAGCACAGTGTAACAGTACCGTGTAACAGTACACGACAGACACAGCGGAGTGTCCGACGAGGTATCGCGGAAGAAAGGCGACGAAAACGTGGAGTTCCTAAAGGTCCTTGCAGACTGTTCCTTAACGCGACCTAAAAAAATGGTGGTATTGTTATGGGAACAGCATATACAGTACACGGACGCTGTGCAGGAGATGATGGGCGTGCAGCCTTAACGCACAAGCCCATCCCACACCACCTTTCCCCGTTTGCATGATTGATTTCGCGCAATGGCTCTGGGTGGGTGAAAGGGTGCCCTCATTCATCCATGAGGCCTGCTACCACCCCTGCCGAGACGAAGGGCTCATCTGTACCGCGGTTTGGCGCCTGCACGGCTAACCACTTCGTGGTGACCACGTCCACCTCTCAGAGCTTGGGTTGAACAAAAAGCGAGCCCAAGGACCTGCACGAGACGCTCCCTCCAACACACCCCATACATACATATGAGCGATTACACAACAGTCCGCCATTTGTGCTAACCCCATCGGAACATCAGAGAGGACTCGATTAAAGCGTCGTCCACACCAACCAACCCGTGCTAAAGAAGGAGGGCATGAGCCCGGCCGGCAGCGTAGGAACTATATGACACGCGCGTACCATGAGCATGCTCGTAATGTAGCATGGTCTTACTAACTAAGCTCTTGGTAACGTCACCTTCGGTGTTTTTTGGGTTGCTCCACAAGGTCCCCAAAAAGGGTTGGTAACGCCACCTAATACCCGCCCGCGATGGAGGGTCCGACCCCGAATAACCGCAACCTAAACAGTGCTACCATCTTACCATCATGTCGAGGATCTCGAGGGCCTCACGCCAGCCGCCATCTCGTCCTTCTGCAGCCTCCGCCTCGGCACCCTGTCAACCATCGTCAACAATAGTCGTCAATCATGGTTAATTATTGGTGAATCATCGCCATCCATGATCGATCATCGATAGTCAACCATCGCCAATCATCATTAACCATCATCCTCCATTATGGTTAATTATTGGTGAATCATCGCCATCCATCCATGATCGATCATCGATAGTCAACCATCGCCAATCATCATCAACCATCATCATCTATTATCGTAACCTTTGCCATTCCATCATTGTCAATCGTCAACCAATGCCAGTCACGGTCAATCATAGTCATTTATCGTCATCAATGGTCAATCATAGCGAAACATCGTGAATCATCGCGGATCATCGCGGATCAGCGTCGATCATTGTCAATCATCGTTGGCCATTGTCAAACATTATCAAGCATCGTCAATTATCACCAATCATGGTCAATCATCATCAATCATCGTCAGCCCTCATCAACCAATCGTGGTCAATCCTCGCCATTTCATCGCCAATCATCGACTATGGCCAAGTATCGTCAATAATCTCCAGCCGTCATCAATCATTGTCAGCTAACATCAATCGTCGCCAGTAACGGTCAATCATGGTCATTCGCATGCAGCCGAGACGAGGGAACAGACGAAGGCAAACGGCATTTCACCAGGTGGCAAGTTCTCGCAAAAAAGCTTGCCGCGGAGAATACTAGGCGCGCGAAATGGAACGAAAAAAGCGTTGGCAAGAAATATAATATTTCAAGTTCAGGCGTCGGGTCGTCCAGTCTCAACAACCAATTATTTCACGGGTCAGATAACTTCTCGCGGGTCGGGTCGGGTCGGGTCGGGTCCAATCCTGAGCCGACCCGACCCATGAGATTTAAAACTATCAGACCCAAACCGACTCGATCTGTGAGATTGCGAAAACCTCCTGACCCGCGAGATTTCGACGACCTCCTGATCCCACCCCCCGGCCGGAACATGACCCGGGAAAATACCTTCTATAAACAGTGTCCTCTCTGACCTGTGGAGAGAAAAAGCGGTGAGAAAAAGCGGTGCTGGAAGCAAAAACAAAACGACCGCGGGACCTCCATATATATCCCCCATCTCAACATTCTGCGTGTCGAAAGTTATACTGTACGATGGGCGCGGGGGGGGGGGGGGTCTCATTTGTTGCTTGCCTCAGTACTTTCACCATTGACCACGCATCCCTTTCGAGACAGAGCACCGTTAAACGTACTCCTGATAGAGACACCTCCGACATTTGGGTGCTCCGTACGTTTTGTTGCTTTAAACCCTTTGGCTTACCTTATCTCCTTCCTCTTTGGTCGAGGGGAGGGGTGCGTCACCTTTAGTTATTATTTTTCAGCGGCTCAGCGATTCAGAGCCAGTGAGTGGCCAACAGCTGTTCGATTTCGCGATATGCACCACCATGGGATGCCTTGTCGGATGTTTCCCCAACAAAACAATTAAGTCCGTCTTTGGATGTTCTCAAGACTCAACCTACCAGGCTGGGTCCAAAAATAAGCTACTCTTCCCGACTCTAGACCAAACTATTCCAGGTTACCAGCTCGTTTGGGCTGGCCGGCGTTACTTCCCGCGCGGTGGCTATTTATTTTTCTATAGCTTTCAAGAGTTTTACTTCTAGGATATACCGGCACCCTGTACATAGCTAATAGGAACGCGTATATTCCCCCTTTCCAACTTGCTACATCCTCGGGACTTCAAGTCAAACCACATCCCGTTGATTAACCGTGTAAACCAATATATACGTGGCTTACATTTTGGGGGCGAGACTGGTATGTCCCTGCCGCTTGCTCAAAACACGATCGCACCGGCAAAGAGAGTGAAGCTGTCGCTCGAAACTCGCGCAGAAATATTTTTTTTCAAGTTTTTTATTGCTGTCAATTTGTGTGCGTTGGTAGTCGCCGGACGCTGCAGGCAACTTCACAGGGTTCGTCCAAATATTGAGGCGCAGCAAAAGTTAGAATTTCGTACGAGTAAACGCTCGTAATTTTTACCAGGTATAGAGGATATTGAGCGCTGGGATAGATACCTTAGCACAGGCAACGAGAGCAGCGTTGAACGCCAACGATGACGCCTGACCAAGGTGATACCAAATCCCGTCGCCGCCATCGTTTCCGGTAGTCTTGCTCACTTCGCGCATTATTTCGACCGCCTTCTTCCATTGCGCTCCCCTGGTTCATGGCGGCGGCGGCGGTGGCGCCAGAAAGCGACGACACGAGCGACGGGTGGAAACGCTTAGCGGCCTAGGTCACGATAGCTTTCCACTGGAGAGCGTCCCGGGCGTTACCCGCTACGCCGGTGGAGGGTTGCTGTGTCCGGCAGTGTTAGTCGTCGCGGTGTGCATTGTTCAGTACTCAAGTGGTTCGGCGGAGGAGGCCGAGATAGGTTCATAGCTGGGCGGCTGTGATGAACAGGGCACGAAGGGCACAAAGTTGTACGTTGTCACGTACCACAGAGTGAAAGAGTAGGCACTTCCTGAAGCACTAAACTCATTCGGGAGACACATGCATTTTGTCACCAATAATGAGTTTTCCCCTCCAACGCTACACAAATAGATCGTACACTATGTACACACTCAACGCATATCACGAGCGTATGGCACTGTATAGCAATCAGGGCGTTGCTCGCTTGCGCCGGTGAGGGCTCGCTCTTGTCTGGCAGTCTTCGTTGTCAAAATCCCGCGCTGACAAGCAGGAAACCCGATAAGTTGTTCTTGGGCATCGGGGTATGAAGTATTATTTTCGATGTTTTGATGACCGTCCACAGTTGGTCGCGAGGGAGAGCTTTGTTGGTGCGGAATAAAGTACGCTACGGTACCACCGAAGTATGGTTCTGGCAGGCCTCGGATCTACCACGGGGTCGAGCGCTGATGATGTAACAGTCAAAGACAGAACATCAGTCACATCTGCTTACCATGCAAAAGTTATCCACCTGGTTGCTGGTTGCACACGTTCACCTAAAACGGGGGACAAGGCACGAAATGGCTGGCCTAGCAACTAGTGGCCAGCTAAATACTCTACCAGGTGTCAGGTAACGAAAACAGCAGCACCACGGTCTGCCCGCGTGTTCTGCCAGTCTGCGAGCACCGCCCCGTGTCGTGCCCGCTTGGTGCTGTCACTCACGTGACCAACCGATGTCACATCGTTGCCATGAAGATCGATTATTCAAATCCAGAACATGAACCAACTCGTTTACCTTTTTCTTAAACAACGAACCACAGATTATGCCCATGCCCGATTCGGCTCCTGATCCCCCGTTTTTGTCTCCGCTCTACCAAGCCGGCGCGATGCTGCGGCTGCTAAACTGACTCGGAAACGCGAACCCGCTTCCTCAAGTACAGCAATCCCCGCAAATTCCTACTCTCCTTGTATCTGTCGCCAAACGACGTTCGCTCATTGCCTCTTGTATGTGTACGTAAGAACCACTCCAAACTAAAAGAAAGGACCGTTAGAGCACTGATATGAATACCAGACGGTCCTTATATATCGGGCCAAATTGGCATCTATTCTCACCTTGCGCAGGCGGTGAGCGCGGCCACGGTAACCCGGGGAAGGGGGATCTCCTGGCCTGTGCCCAGGGGCGTATCTGGACGGGTGGTGTCCAAGCTTCCACCGCCTGCGTCCTCACCCCCGCCCCTGGTGTCCGCACTTCCGCCCCCATCTTCGGTCGTAAGGACGGCAGCATCCTCGGCCATGTCCTCCCGCAGTTGGTCGTACAGTTCGAGGGTCAGGCGCCAGTCCCCGGATCTATCGACGGAACTGTCTCGTTGAAACGTTTCATACATCGGGCAGAGTAGACCCCACACTTTGTGACCTGGCTCTTTCGGGGAAGGTACAGTACATGCGTCCCTGCTTTATGCAATCCAGCATGGTCTATAGGTCATGTTTGCCGAGCGAGATCTGCATGACACGGCTCTTGCACATATGTTTTGCACGGATGGAATATATATATATATATATATATATACTATACGGCGCCCCTACAACATCTCACAGCGGCAGATGTAGGATCTACGAGGTAATTGATCTAGCTCATGATCTGTCGGCGGTCTGCCGGATGCGTGAAAAAAGATCAACCAAGAAAAAAAAATGCCTGTGGACGGAAGAATTTCGTTCAAAAGTTGCAATTGGGGGAGAGAAGCAGCTTATCGAAGCAAATCGTTGGGTTCAAAAGTTTCAACGGAGGAGCAAAATAAGAGTCTGCGGGTCGAGTAGGGAACAACAACGGCCCATCCCATCCCAATACCAACCCCGCCTCCTCCCGCTTACCACTATTTCAACGAGTGTCGAATGGTTGTCCAATGGTTGGTGCTTCTTCTTGCGGGAGAATGACTGAAAACTAGAAGATGAGCCATATCAACTTCGAATACTGGCAGAGGTGGGACACTCCGGTGACTCGTACATACCCCCTTCAGAAACGTTCATCGCCTACATTCAAAAACATTGCCGTCCACACGCTGCTGCTAGGGATGCGCGAGGTGTTCTTTACTTCCAAGCTTAAAATATAGCAGCAACAAACCAAAAGAAAGCATTAATATAGCCCCCTCTTGCTGATTCTAGGGATACGCGAGTTAGTACGAAGGCTTTTAATTTTCAAGCTTAACCTCGTTAGCATTGCACCCACGCGTTTGGGGACGAAATATTGAATTAGTGTGCGATTGGGTGCGTGGAACAACAGAGGTAGCACTTTTGGCCGTTTTGTTTTCTGCATGACGGGGCTCTATAACCAATTAAGAAAATCATCGGAATTTCGTCATTCTTGAGTTGCACCACTGTGGTCATTCTTGTTTACCTAGGACACGGGTTTGTTCATCAGATTGCACTTACTTTGAGTTTACCCTATTGATAACTCAGCTTTTGGGTGAGGCATAGAGCTCCTCATGTGAGGTTATGAGCCTCAGAACACACACATGGTGATTTCACTTCTACCAGAAAAAAAAAATGTACTGTACTGTACTGTACTTGTTTTTCCTGTACGTGATGAAAGAGTCCATCCCTTTAGAACTGTACCCATTTATTTTCTTTTTTGGTGGGGGGGTGTACTCATTCAATGCGTTTTCATGCATTGCGGTAATCTTGACCTTCGGGGGACTGCATTATATCTTGATTATAGTATACAGACCAAAAGCGACTATCTTGATTACGGTATACAGACCAAAAAGCGACTATATAGCGCGACATAAATCTACCGTCTAGGAAAAGCTTGAGGCGATCCGAGTATCGGCATGCCCCACGCTTTCTTAACAGCTATCACAGCTTCCTGCGTTGCAGTTCGAGGACATCTCCTACACCAGCAGCAGCTACTGTATTAAAAGGATTGCTTCATGTGGCCGATGTTGTAATCGCCAGTTTTTTCCTTCAACAGGTTTTGCGTCTCAAGTCCCAAAGGGGGTAAAACAATTGACCCTCACATCCCTACAACGTCCCTACAATACCGCGACGGAGCACGTCGGGTTTTCAACGACCTGGCAGGCATGGCGTGCACCAAGCGCAAAGCACCGTTATGTGTTCGGTGAGTCGCTTCAAGCGCAAAGCACCGTTAGGTATTAGATGAGTCGCTTAAAGGGTGAGCTGCATCCTACCAAGAACCGCTTGTGAGGCGGACTTCCGCACCTTGTGCATACTCTCTTGCATATCGAATGTGTGTGGGGGAACTACTTGAAAATAGAGCTGGGGCCAGTTTTGCAGTAGAACAAAGAGTTAAGCTTCAACAACAGCACCTGCAAGCCAAAATAATCGTTGTCAGTTTGGGAGTGACAAAAGGGCTAAGCCTAAAAAATAACACCTCTTCTACAGGCCAAAATTACCCGAGAGGGGAGAGGAATCAAAATCCTAGAGTGACCTCACCTTATTGCCCCCGCGTAGCTTATAACGTCAGGCCGAATGCCCGCCGCCCGCATCTCCGCCAGGACTTGTAGAGTCCACGCCCACTCGCCTCCCTTGTCGCACGCCCCTATGGCGGCGTTGTGCGCGATCAGCCCCGCTGAAATGCCCGCCTCCTTCATTTTCTGTGCACGGGGCGGGTTGGGCCGAAGCGACCAAGCGACCAAGCGACAGCAGCACGTTGTGGTTGTGGTTGTGGTTGTTGTCATCATATTAACCTATCAAAATCAAGCCCGCGATCACACGAGAGCCTTCATTGAACTTTGGAGTGAGTGTGTCGAGGCGGGGGGTGACATGGATACCTACCGTTCCCTAACCGCGTTTTTACGCCCCTGCGGGTTAGCTCACAGCCAACAAATACTGCTGCGGGAACGCCCAGCGACGGCTCTACTATCTTAACATGCCCATCCTCAGTCGCGCAAATGCGTGCTGAGCTACGCCCGGCCCTCGCATTCTCGGCTTAGACGTTGGATCACGCATACACAGAGAACGTGAGCAAAGAGAGAGCTACAGGTCCCATCTCGAACAACCGTTGGACTCTGGCTATGTCACCTTCCCCCGCTATTCACGGGGGTCAGCATTATACCAAACAGGTGGCATTCGAGTAGATATCGGTAGCAGCATTCGTGGAGGACAAAAAGTTGGGCGTTCAGCTTCAACCAGCCCGTATGCGTACACGAAAATGCATCAAACCACGAACAACCGAAGAACCCTCGGCCGATGAAACAACTAGGACGCAACAATAGTCGTCGCCTACAAGTACAGTAGTACAGCCGTACAGTAGTATCAGTCTTTCCGCGAGCGCAATGGTGACCTTTCGAGGCTGAAAACAACTCACGGATCACAAACCTTCAGGGGTCTACGACGAAGACGGTACAGTTCTCAAGGGGTTGATCAATTCAAGACTGCCGATATGGTCTCCCACCAAGTAATGTGTGACAAAAAACGACGGTGAAGTTCTGAAGGGGTGGACCGACTAAAGACTGCAA
This sequence comes from Undaria pinnatifida, assembly GCA_012845835.1. Classification (NCBI taxonomy): domain Eukaryota; class Phaeophyceae; order Laminariales; family Alariaceae; genus Undaria; species Undaria pinnatifida. The sequence continues at coordinate 12,347,923 of JABAKD010000011.1, forward strand.
ATATGGCCCCCAACTAATTCCAAGTAGTTTGTGACCAAAACATGACTGAGCAATTCTACAGGGATTGACCCGTTTAAGACTGCGAACATCATCCCACACAAATTCTACGTTATCGGCGACCAAAGACGACGGTGCAGTTCTGAAGGGGTTGACCGACTAAAGACTGCAAATATGGCCCCCACCTAATTCCAAATAGTTTGTGACCAAAACATGACTGTGCAGTTCTACATAGGTTGACCCACGTAAGACTGCAAACATCATCCAACACAAATTCTACGTTATCGGCGTCCAAAGACGACCGTGAAGTTCTACAGGGGTCGACCCATTTAAGACTGAACATACGGTCCCCCAGTAATTCTTTGTAGTTTGGAACGATAAGCTAGGATGCAATTTTTTTTCGGAAGGGGTTGTCTCATTTAAGAGTCCCCCAACAAATTCCAAGAAATTTGTGACCATACACGACGGTGCAGTTCTAAAGGGGTTGACCCATTTAAGACTGCAGACATTATCCAACACAAATTCTACGTAATTTGTGACCCACAACGACGGTGCAGCTCTAAAGGGGTTGACCCGGTTTAGGGCCGCAAGCAACCAGTTTGTGACCGACAACCGACGAAGCAGTTCTCATCCCTTCACAAACTCCTGCAACTATTCTAGTCGAATTCCAAGTGTTTTGTTCCCATGTCTTGAGTGCTGTGCCAAACATGCTAAAAGGGCTAAGGGGATAAAGTGGTAAGCACCTTCAGCAGCGCGAGCGCTTCCCCCGCTTCCCCGCTGTTGCCACAGGCAGTGATGGCGCTGCTGTACGTTATCTCGTCCGGGGCAACGCCTCTTGCGCGCATAGTCTGAAGGTCGCGGTAGACAAGAGCAGCACCAAATTCATTCGTGAGCATGCAAGAGCGCCATTTCTTTTGGACGGATACATCGCTCGCGAGCAAGCGATTGATACTATTAGTTCAGCTGTGCAAGAGGAGAGAGAGCAGAGGTGGTGCTAAAGCGCTGGGGGGCGGGGAAGGAAGAGATACGCCTTAACTGGACGGCTAGATATCACCCGGAAGGTTACTAGTTGCATGACGGAGTGAAAACCAAGTACAGCAGTAGTAGTAGTAGCAGTAGTAGTATGATAGCTGTCCCCCAGAAAGACGGTGGTATGCCACACCAATATAACCGCCTTTTGGGGGAGGAAGCCGCCTTACTCATTGCAAGTTACGAGCGCAATTCCCCAGTCGCCCCAAGCCATTTTGACCGCCATATATACAAGGGATATCGCCTTACCCAGACCGCCATATTGGGAAACCCCCACCGTAGCCCCTACCAGTCTGGGTCTAAACATAAGCCACGTTCCCAAGTTTCAAGTCAGTGTAAACGTGGTTTGTACTTTATAGAAAATATTTCAAGGTTTTTGTACCCTGACTGGTACCGGACTTAGGTCTTCACCAATAAATTCCACATTTCGAGCCACAACCGCGCCAGTCAGCTGAAAAAGACCCAGATCCCCAGAAAATTGCCGAACACAACCAATTGCAATACCTACGATGCTAATAGCCAACTACAGTAAAAAATGACCCGCCGGTGATTTAGTTCCTACCAGTATAGTCAGACAATTCACAGCCCTAGAGATCGGCGCTGCTGTAGTTCGTACCGCCTGACCCATAATACGAATCGAGCACAAGTTTATCTGGAGATCATGTTCTGTGGGCGTGGGTCGCAGCCACAGTGCGACAGCGCCCTTCGCCTTAAAATACAGGATTCGAACCACCTGGTATGGCGGAGGCGGTAACCATCCTGCTAATCGACGGCCATCCTCCCCAATCTGCCCCTGTCCGCACGTCCGCACCCTCCGTCCAACGTCGGCTTTCAACGCCGTCAACGCCCGCAGTTACACAGGGGGGCTCCCAATGGCGCCGGTGTGTGCCAGCCCAATAATCCCGGCATTATTCGGGGCACCCGCACTACCGGGAATAGTGTTACTCTAAGAGAGTTCCAGTCGTGCCAGACGATTTCAACGGCATTATGGAGGGCGGTCGCGCTATTCAACCGGCAATACCGGGGGACACCTACTGTACGTACGATTGGTGCATGCCGCCGCACAAACAACATACCACCACTACGATGGCTATGATTTAAGCATGCTGCCGATCAAACATACACGAGTACGATGGCGCCTATAATAGGAAGCACAGGTCTGATACACGGGAAAGAAGGGGGGATGAACGGAAGAGAGCGGCACCATGGGGGAGGGGAATCCGTCCGACGAAGCTGCGGTGATGCGGGTATAGCAAAACATTTAGAAAATTCAAACGGCTAAAAAAAACACATCAAAACGGAAAAGAAAGCAAGGCAAAAAAAGCAACGCAAGCATCAAAGCACAAACTACGAAGAAAGCCCAAGCAACAAGCAGCACAACCAGATGCTCTCGAGCTATATGCCGAACGGCTCGAAAGCACGCAGAGCCAACAACCGGAGCTTCAACAAGAACAACGGAATTGACAGCGGTGCTCCAATTGGTGCGCTATACCTGAGCCTTTCTAACCACTTTCGAATTGCGCCCACGCCTTTAGGGACAAACTACTTGGAATTAGCGTGGGATGGTTTTGCCAGTTGTAAAAGGTTAGCGTTACCTCGACAATGCTGAGGGCTTCTTCCCATTCCCCACTGCTGCCGCAGGCCTTGACAGCGCAATTGTAGCACACCAGGTCAGGTCTGTGTGGGCGGGGGGGGCAGCGAATGGGCCGACCAGCCGATCAATTTCTATCTCTGGCGGGAGCAAAATGGCGCCGCGCTCACCGGGCGAAATTGGACGTGGAACATAACAAAAGTCCGGGGTGCATCGTCTCGCCGTAGTTAGTGGTAGACTCCGAAGAGGCGTCCCTGTGTCAGGCTAGATGTCTCGACCGACGAACAGTAAAGGACCAATATCGGGCTCTCACGCCGAAATGAAAGCGAACTACGTACCCAATACGACCACCATTTCACGCAGTACTAGGTATCAAAGTGGAAGGGAAAAAAAAAACACCGTCGTGTGGCCGTCGCACATAGCCGGAGCGATTCAGTATCAAAAGGGGCAGAACGAGCAAGGTGTAGCTACCATTAATAATAGGTGCGGTTCGGTACTATTAGGTACTACTACAGTAGGTACGATTAGGAGTAATCCTTCTATAGTGCGGTAGAACTTGCACTTTTGGGGTTAACTAATGTTTCTGACCTTCTGACCATCTGACCTCCTGGCCTCTATAGTGCGGTTGACCTCCACCACTGGGGAACTGTCGGATAGTATGATCATTTTACGAGGATATTTGTGGCAGGGCTGGCGCTTATGATGGTCGGGTCGCGCGAACGAATGCCTTCGAACTCATGCTTCGGGCGAGATAAAGAGCTGTTCATGCTAGGAACTCAGAAAAAAATCTGCTGCATCACCTACCGTGGGATTGCTCTTGGCTACTGTCAGGTACTGTCAGGTACTGTCAGGTACTGTCAGGCACTGTCAGGTACTGTCAGGCACTCTGAATAATAGGTAACTATTCGGTACTATTGGTTATAAAACGAACAAATACTGTTACACATGATAGATAACATAATACAATGTCATCTTATGTTACGTTTCGACTTATGAAAGTTACTAAATACGGGCGATCGATCTAGTACGCAGGTTGCAAAGATATGTGAGTATCGACCCTGAAGTCTTTGAACTCACAGCTTACGCCCGTTACAATGTTTTTATTTGTAAACATGTACGGTGTTCCGACGATATTGGACAGTGCAGCAATGCATTCAATATTTGACAAACCTTGCCAGACACCGACACTTTGGCCAAAAAGCGCTACCATGGTATATATATACCTGTACCGTAGAACGCGTCATAGGTATCTATCGAGTTACACTACACCATAGCAGTCGTACAGTAGGGGTCCCCCAACAATGCGGTCTGGGTAAGGCAGTAAGGCGGTAGGTATCCCGATACAAGGCGGTCAAAATCGCTTGGCACAACTGGGGAAGGAATAACACTACAGTACTCATAACCCGGAACGAATAAGGCTGCTTGCCTCAAAAATGCGACAATATTGCCCTCTATAGCACACCACCGGCTTACTGGGGCACCCCTACTTGTATGTATCCAGTATACTACTGTATACGAAAAAAGTAACCGGTTGCCCCGGTGGCGTATCAGGTTATCCTCGAGCCTGGTAAAGGTCAGTTTCGTGAGTTCGAGCCCCGCCGAGTGCATTCGCGCATAAATTCGTAGGGACTTTTCTTGTGCACAATTTGACATGGCGGAAAGCGCGAGAGCGTGAGTTCGGAGCACTCCATGAAAAATCGACGAGCAGTGGGATTGCTGAACCCTATGCGCGATAAAAATTGAAGGCAAGAACCTTGGGGAAGAAGGGGCGACACCTGTGCCCACGGCTTGTCCAGAAGCTAGAAAGTACAAATGTGAAAAAAAAAATGGAGTATACATGCGTCAGATCCGAAGGCGCGTACCGTAGCGGGGAGGGGGGGAGAAGACCCTGCTTAGTTACCACTCCGGATCTGAGTTACGACTAGGGAGGGAGAAGTAAGAAAGGTGCGGAGACAATGCACGAGAAGAAAAAGAAAAGAAAAAGGAAATTAAAAAGAAAAAGTATGTTGGGTAGCTCCTCAGTTGAGGAGTTCCGTAAGCGGTAACAAAAAAAAGGCTGGCTTCGAAAAGCGCAACAACCGCTACGGTCGCACGGCTCCACAACGTTACGGTGCACGCCGACGGGGGTGGTTTCGCGCGAAACTCGAACCAAAAAGAAAAAAACTCACTCAATGCCGGCCTTTTCTCGCATGTCATCCAGAAGCGCGATGGCCTGGTCCCACATCCCGGCCAAGTCGCACGCGATGATAGCCCCCGAATAGCTCGCCGCATCTGGCGTGACCCCCCTGACCGAAATCACGATGTCCATCACAAAAAAAAGTTAATCAGGGCGGCACGGAGGAGCGGGCGAAAAAAAAAGGAGATCTCGCCGGGACCAGGCTGATGATACCGCCGGTTTGTACCGTTGTTACAGGCACGCGTGACGGGAATATGTTGCTGCCGCTGCTGTTTTTGCGTACGCAAGGCGATGGGGACTATAATGTCGTGCGCTCGCACAACAGCCCGGAGGTAGACGCACGCCGTCAGCAGACAACTGTCTTCCAATGAACACCGCTCAAGTTAGGATGGGGGCGTGCCAGCAGGAGGACAGCACCAGACTAATCATATGGCGGGCTACGGGTATCCGCGAACGCCTCACAGAAGTGTGCCCAATTTCAGACAATAGGTACCTACACCGAAAAATTCCCTCATCGTCGCCATGTGCAAGGGCATCACGTTCGGCATACCATAAATCTCGCTCGGCCGTAAAATACCTTTTGTGCATCTGCTGGATCAAATCCAACGCCATCTCGCTCCCTCCTGCCTTCCCACACGTACGGATTACGTAGTTGTACGCCTGAACAATCCCCTGTTCTCCCCGCCCAGGGCCCCACTCGTCGTTCCCGATCCTCTCCGACCCCGCCGCGACAGGCACCCCCCAACGAGTGACACTATCTCCAGTGTCACCAGCAGTAGCTTCGTCGCATGATGAAGCAGAGGTCGCCGCGCAGGCATGCATTACGTCTAACATCTGCCGCAGTCGGCGAAGGGCGGGGGTAACGGGGTCAGCAGGCGTGCATTCTGTCTTGACATCCTCAGAGGTAAAATAATGGAAGGCGGTCAGCAGGCATGCATTACGTCTACCATACACAGCAGTGGACCAAGGGGAGAAAGGCATTGTATATCTAAAATCTACATCCGTGGACGCAGGGAAGGAAGGGGGTCAGCAGGCATGCATTGCTGTGTCTAATATCTACAGCGGTGGACGAAGGGCGGGGGGAAGGGGGTCTGCGGGCATGCATTTCGTCCATCACCTTCAGCGGGGGGGGGGGGGAGGAAGGGAAGAGGGTCAGCATTCATTCACTACGTCGAACATTTACAGCGGTGGACGAAGGGCGGTGGGAAGAGGGTCAGCAGGCACGCATTGTTGATAGCATCGACAGCGGTGGACGAAGGGCGGGGGGAATGCCGCCACCGCTTCTTCTGCGTCGTCACAGCACAGGACCCCTAGTAACGAACGTAAATACTGACCTAGGCTGGGGTTCGTATTTGGGAAAGGGTGCGCTCTACGCTAACTTCAGCATAGCATCTCCCGGATTAACCATGCTACTTGTAAATATTAGCTTGCCTTGCTTATTACCCTGAGTCACATTTCCAGTCATTGCGTTGTTTTTATTATTGGTAGGAGTCTTGTAGACTGATCGATACATCCGTGTGGGCTGGTTGGTGTTATTTGCCGGGTAACTTGCGCGGGGACTGTATTTTTTTCTGTGCATTCGAAGAGCTTTGCCTCCCGGTTTCAACTCGCGACGCCCCCGAGGTCCACGCCAACCACATCCGAAAAGGGCAACGCTTGTACTCTGCATGTGTTTGATCCGGAAAGTGCCGGGGTAGGCTTCGGGCAGATTTCCTTCCTCGTGTGGCTTGACCAAAAAGAGAAAACGACAAACATACTTATCAAAAGCCCGCAAACGAGAGGGACGAATTTCTGCACGAATAAAGCAAACACTTTTCAGATAGGTTTTTAATGATTTCTTTTGTTGGTTCTAGTATGAGTTAGCTAAATTCGAAGAAACCCGACAAGCACAAAAAGCTAAAAAAAATGGGTATGCCGAATCCTATGCGCGATAAAAATAAAGGCAAGTACCGGGGGGCGGGGGAAAGACACCTGTGGCCACGGCTTTGTCCAGAAGGTCGCTGAAGGTACATAAAACCTCTTACGATATGAGCTGGAGAGTAAAAGCGATTATTAAGAACAACAAAAACAAAATAGCCGCCCCACCCCCTGTTTAGTATTCGGAAGAAGGGGTGCATTATCGACATGTGCATTTTTCGGATATCCCTGCTCCGTCACAGGAGGGCGGTTACGCCAACCGGGCGTGCCCACGACCAAAGCACCGTCCAGGACGGAAAGATAAGGGCCGTCGGTGTATGATACATGGATACCAAAAGGCCCTTGCATTTTTCTCCGGAGTGGTGAATACCTGGTATGTAGCAGGCAATGCCGATCACACGGTATGCGCTTTGACGGTAGACACGGCATGCGTTTTGGAGGTAGGCACCCTGCACTTGAACGCTCACGAAGGGAATTCCATGTCCATGAGCTACAATGATTCGCTCGCGAACTCAGTCAAAACAAAACGAAATGGAATTTGACAGTGGCTCTCACGAAGGAGCTTCCAAACTCATGCGCTCCAATAGACAACTCGTAAAACTCAGCCATGCAAACGACATGGAATTGACAATGACCTGTTCGATCGACGACCACTCCGCTCCCCCGAAGCATGCTGCGGTCAGTCCCGCCGAAAAATCTCTCGGACCGGGGAAAACCTTCTCCTCCAAGGCCCCGCTGGCCATGCCCTTCAGCAGCGAAAAAGCCACTTCCCAGGGGGGGGGAGAGTACCATCTAATCCCCCCCCGGCTTCGCTTCTTTCTTGTCCCGGCTCTTTCTCCAACTAATCGAGAACCACTGTCCACTTGGTCGGATGCACGTGGAGGCACCAGCTTTTCCTCGTCAGAGGCGGCTTTGTTGCTCCAGGAGATGGAGGCGGCGTGTCCCTGGGTTTCCAGCGACAGAGGCGGGGCATTCTCGAGCGCGAGAAGGACGGAACGGAGGGTGATCGCGTTCGGCAGTACTCTTTCCTTCCTCATCACCTTAGTCGTTGGCAGCGGCAGGAACAGCAGCAGGGGCAGCAACGGTGGAGGGGGCGGCGGCGGTAGTGGTCTTTTCAGGGTAGTGTGTGCACGCGTGTGTGCACGCATGAGGGTGGTGCGTGGTCGGAAAAGAGACACGCTGAACTGAATTTGTTTCGGATGCTTTTAAAATTCGCTGTTCAAATCTGGCTCAACTAGGGAATGCGGTGGGGGGGGGAGGCTTGAACAGGCAGAATTTACGATTCCAAGCGCATGTCTGGACATAGCAGTGATTAAATCATACATGAGAGAGCATTCGCGTTGTCGATCTCAGTGCAAGACGGTTCGTGCGCGTTGGACGCTTACTGGCGACACGTGCTTTCGAAGCATAAGGCAAAGCTGCAAGGCGAATAAAAAACCCGGACGACCGCAGAAAATGATCACACCGCAGTATAAACCACAACGTCGCAACCCACACATGCCCTCGAGTGCGTCGGAATGGGCTTTTGATCGCGCGCTCTCGGCAAAACCATGCCCGTGGCTCGCGTACCGAGCGTGTGCGTCAAGCCGCAAGGTGAGCGTTTTACTGTTCCACTGTAACCCAGCTCCGTGCTACAGGAAGCGGTAGCCAACAGCTCTTGCACCACGACACGCCTTTTACAGGTCTCATCGGGATTTTCCGCGAGGAGGGAAACGCCAATCTGACATCGATCGTCAAGTCCGAAACACACCAGCAAGTTATGTCTAATATCCAGGCGTTGGCTACGACGACCCGCAACCACTTCACCCCCCCTAACTCTCCCTCGCCTTTGCCGTTGTTGCTCCCGCCCAAAGAGCTGAGATTGGGTGTTAAGTCCAAACAACAACGAGTCTATCTAATCTCCAAGCTTACATTTTGCTACTATTGCCACGATCTCCAAAACACACACCCAAGAATGACAGTCGCCTTAAAACAGCACCAGCGAGTCTGCTCAACATCCAAGCGTTTTCTGCGACGACCTCCACCGTCTCACCTCCCCCCATAACCCCCAAGCATGTCCGCTGCTTTACTCACATCCACCAACCTGAGATCGACTGTCAAGGCCATGCCAGCGAGTCAATTTAATCCCCCAAGCGTTGGCCAAGGCGATCGAATCCTTCTGACGCCAACCTGAGGTCGATTTTTATGCCCGAACAACACTAACGAGTCTACCTTTAATATCCAAAGCGTCCTCCACGACAACCACGACCCTCTCACTCCCCCCCGCGCCTTACCCCTTCCGCTGCTTCTGCCGATTTCCGTACATCCAACAAGCAGACAGCCTTTCCCGATAGACACGCCCCCCTTAACCCTCCCCCGTCCCTGCCGCTTTTATTCACATCCGACAAGCTGTCAGCTCTTTGCCATTGACCCGGCATTGCGTAAGCCCAAACAACACCAGGGGGCCTATCTTACCGTCCGAGCATCCGCCACGACACCCCGACCCCCTCATTCCCGCCCTAATCTTCCCCCGCCCTTATGGCTTTACTCACACCCACCAAGCCGGCAGCCTTCTCCCATCGACCCGCCTTTTCATAAGACCAAACAGCACCAGCGAGTCTATCTTAATTGTCCAAGCGTTCACGACGACAGCCACCCCCCCCTCACCTCTCCTACCCCCTGTCTGTGCGGCTATACTCACATCTAACAAGCTCACAGCCTTCTCCCATTGGCCTGCCTTTCCACACGCAGAGATCGCGGAGGTGTACGCAAACACGTTAGCTCCTTGCCCCTTTTGTTCTCGTGCTTCGTCAAGCATAATCAGAGCCACGTCCCACGCCCGCGCGCGGTCGCACGCTGCGATGACGGTGCTGTGTTCGGGAGAGCGCGAGAAGGGTTAGGGTCAGTAGGGTTGAACCGCATGAGCAGGGGAGGAGGGGATGAAAAGTTGAGTAAGTGGGCGCGGGCGTGGGGTGGGGGTGAGTGGGGTTGATAGGGAGGGGATGGGTTTGGGTCTATGTTGTTGCGCTCGGGAGAGCACGATGACGTGGAACCGTGTGAGCAGGGGATCAGGGGGTGAAAAGCGGAGGAAGCGGGAGCGGGGTGGGGGGTGAGGGGCCTTGAGGGTGGGGTTGATGGTGGGGTGATGGTGGCGCTGTGTTCAAAAGAGCGCGGTAAGGTGGAACCGCGTGAGCAGGGGAGAAGAGTGGGGACCAGAGGAGGGTTTCGTTAATTTTCTGCCTGTGGAGATGTTGCTTCGCCGCACTAGTTTGCTGCCGCGAGGCGTAAAAACCGGCAGAGACACGTCTTCGCTTAATTCACCTACGAGTAGCGCGCATCCGCCAAGGCACGTTTCCACGTGTTTCGTTTTCCGCCGCCACCGCTTTCGCGGAGTACCCACCGCCGCCATCTATTTCACCAAACGTTTAACAAAAATGCGTCACACCGTCTCAGCCATCGCCATGATCTGAATCGCAACAAAACGTGTGAGCCTAAGCCTGAGGTAGGACACCACGAGCGCCCCCTTTGCAGTCTTGTACGATGCCTCGCTTCTCGCAAGAGCTCTCTAGAAACCCTGCTACCTACCGTTATCATGACTAAGAGCTACCACTATCATCCTAAGCGAGATAGCTACCACATATAAGCGCCGTGCCCTTTGCTTCCGAATCGAAGAGTTAACGCGACAGAAGCAACGAAGAGGTAAGCGCATATTTATATAGATTTCTAAAACCCCCTCCGCGCGAAAACACGGCAAGGACCTCCTCCCCTGCCGAGGCTTCTCGTACGCCTGACATGCCGAAGGCTCCTCTGCGCAGACCCTACGCAAAACCAAGTAAGTCCTTTCGGCAGGCTACGAGACCGGGAAAACATCGAATGAGCAGTAGCCGATCGAGTGGTGTCGGTCCTCACCTGTACGTGAGCTGGTCCGGCACCAAGCCCTCCCTTCTCATGTCGTCCATCAGAGATACAGCACGCTCCCAGCACCCTCCGCGACCGCATGCCTTGATGAAAATGCACGCAATGGTCCACACGTCGAACAGATAGATCACCGATCCACACTTGATGGTCAAAATCTTCCGGGAAAGATCTGTATGATCTGTGTGGTCTAGCTCATGTTATTTGGTGGGAGCCGTACGATCTGTATTTGAGCTAGAATTTCTTTCAGTGCTGGATCTGTACCCTCTATATACAGGTTCTGCACAACACATCATAATGGCATCAACCGTAGATGATCTAGATAATCTATAAGATCCGATAGGATCTATATATGATCTGTATGATATATTTTATCTATGGGATGAATATGGTCCATATGATCTATGTCGTCATCTGTCAGAAGTGCGCAATGGTTGAACCACGCCCGCGCTTTGTCGTCTTACGGTGCAATTGGGTAACACTACGACATAAAACGGCGCCCTCTCCAGTCGGGTACCCTTACGCGGCCAAAGCCGAGGGACAGGAAACTCGTGGCTTCTGCCGAATCGCACGAAGGTAACCCTTACGCTACACACGCAGACAATTAATTTGCTACACATGAGGATAACTGGCACGCTAGATAGAAATGTACTTAATCGCACACCAAGGCGCTCACGAACGTCAGATTCACGCGCTCTCCCGCTTCCCATGGAACATCTACCGGTATGTTTCTACCTCGATGGCAGCGCTGAACGTTCTCTCGTCCGGGGCTACGCCGGCGCTCTTCATCTCTCCCAGAATGCTAGTCGCGCGCTCCCAGTCTCCCCCCCTCCCAAGTGCTTTGACGGCCAGGTTGTAGTTGATGAGGTTCGGTGGGACCCCGTCGCCTCGCATCTCCTGCGACCAAGCAAGCGGCAACAAAGTTTCGCCGCTGGCGCTTTTAGCACCGCACTCCCAATATGGGGACAAAACACTTGGAATTAGGCTGGGATATAAAGAAACAATAGCTGTCGCTAAAACGAGCGACAGCTGATAGATGTAACTGCCGTCAGACGTGTTCGTCCACGGGCTATTGGTTCGTGTGATTGCGAGGGGCACCACAGGTGGAATAGAGCCGATGTGACGTTTGTTGTATTGCAATTGATGTGGTCATTAGTTGGCCACGACGGCGTTGAAGACGCCCATGCCTGTGTACCTACCCCGCGTGCTTTGTGCTAAGTCCACCAGCCTAATCTCTTCCCGCAACCTAGCCTTCATGGTGTCGGAGTTTCCAAGCTTGCCTATCCTGTCGAAACTCATTGGCTCTACCATGAGGTCCGCTAGTCTTTTAGCCCTACTGAGACAGACGAAAGTAAGCCCCGTGAAGGCCTCCTTCGGCCCCAAGTCTATGACGGCCTTCTCTAACGTCTGCCTCTGAGATTTGTGCTGAGTGATGGCCCAGCAGAGCCTCAACGGTAGTTGCGTCCTGACCTGCGTTCCCCCGTCCTGCCAAGTAGTGTCTACGAGAGAAATCGGCACACACCCTCTATATCTCTCCTGAGACGACCATTCCCCCCCTGAGTACCCTCTGAACTCGACGTTCGGCGGGGGCGCGTCGTCTGCAAACACCAACTCGACGACTTCGCCTCGAATGCCGTTCACGAGTCCAACTTGTTGATACAGGTTCTTCGTGAGCATGACCTTGGCTCCCTTAGCTAGGTAGAGGTCCCTCTCAAGCCCCTCCGCCGTGCCTCCTGTCGCCCTTCTGGCGTTGACGCACGGACCGAGTTTGGGCCAATCGCCCCCAACGGACGTCTCTCCATGATGACCTGCTCTCACCACGAGACAGCAGTAGATACACTCAGCGGACACACCCCTAGCGGGCACAAACTCTCCATGCCCGCTCTCCGCTGGCCACTATTGTTGCCCGCTGCGCCCGTTGTCCGTGTGCTGCCCGCTGTGTGAGTGAGCGCTGTGTGCCGGCTGTGTGAGCGGTGTGTGCTGCTGTTTTTGCCCGTGTGGTCTGCTGTGTGTGTGCGTTTTGTTGCTCCGTGGTGGTCTGCTCGAATGTGTTTTGTTGCTCCGTGGTGGTCTGTCTCCACCTGCAGTCTAAAATCGAATGATCCCACACTAAAATCAAGTTTAGTCGAAGACACGCACGCAAGCTATTTTCTTCTTCATGGGAGCCTATATTGCGAGGCCCAGGTGTATAGATTAGAAACTCGCTTCGCTCGAATAGTGTTAGGACTTGGAATGGGTGAAGAAGTGTTAAACACTATTCATATTGTGAGCAGTAGCCGTCACTACTGCTCACTGTGTTGGGTGTCACCTGCAACTATGACTCTCCCCTGTCAACCCGTTCCTCGAATGCTGTATTTTCTGAAAGACGGTAGTCCTCCACCTATTAACAGCATTGATAGCATTAATAACATTAATAACAGTAATAACGTATACAACAACATTAACAACATAAATACATTCGAACGAACGTCATTCTTGTTTTGCAAAACGACAGGTATGTATGCCAAGGCCACGAGGGTTTTTTCCATCACAAAAACATTTTCAGTTTGCTCAAAATCAGTCTTTTTTTTGGGTGAGGCATAGAGCTCGTCATCAGGTTAAGAGCCTCAGTAACGAATTGGTGCACGCATCTCTACCGTGGCATGAGCCTACCCCTTCCCCCCCCCAAAAAAACGCCTCCACTACGTCCTCAAAAAACGACTCTAATGTCACCATCCCAAAATGCCCAAAGTAAACGAGGCAATTTCCTTTGCTTTGCTTAACTTAACGCCTTTAGCATTCACTCACTGCACACACTTTTGGGAGGGAAACATACTTGAAAATAGAGCAGGATAACTTTTTCCAGCAGTAAAAGGGCCCAAATAACAACACGCTGACATCTGACCCCCACCTCGAGCATCCCCACAACCCGCTCCCAGCATCCTCCCTCGATACAAGCGGTCATAGCCCCGCTCCAAGTGAACACATCCGCGCGAGGGCCGCTCCTACCCGGCAGAGGTCGGCCAGTCCCCGACCCTCCCCCACGACCACCGCCGACACGGCCTCTACCAAACCCGGCGCTGGCGTCCGCGTCATTGACGTCTTTGACGGCGGAACTTACGCCTAAGGCGGGGGAACCGAGAGGGCTGTGGGCCGCGGAGTCGGGTCGGGAAATGCGAGTGGAGGAAGAGGAAGAGGCCTGGCGGCGCGTGGGGCGCATCGTGTCCAGCAACGCTAGTGCCATTGTTGTCTCGCCAGCTCTGGACGGAGGTACACACGGTTATCGTTAGGCGGGGTGAAGGGAGGAGGTGGTTTTCGTTTCGTCTGTGCGATCGTTGGTAGGCGCGGAGGGGAACGCGGCTTGGTTTAGGTTTCGTACGAGGGTCGGGAGGGAGTCGGGTGGATGGGGGAGATACACAGGCGCGCTTGTCTCCCCGCCGGCCTCCACACGGTGCAGAGGTATTTTTTACCAGAGCGGATAGCAGAGGCGACACGTTTTGGTGGCAAGACACAAAGTACGTTTACGAACCAGCCCGCAACCGACGGCATGACCCTGTTAACCCTTGTCGGTATACTGCGGGAAAAAAAAGCCCCACAGTAATTCCAAGTAGTTTTTCTCCAAAACAATGGTTGCAGTTTCAAGGGGTCCACCCCCCCTGGGACTCGAAAAGGTAAACGTGTCCAAAACAACTCACGATTACTGAAGCGGGCACGCAAAGCAACCCGGGCTGCTGGCGTCGGTGATCAGAATTGGAGTATCCGAACCGCAACGCAAGCACGTTGCACGACACGCGCGCTGCATGACACTGCGCGTACGACGCGATGCTCACGCCTATAAAAAACGATTGGTAGACAATTGTTATTTTAGTTTTTGCTGTATTTAGGCCCCAACATGGTTGACAACGGTGGATCGCCCAGGAAAGACACACAAGTGAACGCAGTCTATCCCACGCGAACACCCAAGACGGGGCAGATTTAAGCGCCGCGTATGTTGTGGGTGGCGGGCCGCAGCTGCTACAGCAGTGGCCACACCCCCCCCCGACTCTCCTGATAACAACGCCTGATTATCATACATCCGCGAATGTCCGGGCGTCAAGCCGTCGAGTCAATGTCAACACTCACTGCAACATTCAAACATCCACCTTAGTTACCAAGGCAGTTGTTGGTTACCGTAGGAATGAACGTCGTGCGCGGTCACAATCACAGGAATGTCCACCTCCTTCGTCCCCTTCCCCTGTCTGCCAAAATGCGCAGCTCCAGCCCCCCCCGCCAATTTACTGCTGCCGCGAATAGACATTCGAGAAGACACGTAACGAGCGCCCACATGTTGAAGGCGCCTTTATTAGGGGTAGGAACGGTTCTCCGTCTCCAAAGGAACGCGTGGTCAACGGTCAAATGATTAAGACAAGCAACAAAGGAGCACGCCCCCCCCTCCCCCCTCGCCCTTCCCCCTTTGACTTTTTTTCGCCATAAGCGCCCCCCCCCCCCCGCGCTTTCAACTGCCGCCGCGCGTGCGAACTCCCGTCCAGAAGTGGTCCTTCTACAGCGTCGTTTAAGTAGTGCTGGTCGCGCGTAATAGTGCTGTGAAATCGCTTGGCACAAATGGGAACAAGCAGTAACGGCAGTATGTGGAATAGTGCCGGTTGCCGCTATAATGCCGGTATTCCGGTCGGCACATACAGGCGCTACAGATATATAGGGACTACTACTGTACCTTGCCAGGGCATCCATAACGGCGTTGAGAGCGAAAGCGTCCGGCTGAATGCCTCGGTCCCGTACTTGCGATAACAGCGACAGAGCTTTCTTCCATTTCCCGGCGCGGCCGCACGCCTCCATCGCTGTGAAAACACGAAAAAATGCACAATAACAGCACGTCGTTATCGGTTCAAAGACAAACTCAGTATACAGGGGAGAGCATTCGACAAGGTAGCTGCATTATAGCATGGTTTGTTCGTTTCAAAGTGTTTTTCAAGTAGGAGAGAAGATTCGAACGGTAGCAGTAGCACATCGTGCTCCTTTCAAGTATAAAAACACCCGAAAAACAGAAGTGGAGATGGATATCGTAGAGGGGGCAGGTTCTTTTTGGAGCAAAACGCATGCACACGCAGGATAGATTCGACGCCTGGTCTGTACGAGTATGATCCGCATTGCCTATATATAGATCATGTTGCCGGATGAGAGACGGATGATCGTAACGATCTAGCACGTATTTCCTGGGTTGGATCTGTTTCACACAGATCCTGCACAACTGAATCATAGCGACGGATGCAGGATCTATATGATCTCTCTGTTTTTTGAGGAGGCGGCCACATCAGAGAACAAACAAGTGGATTCAATCGATGCTAGCCCAAACGCGAAAAAAAGTACGAATAAAGTGCCGAGATCGGCCTCGCGAGTGGTTGCTATTTATGAGTAGGATGCAGCTCACCCGCCACGCCCTTCATACGACTCGAAGGGCACCTCAACGCGCTTCACGCTTGGTGCACACCCGATGCCTGCCTGGTCGGTGAAAGCCCGACGTGCTCCGTCCCAGCAATGTAGGAACGCGACGGTCGATATAATCATACGGCTACGGCTATGCATGAAACGAGTACACCCTATCGCATCGTGCGTCTAAAGGAGGTCAGCGCGTCGGTGGCTTCGTTGTCCAAGGCGGAAACGTGCGGTTTTCTTCATATTGGTCGCACCAGGGTGGTACACGTGTAGAACGCAAGCTACGGTACAGAGTGTAGGCGCGCGTCCCTCGGTTGAGGAGGGTGAGTCTACACGACTGACTTTTCATAAATCTGACAAGTGCAACCCCGTGAAACTATCCCATGGCCTATTAGCCTAGTACAAACAGGTACTTTTGGGTATACAGGTATACACATAACGACTAGAATAGTGCAACTAAAGCCCAAGCGGTACCCCCATTACATTGGCTAGTGTGTTAGTCTAATTGATCTAGTAGTCTAGTTGACAAATTCAGGACCGCTGTCAGCCGGAAGTTCTTTGGCCAAGAAAACGTACTGAACCCCTATCCACGCACGTTAGGCTAGAGGTGCACCATTATATTTTCTGAGGTTCCTCGCTTGACGAGCTGTATGTACCTCTCCTAAAATTTGACCTTTTTGAGGGGGGAAAAACGTGCTACCGGATGAACAATCCATTGACCTACTACGTGTTTCAGCGAAAATTACCGCAAAAAAAAAAAGAACGAAACTCCGACAATTTTGGGCTAAGGAGTCCCCGTCATTCAGAGAACTTTTGGTTCAACAACTTCTACCCCTGTCGCAGAACGCCTCTATCCGACAAATATCCTACAAATAGCACGCGTCGTGTACAGCATCGCGCTGTCTCATATTTGGACGCTGCGCGTTATACCAACCATGCGAGAAACCGACCAAAAATATATTTTTCCGAGTCCCGCTTTCCTATTTGCAATGACGCGCTGCACATACTGCCGTGCATGGAGTGAGATGATCATATAGTACGCTCGAACACGACTATTGATTATTCCACGTGCGTTGAAGCTCATCCATTGACTCAGGTTGCACCGGAGTTTGCTAAGGTTGCACCGCATTAGGCTCAGGTTGCAACGCATTAGGCTCAGGTTGCACCACAGTCGGCTCAGTTTTCTCCACATTTAGCTCAGGTTGATCAGTACTTTTCACAGGTTGCACCGCATTTAGGCTCAGGTTGCACCGCATTTATGCGTGTAACGCATCTACCAGATACCACATATCAAGAGCACAAAAACAAGTCTGATTCGTAGACGAATCACACAGATCCACATTGTACCGTTAGAGACAGGGAACACGGTACCTCCGGTGTAGGTGATGAGATTAGGTCTGACCCCGTTTTCTTGCATCTCCGCCAGGAGCTCGAGGGCCTCTTCCCACCGGCCGTCCATTCCGCACGCCTTCACGGCCGAGCTGGGCAACGCCAATAATCGGAAGACGAAGTTCAATATTTCGAGGGATAAATGATGGGTTGGATTTGGTGCTTTTGGATTCCTCGAGCGCACCGCTGACCGCTCGATTTTTCAAAGGCCCAGTAAGAGCAAGGGCTTGGACCGAGAAGACGGTTCTAGCCCACCTATGTATTATAACGAATAGTGCAGAATGGGTATTGTAATCGCGTTGAAAACCTACATGCAGTAGTATCAATACATTTGTTCTGCATGGTCCCGGCGAGAATCAACTTAAATCAGCTTTGACACAGAGATATAATACAAAAGCGTAAGATGTGACACTACAACCATCCGCATGAAAACACAACAGAAAACGCACATCTTGGAACCGCCGCCGCCAATGCCGGGTTCGAGTCGAGCGCCAGGCCTTTTTTTAACATAACATAGCAACACCTTTCGGCTGTGAGATCGAGGAGTTCGGGGTAACCTTATAAAAACGTGCTTCGACGCATACCAGTCTTTAATCATTATTTCTGCCCACGGGCACTACCAATACATAACCCGCTTTGACGGTACCAAAATCCGACACCTGTGGCACTCACAAGATGTATGAATGCACAATAAAAAACTTTTTTTTTCATGTTACGGCAAAGGTACGCCATTTTTTTTGTTTGAGGCTCCTTGCTTGAGATGATCTAAAGTTCACCCAGGGAATATTTTTGTGGGGAAGAAAAAAAAGTGCTCCCCAAGATGACAACCTTCCAAGGCCCAGGCATACAACGAAACATACGTAGAAACAAAAAAAAGAGCGAAATTTCACCATTTTGGGTTGAGGAAACCCGTCAGTCAGAAACAATTTCACACCAAAAGTGCTACCTCTCTCTCTATCGTAGCTCGCGCCTTACCGGGTACCCAAAACTCAAGACAGGGGTGGAGGAGAGGGGGGTGGGGGAGGGGGTGGGGGGTTGAACAAAAGCGAAACACCACCTCTCTGTTGTGCTTCTTGATCAACACACGCGGGCGGTCACACACAAGAGATACGGAGCAGAAAAAAGAAAAAATCCACCCGAGGGTAGACGAAAAACAAAACGTTGAGATTCCACAATGGTTTGTCTTCCTGGACACAGAGGGGGGTGCTCTAACAACAAGTGAGAATGAAGATAAAATAAGCATGTTGTTGCGATAAATCGCCGGGATGACAGTGCTCCGGCATGCTTTTCATTCTGACCTTTCCAGGACTATATTCATGGTTTTCTCACATTGTCGCATGCGCTCGAATTAACCTAAAAAAAGGTACCTTTCACATGCCCTAACCCTAAGACAGAAGAACAATATGTGCGGCTTATTCACAGCGTTGCCGCTGTTGCAGAAAAAAAGAAAAACGCCAGCGATAAGCCTTGAAGCACCTGTACGCGATCACGTCGGGGCGCAAGTTGGATCGTCGCATCTCCACCAGCAGCGATCGCGCCCTCTCCCACTGTCCTCCCATGGCGCAAGCACTCACGGCTGTCCCGAATGCTATCTGATCCGGCGTGATCCCAGTCGCCTGCATTTCCTGTATACATCGAACCATCGTAGTTTACGCCCACGTGGACGGGGGGCGGGGACGTAAAGGCACCATTCAGTTCTTCCAAAACGCCTCTGGAATATGGCGAAAACCATACGTTTTCGGCGAGGTTACTATCGCCACGCGTTTTAACATGTGGAACATGCGGCGGGGGGGGGCTGGACACGAAAAGGGACCCTTCAGGTTTCCCAAACATTCCTCGGGAATCTGCCTAACCCTGACCCCAACCCTAACCCCAAGCCTAGCCCCAACCCTAGCCCTAACCCCAACCCTAGCCCTAACCCTAGCCCTAACCCGAACCCTAAGTCAACATCGTTGGAACGCCATTGGTTGCTATGTTACAAACAAGCTATGAAACTCGCTTGAGCTGGTCGGTGCAGTAACGATGCCGGGATACTTGCCCGGTGGCTTTCTTCTTTGGTTTCCAATTGCCCCCCCCCCCCCCTCCCCCCCTTTTCTACTTGCAACATCCCCCCCACGGGATTTCAAGCCAACCCCATCCCCAAGGTGAAGCTCGTATGGTTATGATATCGCAGTGTAGACAATGTAGACAGACCTCTTGATAGGCCACGGGGTTGTTCACCGGATTGAGACTACCATTCTTCTCAAGCTTACACACATTGATTTTTGGATCAGGCGAAGAGATCATTGAAGTGAGGGGCATCCTCCGCCATAGTTGTTTCGACCCCTGCCGTACTACTGGTACCTTAGGGTTAAGGGTTACCTCCATCAGGGACAGTGCCTGCTTCCACTCCCCCGCATTGCGGCAGGCCGCAATCGCCGCGCTGTACGTCACGACGTCTACTCCCCGCCGGGCGGGTGGCGCCGCCTGCGCGTCTCGAAGCAAACACACCGCCTCCTTCCATAAACCTTTCCGGCCGCACAGGCTGATGGCCTGTCAAGACAGCAGGGGGTTGTCCTCAACGCATGACTGGGGATAGCTGAATTCCGAAGCCACTTTGAAGTTTTTTGGCTGATGGTATGGCGTGCTTCAGCTATTACGATACAAAGTATAGCATATACGTGTACTACTTTTGTTCTTTGTTCCTGAGGCATTCTTCCGCTCCAGAGTAACTGGAGCCTGGCCTGCGACCACGGACTTCAGACTTGCGACTACAGAGGTACATGGTATACCACTTTTTGGTAATAAATGTTTCATTTTTAATGACTGGTAATAAAAGTTGCATTTTTAATGACGGGGCTCCTTAACGCCTTTATAATTGGAAACCCTTTTTAGGGACAATTTACTTGATACTAGTATAGGGAGGGGTTTGGGGGATCTGAAGGGGTTACACCCAAAATCGTCGGAACTTGGTAATTCTTGTTTTGCAATATAAATGTTTTTGACTACCTAGACAATGGGACTGTCAGTTTTTCACTCAAAACCAGTGATATTTTTGTAGAGCTCCTCAAGCGAGAAAGGAGCCCCAGGACAAGAAAAAAAAAAAACGGCGCACCTCTACCGTAACAGGGGCGGACTCGACTAAGCCAATCACGCGTTAACGTGAGAACCACATACAGCAAGCAGTAGGAGTTCCCCCCCAACAAGGCGGTCTGGGTGAGGTGGTACCCAGATACAAGGCGGTCAAAATCGCTTGGCGCCACTGAGGAATTGCGCTCGTAAACCCGGAATAAACAAGGCGGCTTCCCCCCCCCGCCCACTAAGGCGGTCATATTTGCTTTGGCACCCCCCTGCATTATGGCGGGACAACTACTGTTGGGCGCGCGGCTTACCAACCCCTTTACAATGAGCGGCGGGAACGCACGCTGTCGGGGACAAACTACTTGGAAACAGCGTGGGATAATTTTTGCAATTGAAAAAAAAGTATATTAAACAAAGCTATAGCAACGGAAAGGAAGTGTGCGCGCGAATGGCGTGCAAACGCCGTCGCTTGGACTGAGTGCGGTATCCCCAAAGGTGGCATGGTGTGCTGTTGGTACGCGCAACGTCCCTCAACGTCATCGAGCTGCCAGGCCGCATGGCAAGGGCCTGTACGAGGCGCGTGTTCGTCATCGGTTGCCGAAGACATGTGGTTTGGCTTGTATGGCACGCTCTCAGGGGTGGCAGGCGCCCGCATCGCAGCACGTTTTCGCACGGCGGTACAACGGAGGGCACTCGGCCCGCTACGATACCTAATCTGGGCTCTGCGTTTGGCATCTTCGTTAGTGACAAAGGTTACGGTGGCGGTCCACCTCACTGTTTCTCATTGTTCGAATTGTTCGCCTTGTTCGTCTTGAAGCTCCTTGCTTGAGGGGATTATTCATCTCTCAACCGAACTCAACCGAACCTCGACTTTGGGACACAGTTGTTCGTTCTGGCCGATGAACAACGCCATCGACTGGGTGTACAGCTACAAGAGTATTTCGAAACGTATCGAAAATAAAAAAACGGCCTTCCAAAGATAGTGAGTGGGGTACTAATAGTGTAGTTATTGCTTGTGGAGTCGGCCACTCGGAAAAAAGTGTCCCAAACGTGCTTCGAGTACCTCTACGGCAGCACGCGTCTTAATCTAATCACTCCTGCGCGGCAGTTTCCTTAGCCCAACGCAGCGCTTGCAGAAGAGCATTCTTTCGGAAGTGTTGGCTGCGATAGGCGAGCACATACGTGCTCGACGGCGTTAAAATTACGACGCCCGACGCCGCACCTTATCAGCGTTCCCGGCAATCGTAGCACGCACTCTTGAACAGCGCAGCTTATAAGGGGTGATAACAGAGCCACTGAGTAACCCGCGCGCTTGATGTATCATGCGCGCTTCACCGACTTGAGCCCCTCAGACTTCACTCCCTCGCCACAGAGTCAAGAGGAGTTGACGGCAGCTAGACCCGAACAAGAATTGCCATTTATCCCTATTCTAGCTGTCTTCCTTACCTTATTATACAGGGAGATGTTGGGTACGAACTTGTCGGCGCGCATATCGGCGATCGCTCCTAGCGCCGCCTGCGCGCCGCCCCCACCGAGCGCTGCATGGAGCACGGCGGTGTGCACCCTAAAAGCCGGGCGGAATAGACGAACAGACAACGAAGAACAAACGGATCACCCCCGCAACGGTGGTGCAACTCAGGTTATCGTTGTGTGGTACGACTAAAATACTAGTCCACTAGTATAACTCATACAATAGTTGACGTATGTCTAACATTGATGTCTAATTGATGCAGCTGCTTTGCAACAACGTTGAGGTTCGCAAGCGAACCGCAGTAGAGCCACGCCTGGTCGCGCGCGATTGCTGTGCTCGGCCACACACCATGAGCCACAATCCTGAAAGACTTCCGTGGGTGCCGCTGCAATCTGGAGGCCAACAAAATACCGAAGCGGGTATATTGCTGAGAGCTTCCTGGCCCTTCTCTCCTACACACTGCAAGGTTTCGCGAGGGCCCCTCTCGCTTCTTGCGCCACGCGGCCTCAAAACGCAGGGATGCTATTGTAGTAACCCGCAGCTGACGGAGTAAGATACCGGTAGTCACCCGTTTTTCAGCTTTGGGTGGTACCACCGCACAAGTCCCCATCGCGCGTGCACACTCCACTCACCTTCCATCAAGCCGTAATCCCGACGACTTAGCTCGGGCCACCACGGCACAGGCCTCCTCCCACGACCCCTTCGCCGCCGCCGCTTTAACCTCCTCGGCCAAACTGACCATTTTCTGGCCTCTGCCACCCCCCCCTTCACGCCCCGCCCTGCCCCTCCCCCCGGTCCTTCTGGCATCTCGACCCTCTTCTCTTTTTCTGTGTTGGGTGTTGTCGTCGCCCCGGTTCGTCCTACGTCCGTCGTTACCGACGGAGATTCCGCGCTGTGCCGTGGTCGTGGTCGTGCCTCGAATGTTTTCTCTGTCGTCGGTAGCACCTGTTTCGCCGCCGTTACCGACGGATACCGAGGGTGACGCACGTAGCAGGGATACGTCCACATACAGCACCGCCCCTCCGATAAAAAAGCGACATACCTGGTACTGGTTTTAGGCACTGCTGTAATCTTACTGTAATACTTTTTTGTGTGGTAGGGGGAGTGTTCTACGTTAACTTCAGCACAACAGGTATCCAATTTATTACTCCCCCGCATTTCGTAGGCTGAGTTTTCTCGTGAGGCTCTTTCTGTCTAGAAGGCCAGTAGCCGTTAACAGTCATTAAGGGTGCGCTGTTGTTGTAAGCGGGGATAATACACGTAGTAACACCGCGTCTCGAAACCGATCCTGACTTTTTTTAGCAAATCTTCATTTATAATATCCTCCGATGGATGGGTCAACATGAAGCTGACGCTCACCGTACTTTTACGTGTGTGTCGTGCGTCAATTTAACTCGGTTGCCGAGACAACGGTGATATATTACCGTGGCAACGGCAGCACGAGTGGCATAGGTGGCGCGTGAAGTGAGTGGAGTCACGTGTAGTTTAAAGAATCTAGCGCGTTGGTGAAATGTACAACTGGCGGGTGTTGTCCGGGGTGATGTGGTACAATACGCGATTATATAACGATTGTCCCTCTCCCTAGAAATACACAAGAAACCGAGCCTGAACGTCGCGGGCAAATAAGAAATTGGACAGCTGTTACCCTGAAGTTTGAAGTTAGCGTAGAACAGACTAGTTATCCCACGCTAGAGGTGCAGCAGATTCTAAGAAATTTCTGAGCTCCCAACATGGCGAGCTCGACATCATCATCCATCATCATCATTGCCCGAAGCATGACTTGAAGACATTCGTTCGCGCAACCTGAACAGCGCTTCTATGCGTTAGTCTTGATACGAATATACCCGTAAAAGTATCATACTATTAATAGGCGATAGGTTCACACTCGAGGAGCCCGACCGGTCAGAAGATCAGAAATGTTTGGCCTCAACAAGTGCAACTCCTACCGCACTATAGAGGGATGACTGGGACCCTATCTCAAACAAAAACTCTAGCCTAAAACCAACATCTCAGTTTCTTCTCAGACGGCCGGAACCGTAGGAGACGCTGCGGCACACCGGCCAGAAGGGACCCGGGTTTTGTTCACCACGTTATGTGTGTGCCGCTGACACATTTTACTAAAAGCAATGTTACAGCGCGGTAGAGGACTTGGTCAACAAGTAACCGGTAGACCAGGATTGGTCCTTCCGACACAGGCTCATATCACTGGCTCGAGTTCGTTTGGGTTAGCCACCCCGCATCAGCGTATTACATCCTCCTGGTGCAGGCTGCTGCAGCAGAAAAAGGCAGGATCTGAGCAGAATCCCGACGCAAGATACGAGAGGGTTCAAAATCATTAGTGCACTGTTTGCCGTGCATCTATCAACGCCATCTCTGTAGATGCAAATGGAGATCGCTGCTGCTGTGTGCTGCTGTGTCTTGGTGAGATTTTCTGCGTCTCACTTTCTTGATGAGTAGTCCCAACGGTTCCACTCTTCATGCTGATAAAAGTTGACAAAAAAAACGTTTGTTTGAGCTGGTCGATGCCACTTGCCCGGTTGCTTGCGCGGTGGCTAAAAATATTTCTACCTGGAATGTTTGTTTTCAAAGAGCTTTTCTATGATATATCTGGCATAAGCTCGTGCCAGGATAACAAGGAACACCTGCGTTCCCCATCAGCAACTTGCGACACCTGAGATATGCTTCGACAGAGGGAGCACTTCTCGACTGATGTGCTCTCTGAATGACGGCGGGGCTACTTACTTAACCCGAAATCGTTGGGGAAAAAAAACGCTTTGGTTTTTGGTTTTGCATACATTTTCGTTGAATAACTGCAGTAGGTCATGGGATTGTGCATCGTGTTTCAAATGGCAATTTCCTTTTCCCCTAAGAACTAAGTTTTTGGCTGAGGTATAGGGTTGCGAATGTGAGGAGCCCCAGAAAAAAACTGGTGCACCTCTGTTGTAGAAAGCGACACACCCGGACGATTTCAAGCCACAACCACATTCCGAAGGGGAATCTTGCATACAAACACCTAGGGTGGAGCTTTGTCGCGGTCACGCATCAAATATAGCAAGTGCTCGCAGTGCTATTTACAGGGCGCGGGCTCGGCAAAAGGCATGCCAAAGATTAGCCCCCAGGCGTCAACGAGCTCGTGGAGTTTTGCTTGATCACGGTCCCAGAGCGCGGTCGACTATCAAGACCTGCAGCAGTAACGTTTCACATCCACATTTACAAGCAAATCGGAGTTGCTCGCTGTACCGTAGTATCAGGTATAACAAATTTGCGACCTATACCTGATACGTAGCCACACACCGAAGGGGTCTTTCATTGTATATCCGACGGAGTAGCGTTCGTTTTAGTACTTCGAAGCATTAACCCCCGGCGGATAAGGAACAAAAAAGCCTACCACACTTCCATGTACTTCCATACATAACGTGTGTCAATTTAACTGTATTCGCAATCCAGCACTAGCTGCCGTATCCTTCGATTTCCGTGGCAACAACAACGCGAGCTGTCCCTGTCGGCGGTCACCGTTACTACTACAGCAGCGCAGACTGTCGTGGTAAACGGATGCGTGAGTATGTGGAGCCGGCTTGATTCCTGAGGACCAGGTGCGGCGGAGATAGGCACCCGGAAAGTCATCTCTCCGGGTAGTGCGGGACTTGCGCAATCTCACCCACTTAGACAAACTCCGGCCACGACAAAACAGCCTTCTGCCGGACTTGATCCAGTCATGGCCCACCCTACCCATTCGGGCGTTGGCCCTTGGCGGTATTATTGCACTTGCACGTGCCTGGAGATTACAGATCGACTTTGATCTTTCTCGTTTTTCGTTCAAAGCATCTTCGACCATTTTCAGTAGTATGACGAACACCACACCAGAGAGCAGTACCGACAACAACAACATCAGCGCGTTGGGACATGAGCGCAGTAGTTGCAACCGGCGCATAGTATGTACCTGGTACGAAATAACGAATGCTATGCGGTAGTGGCACACTGGTATGAAATGGCCCCTCTATGGTGCCGGTTGAGTATTGCCGGTTGCCTGACAAAGAGCCCGGATAATCCCTCGGCCAGCTGGTAACAACCAGTACTGGCAGTGCATGAATTAGTAGTGCTGATTGTCGTTAAGGGGCCGGTATCCCCGTCGGGCACATGCCGGCACTTCGCCTAGGCTACTTGCTAAAGGGCCCGTATCTCCGTCTTGCACATGCCGGCACTTCGCCTAGGCTACTTGCTTTCATATGTTTTAAACCTCAATGGTAATTTTCTCACAGTCTGCGTTCAATGGGCGGGCCATTACTGCAGGTCGGATTGAAAATACATCATAACGCTATTGTAGAATATATGTTGACATCGCAATCTGTTTAGTTTTGCGTACCGGCGTCAGCCGTCGGTCCTGTTACGTACGTACGTAGGCATCAGGTATCAATCTAGGGCTGAAATCACGACCAAAGAACGAATTCGCTTCGACTGACCCTTCCATTGTTCGATGGTCTCGGAATCACTTTGACTTAGCCTTTCGCGTCAGCGCAGAAACCTTGTGTTACACTGAAAAAGGTATGGCATCAGCCGTCGACGCATAGGCATACCTAAGGGGTCAGGGGTTATTTTCGGATCGCCCGCAACAAAAGCGTCCTTCGTTCGTGTGATACACATATCGGACACGACGTGTTGCAGAGTAGTGTGAAGAGTACGTGTCGTTGCACGTGCTACGCATCGGGTGCAAGGGAGCAAAAAAAAAGGCGGGATCTCGTGCACGAGGAAATGGCGCAACGCAACGCGTCTTTTTCTTGACGAGCACGTTGTGCGGTGGTGCACCCAAAGAAATCTAGTTCATTTTCGCAAGCAGAAAACACCTAAAACAACGCAACGCCAGGTCTGCGCCGTTGAAGACGTATGGTACAAACAGTGAACCTTTTCTAGGCAGCCTTGTGTGCCCGGGTCGAGAGGTCCCTAAGCACCGGTGTCCCTCATCAAGTTGGGTTGGGAGTGCGGGGCTCGTTTTCTAGCAATATGCGTGGCGTTTTGCAAGCGGGAGACCCTGTATTGGGCCCTATATGGGACCTGGAGTCCCTTATCGACTAACGTCTTGAACAGGGACGAGGAGATTAAAGCGGGAAAATATGTACGGTACGCAAGAATTTGAGGTCCCTTATGAACAGCTGCTTGTAAAATGGAAAGATGCAACGATCAAGTTGCTGCACAAGAAGCAAGATCGGACAGAGTGTGGCATCTATCGTGGCATCTCCCTCGTGGCTCACGGCGGCAAAGCGTTCCTCAAAGTCATCGCGGGTCGCCTGAGTGACTACTGCGAACGCGAGAACATTTTGGCGGAGGAACAGTGTGGGTTTAGACCCCAGCGCTCGACGGTTGACGTGGTGTTCGTAGTTCGACGCCTGCAGGAACTGGCGCGGAAGAAGGACACCACCTTGTACTTGTGCTTTGTCGACCTTACCAAAGCACATGACTCCGTCGACCGAACCCTTCTGTGGGCTGTCCCTGCTTGTCTTGGCGTGCCACCGAGAATGCTCGCCGTCATCCGCCAATTCCACGACGGCATGCAAGCATGCGTGCGGTTGGGTGATGGGGAATGCTCGGACAAGTTCGACGTGGGGGCAAGGTCTCAGGAAAGGGTGCGTGTTCGCGCCACTGCTAATCAACATGTTTTTCACAGCGGTACTGCGTGTGGCCGAGAAATGCTCCCTCGCTGATGCAGCCATCATGGACACCATGGTGCAACTCCAACGAAAGGAGAAGGAGGAGTAAGCGGGCAAACCACGAGCGGGCAGAGTCGACGGGCGGGGGGGGGAGGAGGAGGAGGAGGAGGAGGAGGAGGAGGAGGAGGTGCAGGGATTGTGGGGTAATTTGTATGCTGACGATGCGGGCATCGTATCGCCATCACCAGGAGGGGTGGAGAGGATGGTGGCGGTGGTCGTGACTGCGTGCTCGGCGTTCGGGCTTACGGTTTCTGAGACCAATACGGAGATAACGTGCCAGCAGACAAAGGTGGGGGGAACGTGTCCTTCACCATCACTGCAGCTGGCCAGGTAATAAAAAAATGATCGAATCTGCGTATTTAGGGCGAAATTATCAGCCCAGATAGAGAGCTCAGAGTCGAGACAACGTGTCGTCTTCAGAGGGCCTGGGCGTGCTTCCAGCGGTACATGGAGATCCATGACACCGCTGGTGTGTGCTTACGGCTGGAGGTGCGGATGCTGAAAGCCGAGGCGATCAAGACGGTTGCATGACGTGGAGCACGAACAACCCTGACTAGGACAGGCTACGGCAGGTTCACCACTGCATGCTCCTCCGACACCTTGGCTGGCGGAAACGGAAGCGCGACGACCACACCCTCTCGTATGCCGACGCGCTTGCCACGACAGACTCCGAGAGAATTGGGGCGACGGTGCGGAAACGGAGGATACTGTTCGCGGGATTCGTGTCACGTGTGAGGGAGGGGCGTCTGCTACGGAGGGTGATTTGGGGAGCTGATAAGGGGTAAGTGCTACTCATGGGCCAAGAGAAGGTTTTAATGGTAATTCTGGCGTAAGGTATGATGAAATTTGGCATACGGTTCCAAGCGCGGCGAAAAGATGAACAGAAGGCCGGCAGATGTTTTCGACGCGTCGAGGAGGAGGCAGGGGCATTCATGCGCAAATGGCATGCCGAGGGGGCCTTTAGAGTTGCAGAGCGACACGCGAAGGCCGTGGCTGCGCCTCACCGTTGGCATCTATACCCGGCGGGGAGGATGGGGGGGGGGGGGGGGGAGTGGGGAGGAGGGAAGGGGGGGCGTCCTGCCCAAGATACTGAAGTCTGGGCCTGGGCATCATCGCCCTGACGTATGTGTGCCTTCCCATGGCCGTAGGTGGCTAGCGTAAGGCCGCCCGGACTTCTTCGCCTTGTGGTGTTCTCTTCTCAGTGCCCTTTATGCACTTGATGCTCTCTATGTGCGCGATGACGTTTTCAGTCAGTTCCTAGGATCTGCTGTTATAGTGCTGTTGTCCATTCCTTTCCTTGTTTTCGTTTCGTTTCTTTTCGTTTCTTTTCTTTTCTGCCTTTCTAAACTGACTTTCGTACGCACGCGTATTGATAGCATTGGCTGGTTGATGGGCTGATCTTTTTTGCCACCACCCCCCATGCAGGCGAGCTCACGTATATATTCACCTGCTACGTGTAATATACATGCGTCTTATTTCACTTTGTTTGCATAGATCGGACGGGATTTTTTGTTGTGTTTCTTTCGTAACGCTGTGTAGCCTGCCTTGCCTCGCTACACCCCCCCTGCTGGCGAGTCTACGCAACTTATTACGCACTACCAAGGGTCATTTCCGTGCTTCGTTTTCTATTTCTCTCGTTTTTCTTTTCGTTCTTATAGTTGTTTCTTTTCCCTCGAAGTTTTGTACATTGGGTTGGTTTCCTGGGCGAGTCGTAAAACGAATGTACCCGTGTGGGCCTGCTACGTACGTACGCTGGCTTCCGATTTCACTTTGACTTTTTTTGGCGGATGTGCGACTTGCTTCAGATATTATACATACTTTGTACGTGTACCATTTTTGGTTCGTTTTGCTTTTCCTGGGGGTACTCTTCCACTTGAGAGCCACTGGAGCCTGTCCTGTAACCACGGACGTGATTATGCGAGTTAATGCGAGAAAAACAACAGCAGTGTTTTCCATTATCTCGGGCTCTCTTAAAAAGGGCTACCAACTGCACTGGTATGCAGTGCACCGTGCTTGCTGTGTGCTGTGGTATGCGGACAGTAGTGGATGGAGTTCCAACCAGGTGAAACACGTGCAGAATAGTCTTTCATTGCGTCAAGAATCTTGGCAACAGCGGCACTTAACGCTCAAAGGTACACAGTCAACAGATATATTTCCAAAGTACATCTACAGCAGTACCACTGCTGCTGGTGCTGGGAAACAGCTGCTTTTGCTGTAAGACGATCTCATTTTGCTGCTGCTGGTGTAGCATGTTGTTGCTGTTGCTGTCGCTGTTGCTGCTGTCTGATTATGACAGAGAAATCACAAGCAAATAAACATCTTGCCGATCTCTGTCGGGTGGGCTGTACAGACTGTCAAAATCCAACCTGCTGCTGGGCCTTTCGAACTGCTGTCACATTTTTTTTTTTCTTCAAGTGTTGTTGCGTGAAAAAAACGCCAGCCATGTGTGTACGTCATCCCAGCTTTTGCACGCCAGCCACCCTTTCCTTTACATTTCAAATGCTGGTGGAGGGCATTGCGCTCAATAGTTTCTATCTTCAACTCGCCGACCTCCTGCCTCGTGCCAAGCCCCTGATCGCACGCACCCTCACGTACGGTTCCGTACGACATAAAAGTCTTCTTCCTGTCTCTCAACACTTCCCTGCCTTGCCTCTCCACTTCAACCAACTGAGCCCCCCCAGCATCTTCCTCATTCCCTCTTTCTTATCCTACCACTGCTGGAACTTTTTCTTTGTTTGAGGATATAGATAAAACAAAAATAAATATTCTACTGCTGGTGCACAAAAAAACGTCACCCCGGTTACGTCAGCACCAGTACTCGTGATTCATTTGTTAGATGTTTTTTGTGCTCAGTCGACTAGAGGTAGTTGTGGCTCCAGGCAAAGCCTGACCTCCGCGGACTCGAGCGGTCCTTCGCACGCGAGAAGCTCATTCGAGGATCAAAGACGCCCGTCCCCGAGGCACTGTGTGATGCCCCACCTGTTTCTGCCTCGGGCGCTTGTGTGAACGCCAGCCACCCTTCCCTTTGTATTTCAATTGCTGGTGGAGGGCATTGCGCTCAATAATTTCTCATTTCAGCTCGCCGACCTCTTGCCCCGTGCCCGACCTCCTGCCCCGTGCCAAGCCCCTGATCGCACACCCTCACGTACGGTTCCGTACGACACAACGGTCTTCTTCCTGTCTCTCAACACTTCCCTCCATTGTCTTTCCACTTCAACCAACTGCGCCTCCCCAGCTTCTTCCTCATTCCCTCTTTCCTATCCTACTACTGCTGGGAACCTTGTTTGGGGCTATACATGAAAACAAAAATAAATTTTCTACTGCTGGTGCACAAAAAAACGTCACCCCGGTTACGTCAGTACCAGTACTGGTGATTCATTTGCTAGATGTTTTTTGTGCTCAGTCGACTAGACGTAGTTGTGGCCCCCCAGCAAAGCCTGACCTCCGCGGACTCGAGCGGTCTTTCGCCCGGGAGATGCTCCTCCGAGGATTAAAGATGCCCGTGCCCGTGGCACTGTGTGATGCCCCACCTGTCTCTGCCTCGGGTGCTTGTGTTGTGTCTGGTATCCTTCATAAATGTGCTGCGTTGTCCCTTTTCTCTCGTTGTGTGGTACGCGTACGTATGTACGAGTACGTATGTACAGCATCTGGTTGTCGGTGTTGGTTTTGGGGCCTGGTCTGCTTGGTTTTTCTACTGGAGGAGTGCCAATGCGTGGGGAGCAGGGGAAGGAGGGGGCTGGTTGTGATGATGGCACTGGTGCGCTGGCTGGGCACCTGAGGGAAGGTGCTCAAGGGATGACTGTGGGCATTGCCGTTACCGCCAAGCGTGTTCTGAGATTTCTTTTATCTGTTGGTTGTTCCGATATGTGTGTTTTTTGCTTTCGACAATGGCCGCATAAAAAATGAACGTGTGTATAACATCATTCGAGTACGCTGCTGCCCGCCGTGTGTATCATATCATACCTGGTACGTAGCTAATCATATGAGTACGCTGCTGCCCCGACACTGGCTGGGTGGTGTCATCTGGTTTGCTGCTGCGTTTTTGCCCGATAAATTGCTAGGCTTCGTTCTTGTATTCGGTACGGGGGCGACGATGACGGTATTGGCACCACTCTCGTCAAGAACAGTGAGCAGGTGATAGATCATGACAGATGACCATGCGGCAATGCTCCTACTGCTACAGCAGGGTAATTCGAAACCCAACAAGCTTGTGCTGTCCCCGATGTTGGTTGGGTTGCGCGATCCACTGTATTGCTAGTTGCTGGCTATCTGTTGTGCTTTGTGTTACGTGTCTGGTCGTGCCGTCCTGTTTCCCTCTTTCTTTCCAACTGTTTTTTTTCCTTTTGGCATTTTCTTTTTTCTTAGACCGGTGCTAGTGGAAGGCCAATAGTTTAAAAAAAAAGTCAATTTTCCGAATATCCCAGCCAAATTTTGCCTGGATGGTCGTCTATGGGCCCAATATTATAGAGTTGTTTTTGGAACCTTCCGAATTTTCTGGGAAAAATGGATTTCTCGAGGCGAGCTTGGCCGACATCTGCTTGAGAAATTGTCAAGTAGGTCTCGAGTTAGACGCGGCGTGATTTCATGTGCTCCACACACTTCGTTCGACGAAATCAACGACAGCGTCGTGAATTCTGAACGTGGCGAGCTCGTTAGGGGCTCCGGCCCTCCATTGGTGTACAAGTGCTCACTCTACGGCCGGTGGTGTGTGGCGGGCGCCGATGAGGTTTCTGTTACAAACGCATTTGGCGGGTGATGTGTACAAGACTGAGACAAAAAATCCTTATGGATGAACATAGCATTTTGAGCGGATTTGACGGAAGTCCACAGGACAACAAAAACAACCTCTCACGCCCCGGGCATGGACCAATATTAACTCTTCAGCGGTATCATCTACACTTATGTGAGCTTGTCCGGAACGAAGAGGAGTGATCGTGAGTTGTCTCTATATCGAGATCGAAGGCCAATCGTGTTTGGTGGACAACGTTAACGTTGATCGAGGCTTGCTGGAAATTGACCAATTGGGCCGCATGCCCAAAAAAGAGCATACAAAAAAAAATACTCCGTATATTTTTCTCTTTTTTTCCCCCATAGCGACGGTACTGGACATCTTGCTGCAAACGATTCCAAAAACAAGCTTGGAAACGTTGGGTCATCAAACTATCAAACTATCGGCTTCTCACACTGACCTTATTCGTTTTGTAATATTGCCAATAGTCTGGTGTGCTTACTCGCATATTTTTGTTTGTTGCCCGCATGCTCATTGCGGTTGGCATTGCACGGCCAATCCACCTTGCTGTATTTGCAACGTGTATCTCTGTCCCGAAGCATGTGACCGCAGAACTCGTCTCTCTATGAAGCATTAGGCTGGACACTGGTTGTGCTGGGTACAGATGGGTAAAAATATCAGTTTGATTTGAAACAAACACAACTGTACGGATACTCTGTTGGTGCACACATAACCTAAGAACTGAAACCACATTTTTGGGGAAAAACTACAGGCTGGTTCACGTAAAATAAAACAAATTCGTTCCCCGGCGAATGTCCACGCCGTTTTTTCGATTCAGACCGTGAAATTTTGCACACGCCTTCTGTGTGCCATTGCGAAGACCTTACCTGTCGTTTTTTTTTTTTTTTTCTGTCTGATTTTTCGTCAGTAAGATTTTTGGATAATGTCGCCCACCTTAGACCAAACTTTTTCGGCGAAAAAAAAAAAGGACCCCCCCCCCGGAGGTCAGGCCTCGGTATGGGCATGTAGAACACGTGTGCAAAAATAAAGGGGCTATATCTCAAGAAACGCGTGGACATTTGGTCTTTTGTGCGTAAAAATGAGTAAGATACGTTATTCCTCCAACTTAGTTGGTTTTAGTATAGGATCCAGGCTTCTCGCCGAATTCTGCTTGATGTTGAACACAGGCAGGTCAGATCTTCGATTTTTTGCGCGAAAAATTCTACAAAAACATGCCTTGGAGTACCTCCAACCGGTTCATGCAAAATGCGGCGCAATTTGTGTTTCCGCCTCCGCTTGGAAAAAGCCTGAATATTATTGAAGAATATGAAGGCATGTCATTGGTCGAAACGAGTTTTGCTCCTAAAGACAGCCCGAGACCGTGACGAAAAAAAAAAAGTGGCCATGTCACCCTCTTACCCTCTTACATTGGCCATGGGGGTCAGTATGATACCAAACCATACCAAATATTCACCCTTTGACCGGATATTGTGAGCGGCATTCGCCGGGGAGAGTTTTTTTTTTTTTTACGTGAACCAGCCTGTACTTGAAATTAGTGTGGAATGTTTTTGCAGTAATACAAGGGTCAAGCTTCAGCGGCTGTGTTGTTTCTGCTGCTGCGGTTTGTCCAATACAAAACACAGGCCGCGAGAAGGTTTGCTGTACTCTGATTTGCTATTGTGCGGCGGGCAGAGTCCGGCGCCTCTGGCGTTGTCGCCACAGCGCGAAGCGTACTCTCTGTCACACGCCCTACACAGCAGTTACAGCAGCACATCGCACCTTACAATGTACACGCAAATTGTAGCACATGGCCGGCCACCCATCGGGGTATTTTCCTATATTACAAAGTCTGGATTCATTTAACTTTGAAAAATGTAAACGCGGCAAACGCCACATGGAGAACTTCAGTTTTTTGCGCAAACTACCCGCGACATCCACTTTGGTTAAAATCTACCCAAACGCCAACACTCTACCAAGTGCTGTTGCTGTAGCCTGCTGTGAGCTGCTGTGAGTGTCGTTTTTAGCTAAACATCTCACCGCTTTTGTGTCGGGAATATAGTTTTTGTGCTGGATACGTCCAGCGCAGCAGTATATCATAGAACTACTATTTTTTATCTTTCTGCTGAAAGTGCTCGGTTGGTGCATCCCAGACATCTCCGGGGGTCCCACTTGGACACCGCCTCCGTCCATTACTTGCGGAACGGTCCAGCTATTGTTTGATTTCTTCCTGCTTCACGTTTTTTAGTAGTTGCATGAAGCTGCATCATACATGCCAGGTCCCAGCTGATGATCCCAGCTTGGCTCATCACATCATCATCAGCTCAGCTCCGCCCAGCAGCGCACCGCAGCGCTAGATCAGCAGCGCAGCGCCGTGCAGCGCAGTGCGGTGCCGTGCCTTGCCGTGCCTTGCCGTGCGGCGTGGTACTGTGCGGTGCTGCGCCGTGCTGCGCCGGGCTGCGGGCTTTGCTGTACTGTACAGTACCTAGTATTTCATGCGTGTTTAGTATCATGTCAGAGGTCCCAGCGGAGATCAGCTTGGCTCGTTAACTCAGCTAAGCTCAGCTCAGCTCAGCAGCGCACCACAGCGCTAGCTCAGCAGCGCCGCGCCGTGTGGTGCCATGCCCTGCCGTGCGGTGTGGTGTGGTGCTGTGCGGTGCTGTGCCGTGCTGTGTCGTGCTGCTCTGCTGTACTTACACTTTCGTACCAGGTACTTGCCAGGAATAATTCGGAACCTTGTTTTAGTTGCACGGGGTATCATACCCCTTCGTCGGATTGTCAAATATTTCCCAGCTCAGCTCTGCCCAGCTATAGCTCACGGTAGGTC
Source organism: Undaria pinnatifida (assembly GCA_012845835.1). Classification (NCBI taxonomy): domain Eukaryota; class Phaeophyceae; order Laminariales; family Alariaceae; genus Undaria; species Undaria pinnatifida. The sequence continues at coordinate 12,383,114 of JABAKD010000011.1, forward strand.
CCACGCTCATTAGCTCACCTCGGCTCAGCAGCGCACCGAAGCGCTAGCTCAGCAGCGCCACGCTGTGCAGTGCCGTGCCTCGCCGTGCCGTGCCCTGCGGTGAGGTACTGTGCGGTGATGTGCCGTGCTGAGTCGTGCTACGTGGTTTGCTGTAATGAACCTTTTCGTACATGCCAGGTATCATTCGAAGCATCAATCATACCAGGTGCCGGAACTACCGTTAATACACCAACAGGTTTGTTGGTACTACGAGCACTACAACAGGAGACTGCTGAATCACAAAAATGAACTCCCAGCTCAGCTCTGCCCAGCTATAGCTCTGCACCGCCGCGCCGCGCCGTGCGGTGCCGTGCTTTTTGCCCTGCGGTGAGGTGCTGTGCTGTGCCGTGCTGTGATTTCTTTTGAACATAGAGCAGTACTAGGTATAATGCGAAAACGATCAGGTACCAGGTGCCGGTATGTTCGTGTATAGACTACACGTCTTTTTGCTTTCTTCATTTGATTGTTTTTTCTCCGAGCTTTCTCGATCATGTTTTTTTTCGCAAATTACACACGTACTGCCGATCAGAACGTGGCATCGCCAACAAGCGCACAGTACAGCACAGGCCAATCAGCTCTGCACAAGTAGCTCTTGGCATTATCAAATCGATAGTTTCACGAAATCATGGGCCTCTTACTTCTGCCCCCTTCACAGTTGGATGTGTTATTCCTTGCGCGAGCGTAGCAGGCGACGTCAGTCGCCCGCGGAGCGGAGCCCTTATACTTACTTATTTTTGTATTTTTCCGAACGGGCCCGATTGGCACATCCCTGGCCTCTCAAGGCATCCCACTTGGGCACCGCCTCCTTCCATTACTTGCGGAGCGGTCCAGCTTTTCTTCGATGTCTTCCTTCACCTTTTTTTGGTAGTGTTGCACGAAGTATCATCATACCAGGTCCCAGCTGAGCTCAGCTTGGCTCATCGGCTCAGCTCAGCTCAGCAGCGCTAGCTAGGCAGCTCAGCGCCGTGCGGTGCCGGGCCTCGCCCTGCGGTGCTATGCCGTGCTGCGCTGTGCTTTCTTTCGAGCAGACAGTACCAGGCATCCGAAGTACCAGGTACCGGTATGTACGTGTACACTCGTCTTTTCGCTTCATTAAATAGTCGACTGCTTCATTGTGAGTAGTGGCGGTAATAGTGGAATGCTGCACTGTTGCACGCATCAAAATATACGTGCTGATCACAATAAACAAAAACAAAAAAAATCTGGTTGGATGATGTTGAACCCGAATGCTTACGTCGGCTACACGAGAGTTGCAACTGCGGTAAACTTTGTGTATGCTGGTAGACTGGAACATATCTACGTCCCTATATCTTCATTTCAATAGTTCCGAACCAGTTACATTTTAGTGTAGCTCCGCGCACTACCGTAAGGATGCGGGTAAACGCACGGGGGTGAATAATCAGCATCCTTGTGTCACCCTTCGTCAGAAGGGGAGCCTTGTACATACACTTACTCATGTTTGTCTTTTTCCTGCGCGGGCTCGGTTGGTACATCCCTGGCCACTCAAGACCTCCCACTTCAGCACTGCCTCCTTCCACTACTTGCGGAAAGGCAGCAGCGCACCGCAGCGTTAGCTCAGCAGCTCAGCGCTGCGCGGTGCCGTGCCCTGCCGTGGCTTGCCGTGCCCTGCCGTGTGCGGCGTTGTGCCATGCTGCGCCGTGCTGTGCCGTGCTGCGCTGTGCTTTATTTCGAACAAGCAGTACCAGATATAATGCGACGTAAACGATGGCACGGCTCGCCGCAAAGCCCGCGGTGGTTGCGACGGCAGGTGCGGGGGAGGTACCGGTATGTAGGTGTGCACTCGTCTTTTTGCTTTCTTCGTTCGATTGTCCTCTCCCGGTCCTCTTTTATTTATATTTTTCACAAAGTACCCCAGTACTGCCGATCAGAACGTGACATCGCAAACAAGCACACAGCACAGCACGGCACAGCAGGGCAATGCGATCTGCACAAGTAGCTCTTGGCATTATCAAATCGCTAGATGCACCAAATCTTGGGCCTCTTCTTTCTGCCCCCCTAGCGGAGCCCTACGCACATATGTATGGAACAGAGGGGACACGCGCAGGCACCATTTTCGTGCGTGGTATATTATAAAAACAAAAATACACTCCAGCTGTGAGATCGAATATTTCGTCGAAACTCATCTTTGCAAGCTGTGTGTGATACTCCGATCGCGCGTATTACGAGTTGTGTGTCCTCATTAAGGATATAGGTCGGCGACCTCCTACCATACCAGGTACAGCAGCAGCAGGGATGCCTCAGTAGTGCTAGTTGAGTAGTGCCGATTGCCGCGGTAGTTCCCGTAAAAGCGCTTGGCACAGATGGGGATAACCAGTACGAGTAGTGGCAGTGTGCCGGGAAGTGCCTGGTTCCGTGGTGGTAGTGCCGGGTGTTTGGCTGACTAATTCCTGCGCTACAGAGAGGGACCCCTGCTACAGCTGTACCGTGTACGGAGCGAACGCCACGTGCTCGGCATCAACCATGCACAACCGTACACCTACGCGTCTTGTAGCCGAAACGCTGTGGCAGAAGGGTATGCGACACCTGCTAAAAACATGCCCCACAGACTACCCCACCATCCGGACCCCAGCGGTGGCGAGCGCACATGCTGACGCGATCGTGCCAGGTGCAGCCAGCACTTGTAGCTGAAGTGCGTTCGTGCGTGGTTGATATACTTAGGAAGTATAGCTAATAGCGTTGGTTGAGCCCCGGTCGAAACCTATACGTACCTGACCAGAAGTGCACTGCGTGCCACTGTAGACGTAATTTTAAGGAGCGTTTTGATATTAATATATATAAAAAAGATCCTTATATTTACATCTCGGGCAGCAAACACGAAGTACTGCTGTGGTCTTGAACATAATTATCGTTTGGTTATCTAAATTTATGATAAAACGTCCATTATATTTTAGTCCAATGGTATTTGTCATGTTGTAGGTACGTCAAGAGCAGTTGTTCCTGTGTTGCCTAAATCACACAAGCTTCTCTTACCAGGAGCTGAGGTAGCGCCAACCACCATCAGCTGGTCTTCGTCCAGGCTTGCGTCCAACTGCAGAAACAGATCTGCCACCGTTGCTGCTGCTGCCGCTTTCGCAGCCTCCTCTGACACACCCTGCCCACCGCCCTCCTTGACACTGCTCGCACCGTCACCGCCATTATCTGCGCCGCAACTAGACGCGGCGCAATTAGAATCAGACGCAGCTGAAATCCTTGCCCAACTAGGGCGTCTCCGCGACGACGGCCTCCTTCTCCTCGTCGATGACGAGGGCCGTGTTTGCCACCCTAGAGCATTGAATTCGACGTCGGCGCCGGTCGCTGCTGTTGTTCCCGTTAAAGACACGAAGGAGCACGTTTGCGGCGACATCCTCGTGATGCACTGATGCAGAGCGACACATGTGGCCGATTGGTGCTCGGCGGAAATTGGCTATCTGTCCCCTGCCCCCTGCTTTTCTGATAGAGGCATTTTACATTAATTCACACATTTACCGCCCCCGCCCCCCCCACCGCACTGCTGCTTTTACTCGTATCTCGTTCGAGCTCGAACCAAGTCATGCCGTGGTAGGGAGCGATAAAACTTGACTCGCGCAGCGCCCCCCTGACGATGCCAGCAGCAAATACCCTACCCGTCTCATTGTTGCACGCGCGGATGATTAGCGGCCAGCAACAACATGTATGCGCCATAAACCTCGAAGCCGAAACACAGAACAGAAAGCCTGTGGGACATACATGGAAAAATCGACGAATCAATTGACGATTACAGCACCGATCCCAGAAAACAAAGCGGGTTTCTGGTTGTTGGCATAGGGGTTAGTTAGTTTACGTTCCGAGTTATGTACGATCAATGAGTTATACGATACGCGCGCAGCAATGTGCCAGCCAGTATGCCGCTTGCGCGTTCATCCGGTTAACAAGGCCGCGCACTGCCACGCATTACGTACATGTGTTTTTCTTTTTTATGGCGTTTTTTGGGCTCCAAAAAGAATAAATGGTTCATCCCACACTTTCCTCCAAGTAGTGAGTACCCAACAGCGTGGGTGCACTTCTACAGAAATTCGTAGAGGGGAAAACCTAAAGTATCTGACGTTTTGATATGTTGTGCAGAATCTGTGTACTACTTGCTGCTGTTGTAGTAGTATACAGATCCATACCCAGGAGTAACCAAGACCGTTCAAATCATCCGGCTCTCTTACCCGCCAAAGTGATCTTTTGGCCACGTGCAGATCTTATCGACCAAGGACTTATCTTCCCTGAATGACGTACATCACAACTACAGTAGGGTTATGATCTGGCAGATGTGTGCGAGATAATGAGCTGTTTGGCGAACGGGGGGACTGGCGGTAGCGCCTGGATAGCTATAACTATTAACTATTAATACGTAACCCCCCCCCCCGAACCGGTAGTTCAACACTCGTTTCTGTAACGCCCACCCCTCGACGCATCCACAACGGCGGGGCACAAGACCGGCCGCCCCAGCCCGTACTTCCCACACTCTTGTCGCCATGAGCTTTCAAAAGCCGCTGAGGCGGCGGCCTCTCCCATTTCGATCTCATGCGAGAAGAGAGCCAATATGGGCGTTGACATCGAAAAGGGAATATTTTTACCGTCATGATAACGAATGTTGGTTGGCGGCACTCTTGTCCCTTTACTGACAGCTGTCAAGTACCTCCCGATAATTAAAACCGTGTTATATTTATCTATGGAAGAGGTTTTAACGGGCCAAAGCTAGACCGTTGGCGACTAAAAACAAGCCGTCTTGATCGTATGTGTAGGAATTTCTGCCAGAAAAAAAATATTGTGTAGATTGCCATCACCAAAAATAGTGTCGCTAAGTTGATGACTATCGACGTGAAAATAGAGGCTAGGTCGAGCGTTCAGTGTACTGGCTTGATAAGTATATATTTGACTTGAGATTTGTCGACAGGCACCAGTATATACTGGACTTCATCAATATACTGGTCGCGATTGTCTTGAATTCAGGGACGTTAGACTATGAGCAAGATTATGTCAACTCTGGTGGACTTTGTCCGGATTGCTCGCCGAGCTGAGCGAAAAGGACCGCGAGACTTCCCAGATGGCGGCGAGTGATATGCGCGGAACGCTGCGAGCGCGTGGCCGCCAGGGTCCTAAGGTGGAAGGGTATCAGTGTCGCGGAAAAAAAACTCGTGGACAAAAAACGCTCCTTTCAAGAAAAAAAAAGCCGCCTGAGGAACATCCAAAAGAAAAACTGAACCCGTAAGGGATTTTAGAATGGATGCGGCAAAAGACCGAATGTGAGAACACAAATCTACAGCAACTAGTTTACGAAACCCGTCCGCTTATGACATATCACAGCTGATTTACGCATCATATACGATAAATACGCTTCCTCGATACCCGCGCAGCTAAATATCACGAAGTAACGAGTACCGCGGCGTGCTGCCAAAGTGGCACCGAATTACTGAGATACCTGCGGTTGCGCAATCACACAATTCTTGAGACCAGCATCCACCGCATGCGAATACGTACTGTTGAAGTCTTCAGACTGAATACGGGGCAGATACGTGCGGTATCGTGTTGTCAGGGCACCGAGAAAGCGACCGCAAAACATCGTAGAACGTGCGCCATGCTGCTCATGCGCACGTGCAACACATGATGGCGCCGTATAGGAGCATACTTACATAACATCACGATACGCACGGGTCCGATGGACACCCGACGAACTAAACACGAGAACTACACACCGCCTCCCCCATCCTTACCCCCCAAAACTCACTGCTGTTTCCGAGCAAAAAAAACGACGTCGAAACCATGCGCAGTCGATGAAGCGCGTTAAAAGCGCGACTGACGCATTTTTGCTATTAATAGTACAGCAGTAGCGGGATGTTTTTTTTTTTTTTTTTCTATCCTCCTTACATGCGGTGGAGGAGCTCCATACCGTTCCAAAAACTGCATTGACGCGTGCTACAATAGAGGTGCACCTCTTTTTTTCTGAGGTTTCCTCAATTTGGGAGCTCAAGAGACCTCCCCCAAAAACTGATTCATGGAGAAAAAAAAAACTGCTATCGGATGGAAAATCCTATGGTCTGGGCACACAACCAAAAATCACGCAGAAAGAAAACGGCCTATTATTTTTTTTTTTCCCCGACGATTTCGGGTTAAGGAGTCCCGTCATTCAGAAAAAAAAATCAGAACAAAAGTGCTACTACCTCTATCGTAGCATTCGTGAATTTTGAGAAAAAAAAAAGGGCAACGGACCCGATTAACGATCCCATGGCCTACTGCTACTACTGCAGGCGCATAGCGAACGTTTCAGTAAAACACAAAACTTGAAGGGCCGTTTCGCAACGCTATTGCGCAGTTTCCAGTTGAGGAAACTCGTTGCATCGTAAAATAGTTTATTTGAAGCCTGCCACGCCTATCGCAGAACGCCTCGAAATTACAAATTCCAGTCGTTATCGAACTCTGCCAAAACCGATCGCTGTCTCGTCGCACAAAATGAGACGCCATGGAAAGCACGACTGATTCCCGTAGGAAAAAGCATGGCCGATCTCCTAAAATTATCAAGTACAGTGCGGTCCGTCTACGTCCGCAACCCGTAGGAAACTCATGGCCGATCTCCTAAAATTATTGAGTGAAGTGTGGCCTGTCTGCGTCTGCAAAGCCCGCCCGCTAGCCCGTCCCCTACCTCCATATGGTAGCATGAAAAAACAAAGAAGAAAGCGCAAGAGTGGCGAACATGTTGTAAGATTTTGCTCGTCGCGCAGTAACCTCGGCGTCTTCTGTGAAACCGGATCACCGTTGAGCGGCGGGCGAAGGACATTGCTCCTTCGAGGTACAGAGTGGCTTCTCTATAGCGCCGGTATTTGCCAGCGGGAGATATCGGCACTTAAGCGGCAACCGATACTACTCCGCGTTCTGCCACTACTGGTTGCTCCCATATGTGCCAAGTGGTTTCACAGGCACCTTAGCGGGCAACCGAAACTGCTCAACCGGCACTATAGAGGGATCTCTACTGTACCCATGACCCCCAAGCCGTCAAAAAGGGTCAGGTTGAACCGTTCTTAGGCGCACATAGTATAACCGAGGCAACAGGACCGCAACATACCCCTAACAAGGCTACCATTCGCCTGCCACTACCTCCAAGAAAGCTCTGACTCCACAACCCTTGACCACTCCCAGCCCTTCCACTCCTCTCCAGCACGGTAGCAGTACTTGGCACACGAAGACGGGCTACATGCACAGGTCTTTTGATGCTCCCCGTTCTCGGCCAGAAATTTGGAACTCTTTGACTGCAATACGGTGTGGCACGCGCGGCGAGAAGACATTACTATTGCTACTGCAGTGGTATACTAGCGTTTCGACCGCTGGGGTGTCACAGCTATTGCCTCTACTCGACGTTTCCTCTTGCGAATACGACGGTTAATTTATTGCTCGCCCCCTTGGGGTGCGAGCACGATTTAAAGCGAGGCGGTTGCAATTATAGCTTCGCAGAAATCCAAGGACGTGGTACTCATCCAGCTCCAGTTGTTTCGGTTAGGAAGCCACCCCGTCGCCCACCCTACGTGGCCTCCAGTCCTGTTGAGCCAAGCACGTGACGAGTCGGGAAAAAGTGCACGGTCTTTAGCGGCTTAGAAGCTGTTTGTAATTTCCCTAGCACACTCCTCTGATACTTGAACAGGCTCTTAGTATTCACCCGAAGACTACACTAACCGCCAATCATGCAACTCATGAAACAACGTGCGACACATCTGCAAGAAAAGTGATTAGATACTTCGTCGCTTTACAGAGTGACGAAAACAGCACATCACCCACGGAACATGAGCACATCTCGCCTGTCCGTTTTCATAAACCGTTGTGTGTTTGACCTCTTTCGCGCGTGCATTTGGTCCTCCTATATCCAAGCAACAGCATCGATAAAACGCTCGAAACAAGCAGCCTTCAAAACCTACCGCGTGAGCAAGACATAGAGGTCCTTTGTCTTCTCCATTTCATTGATCGGCAAACCACCAGCGGTCATGATTGGGTCGTCCATCGCCGACACCGCGAGCATTGGTGTACGCAGGCCCGCCAGCTTCCCCTCCGCTGCCGCGCTCATATCAATATAGTAGTCCGTTACACTCTGTACCGTGCGGGAAAGTAACGGCCGAGCGGATCGCGGGGCGCGAACAAGGGTATGAAAAGGGGCGGCATATCACAACCGTCACGATAGGGGTACGAGGAGCTTTTTCGCCGAAGCATTTTCTGACGGGCTGCGATCCTTAATTACAGAAACTGCCCGATGTCGTCAAATATCAACTGCGTTTTACACACGATGCGTACTACAAGGGGGTCTTTGCCGCGGCGGGTTGACGCCCGCCTGCGGCTCCGCGCATGCCCGTAACGATCGAGGATGTCATGGGCAAACAGAGGCGGTAAAATGCGACATTACGTGCTGCCAAGGGGTTAAAAAAATAAGCACGGTTGAGTGCAGAGAAAGAACGCCGAACATGAAGAAGAACGCACACGCTCCCATTCTTTGTAGCGGTTCGTACAGCAGCAGCACTAAAGACTACTCGTCGTATGGCGGCGGTAGCAGCAGCAGGTGCAGTAGAAGTACATACAACAGAACAGCAGAGGCACTGCCCGTACGTAACAACACATCAACGGCAAGCAGCAGCGGCGGAAGTACAGCGACAAACGGCAACTAGTAGGAGTGCAGTTTTTTTTTTTTTTTTTTTTTTGTCCTCCGGCGGATGGGGAAAAATAAAGCTTTAGCTCACCACACTTCCACGTATTTTCATACGCGTCGTGTGTCGATTTAACTCAGTTGCTTTCGCACCCCAAGCATACACACTTTGTGTGATGGTGCCATAACGTTGCGTAGCAGCAGCCAGCAGCACCCAGGAAAAAAAAAAAACTAGTTCAAGTGCTATTGGTAGTAGGTATACACGCACTCGACAGCTGCATCGTTGTGTCGACACACACCACTTGAAAAAAAAGCGATTAAAAAGCGTCAAACGAAGGGAGATCGAGGGCATGTCGGGGTTCGAACTCTGGCCATCAGACTCGTAGTAAACATGCATGGGACAAAAAGCGCACGTGCTCGTAATATAAAACTGGAACCGACGGGCATGCCAGGATTTGAACCCGAACCGTCAGAATCATGGGTCAAAGTTTCGAAGATTAGGCTGTAGAGTGTCAAATTTGTTATATTATAGGTCCGATTGATATGTATTCCTGCTGCCGGAAAAATAATTTTGCAACAAAATCGATCTCAGCACCACTAGCGAAGGGCACGACGAGACAACGGCCGAGGCCGCCCGCTGGTCAGCAGGGGTCCGTTGACTACTCGGTCCGAAACTCCCTCATCGCGATCTATGGCGAAAAACGCAAATATCTACGCCTAAAAAAAGGTGAGGAGTGCTGAGGGCACACCTCCAACAACATCGTCCTTGTACTTATGACGCCCGACTGCACCTCCGCGCATGTCCGTTATGATCGAGAAGGCCATTGGGAAACAGCGGCTGTTAAGAAAGTGCTGCATCATTGCCGAGAGGGCTGCAACAAAAAAGGGGTCATGGTAAAGTGCAGAGAAAGCACGCCAAAAATCAAGAAAAACACGCACTCGCGTTCTTCATAGCTGTTTGTTATTGTTGCTCTCTCCCCCAGTCAGTCCGCTTCCCGCTGAAACCTCTTGAACGTACTTGATGGAGGTGTCTTTACCAAATGTTAACACTCGTTCGTAATAGAAGCAGTAGCCGCCGCACAACTCTCGTGTGCGTGTAGATTCAACACCAACAACAATAGTAGCAGCGCCAGCACCAGCAGTACGACCAACAGCAAGCAGCAGTCAGAAAAATAAGAATAAATAAAAATATGTTCACTTTGAGCCGGTACATATAGAACAAAAAAACGAGGGAAGCAAAGCAAAAAGAAGCAAACAGAAAGTAACGAGCACGTATTGAGAAGGAGGGAGCAAGGACAACAATGGAGTCCCGTAGATGGAGCTTAAGTGGGAAGTGTTGCACACAGAGGGGACTTAAACTGTGTGCGTAGGCTTCCTTTCGTCTCCGAGGTTTTCTTCCTCAGGGAATGTTGCGAACGATAACGTTGCAAATTATCTGCACATTGTCGGATGGCAAGCACCATAATACAAATATCGGACACACGAGACAAACCGACGCTCGAACCGTAGGGGAAGAAAACCAAAACAACTAAAAAAGAAAACTGCCAAAAAGAAGAAGAGCGCGTTCAGCACGTGGCTCGAACACGCGACTTGTGCAAATAAACAGTCCGTGTCTAACCGTCGAATTGCCGTCGATGGCTCGTGTTTGGGAGCGACTTTTGTGCTTTAATACATACGTCTACGCACTTGACATTCCGGAGAAAGCAGTTTAGTCAAAAAGGTGATTTGATTTAGCAGGGGCCATCATGACCCGAAGCGAGAACGGCCGAGGCCACCCCCGGCAGAGTCGGGAGGGAGGCACGTCCCGGAATCAGCGCGCCGAGAGGTGGACCTCAGCTTGAGTTATTCGAAGACGGCTCGAACCCTGGCCTGAAACTGACCCTCCGGCTGATCTCGTGCAACCTACGCGTAATCCTTCTCGTATTTATACCTCGGCCATGGTATTTTTCGATCGCGTTGCACTTTCATATTTTCTCAAAGTCAGTGTTAAAGTGAGATATAGAGCTCTTTTACCTCAGAAAAAACAGGTGTATCCGCTACCGTAGCAAGCATGGCATGGAGAAGTGGAGGCAATACGTCAGCGGTGCGGGATCAGAGGGTCGCAACTCGGAGGGTCATGCGTCGCATGCCTCGGTCGGAGTAAAAACGCAGAACTCACAGCGTATCCGTTGTACGGGGCCACCATGTGCGTGTCGAAGTCTAGAACGTCCCCGGACCTCTCGACATCGGAAAGATTTAGCCCCCTGCATTAACAATGTACATTTTGCAGCGCAAGGTAGGGCAAGCCGCGGGGCCTGAATGTGTGTGATGAGTCGTCTAAATGTGGTCACAGCAGGAGGGGGTGGAGTGCGATGGAGACACGGTAACCTTGCGAAATAAACCACAAAAATCACACCCCTTTTTACCACCGCAAAAATGAGCCAACTCTAATGCCTAGATATTTGTCCCCAGTGAGAAGGGTGCAGCTCCTACGGAGGTTAACAACTAACCCGCAAAGGCGACGCTTTCCTATTAAGACTGCAGATGAACACAGACGCCTTTTGGGTTTGAGACTTGCGCAATTATGGGCTCGAGCTATCACTTGCAATCCCCTAACCCCCCACACTGGACTCACAGACGTCTAACACACGGCGTGAAAACACCAGTGGTGGAGGGTAGACGTTACTGGCCAGCCGCACCTTGCCAAAATCTTCCGCGTTTGATTAACCACGAAGTTTTCCTTGAGGCTCCTGGCAAGCAGTGGCTGCCACAAGCGCTGGCTGTGCCAAAACGTCATATTTGTCCTGGGTTTCGTCACACGCGAGCGAGAGGGTTTTAGCGCACTCAGCAAACAATCTTCCAGCGTTGCACGGTGGAAGCCGTGCAAGATGTAGAGCAGTACAGCCGTTGTCGCATTGTCAAAAGTGTAGCCGGCCACACAGTCTGGGTACGCCTGGTTTCGGCAGGACCTTACACTGTTGTAGGAGCGGTATAGCTTGCGCGTGAAGAGAAAGTCAAACAAGTCTGGAACTGCGCGTACATTCCTACTAAGCTTGCCCTTCTCTTGGGTCAACGCAAGCACTGGGGACGGTATCCGGTATTCTTCTGAGCACCGGCTAAACGTGCACCCACATAAATCGGAAGGGGACGCTGGTTTCGACGCTCCCGGACCGGGTACAAACGATGTAATCTGAACCCACTGAGTGCCTTCTGGCCTTTTCTGAAGACCCCCAATCGGCGCCCTCCCTCTAAAACGACCAACCAGGGGCCGAGCTTAACACTACAACAGACGACACTTCATGCAGGAAAATATATCTGGCCCACCCACACGCTTTCCATCTCCCGTTGTCATTCCTGCGACATCTCTTAACACAGCAGTACAGTACACTAGTACCTCGAATCGAAGCTCCCCGACATGGAAACACAGCAGCTGAGGCCACTATTGTCTCCGGAGAGTGCGGCGTAATTAGAGGCCACAATGCCTCCCATGGAGTATCCCACCATGGCCAACGGTGTTTCCGCGGGCAGGGTCTTGCGAAGGACCCTCACGCTGTACCTCACGTCGGAGGTCCTCGCGCCGTGGAAGAGACCTGCCAAACATGTTTCAGCATAATAACGCGCGCCGTATGTATCGTCCGCGGCGATGACAAGAACATGATTTCTCTGGAAAACAAGCGCTGGTAGCGAAAAACAGCTACGTAAAACGAGGAACCAGACGCCCAGGAAGAGCAGTCGAGCCGCCGAAGACGTTAGCTTTCTTATTACCGTCCGGAAACTACATAATCACGCAGGACAACACCAGTGAGACTCTCTGCGCACTTTTAAGTGCGCCTCTCTGCGCACATGGGATGAACCACAGCACCACCTGCGGTACAGAAACAGAAACTACGAAGTACGTCCAGCTGTCGCGAACAGCACGTTTTTCAGTGCAACGCAACATTGAGATAACTTTACGAACAAACAGATGGCAATCAGATCTCACTTTGTGCCAAGTAACAGCCCAAGGTGCAATATACCGGCCAAACGATCTAACTCAGCAAACTTGAAAGCACGGTTGCACTTGGGGACCTTCGCCCCTCCCCACCTCCCCCGTTCCCCCCCGGATCCATGCAACCTACGAACTAACAGACGACGCCGCCTTTACTCACTGGGTCCGTGGACGGGAGTGTTCATGCAGCCCCGAGCAATCATGACGCATACGCCACAACCCCTCTCGAGAGCATGCGCCACGAAGTCGAGGACGTACGGCTGCCAAAAGGGTCGTCAAAATACATACAGGCACCCCCAACGAGCAACGGTGTTGGTTGATGGTCTAGATTTGGCCCGCCAAGGACTTTGTGTTACACATCATACATTACTGTTAATGCAGGAGGGTCCTTGACGGCTGTCAGTCACGGGGCAAGAACACCGACAACCCTCTTTGCCGAGGAACGCTCATTCAGAATGATATTCCGTAGGCGAGAGGAATTGTGGCGTTCTTTGTCGCCAAAAAGCATGGCCGCTCATCAATCGGACGGTAGAGGTCGACGACGCAGTGCTATTTGGACGAGCTGTTCCACGTTATGTCCTTCGGCCGCAAAATCAAGACAATGAATCTGGCCGTGGAGGGCAGGTAGTCGGGGAGATGGCGGTACGTGGTCGTCGGTGTCCGCTTCCACTGCAGCAACGAATGTTCGTACAACTGCTGGGGTGGCGTACTGCAGCAGCTGCGATACAGCGCAAACAGACTCTGAGTTGATCGTTGGCCGACATCTTAAAGCACCTTGCGCTTGCGACCCCCCTCGTAGGATGCCGTGCAACGTTCACTAAACAGAATACCGGTGGTGTACAATGGACAGCAATGGGCAAACAATTTACGCTCCTCACTACCCGTCAATTGGCCCGGGCAGAACTTCCACCGCCGGGACCAACAGTAAGTCAAGCCACACCACACCATCTTCGTGCTCAGCATTGCAAAACACCACTGCTCACACCCGTACCTCAGCCGACCCGCCGTTGAGCCCGTGAAGCACGATGTAGAATGGCTTCGTAGGGTCCAGCCCGGTCTTCGGCAGAGCAACGTCGAGCGCCACCGCCTCATGAGAGACGCCAAAAACACCGCGTCCTCCATTTGAGCCCGGGGGCAGAGGATCTTCGTCCCCGATTAGCGTGGAGCCATCGAAGGTGTCGTCGACAACATCTTTATCCCCGGAAAAGTCATGATTGCCTCCCGTTTTCTTCGTGTCGTCAGCGGGAACGGTAAGCCAGCGCCGCGTGTACTCCACCGCGGGGACGCGAAACGCGAGAAATGGGTACATGGTTGCTATGTCGCCGCCTATGATCCACGGTGTGCCTGCAAGCAAGCAAGGGTCGGGCCGCGGGCAGGGGCGTTGCCGGACATTGGTGAAGCAAGAACGACGAAGGCTACTCGTTTCTCCTGCTGCACGCGAGATATGAGCGCGAGGTCACCCATCGCCCCCGACGAATGAGAGACGCGACAAAGCTGAAAAAACCAACGTGCAAACCTCTTTCCCTGACACTGCAAGGAACGCCGCAAGATTAAAAACGAGCCGCGCTCTACCAGCCAACATGCTGCGTACGAAAACCCTATATCGTAGCGCCTGTCGGCAAAGGTACGGAGATAAATCAGCAAATAGCCACGACGACTTCATCAAGCAGTAGCTACTACTACCGCGACTACAACAGTTGAGCCTACAGCGGTAGCGATACCTTTGTAGTATGGAAATCGCAGCGCAGGTACCATCGAAACTACCGCGTCGGTTCGCGCGGAGCGGTGACAGTGCAGTCCCGGTGGTAGAGGTGGCATGTGTCCCAGGAACATCTGCCCAAACCTCTCGTCGAACAAACACAGGTAAGCCAAGAGAGCCGCCCCCACGGCGGCGCAGTAGATGTTCGCGAACCTAGTCACAGCGATCGTTCATCAGTAATGTTCGTGTTAGGAGTGGGGTTGGGGTTGTCTCAAGGAAAGGGACTTCTCCGTTTCGTTCAGGTTAATCGCTCCAGGCAAGCGGATCATCACACACTTACACCTGACTAGCCCCTTAAGAACTGTGCACACGTTTATAGGGGTAGCCGCTTGGAATTGGTGTGAGATACATTTCTCAGCAGTGAAAAGGGTGAAGGAAAGGACAGAGCTCAGGCTCAACAAGAGGATTCTCCTAAATCAGGCAGACGTCACTTAAAAACGGCAGCAGTACGTACATACAGAACCTCGAGAGTCACAAACAGCAATGCGCCGGCGCAGGCTGGGTTTGCTACTTGGGAAACGGATGTGGTAACACCGATTTCAGTATAATCGCGTTTGGAAATTCTTGGTTCCCTATGATGACAACATCAGTCTCAGTCGACCTGTCTTTGTATATGTACGATACTCGTTTGGTGTACTCATACTGGAGAAGGCACGGCCTAGACGAGCGCAATCAGGTGATATATTACATATTTCGTGTACACGTACCGGAGCAGGCAAGACCTAGACGGCAGCAAACAGGTAAAATATTCTTACATAAGCATGGAACATTCTACCCAACGCGGATTCGTTTCAAGAAAAAAAAGCCAGCAAGCACAAAGCGAGCTCGAAAAAAACACCAGTACATAGTCTACACCTTTTCAGTTATGCGTTTTAAGCTTGAATCAGATTTCTTGAAAGGTTCTCTTCGACTGCAGGGTCGATGGGGCCTGTCCTGTAACCACACATTATATTTATGGGGACGAGCTAATGCGAGAACAATAACACCGACGATGACAACAGCAGCAGCAGCAACAACAACGCCACTAACACCACTAACATCACGACCACCAACACCAACAGCGACAACAGCAGCAGCAACAGCACCAACACCAACACCAACGATAACACGGACACCAACAACACCAGCAACAAAAACATCAACACCACCACCACCACCACCAACAAAAACACCAATAATAAGAATACAAACAACAGCAACAGCAGCAACACCAACAGCACCACCAACAACAGCAACAGCAACAACACAAACATCAGCAACACTAACACCACTGACAAAACCAGCAACAACAACAAAAGCAACAACAACGACAACAACAGCAGCAACAACAGCAATGCCAACAGCAACAGCAACAACAACAGCAACAACAACAACAACAACAACAACAACAACAACAACAACAACAACAAACAGCAACCTTCCTTCTCCTCACCCCAGCCCAGTCGCCACCAGCATGCCGACCGCCGCATACGGGCGGAGCAGGTGTACCGTTAGCTGCACAATGCTGGCCAAGACCGGATACAGAGCTGCCCAGGAATTCACAGTGAAACAGGGACCATCCTCGCTGCGGCAGTTAGATGCAGAGACGCGCAAGCACGGCAAGATGAGATTCAAACATTGAAAAGCTTCACTGGGTGACGATTCATACAAGCCTTAGCTGTTGGGTCAGTACATCACATGACACATGACTGTAGATGGTGGGTAGTGTTCGTACAACAGCCAAGAAACCATCGTCAAGAGGATTGAGGGGCAACATTCACTGCAACATCAGGGTTAGGCAGTACTTCTATATTACATCATACAAAGATCGTAGGGTTATGTACGTTCACCAGTCTTGTATCTGGTACACTCGTACCGTATGTACTCGTACCGTCCCACGGGCATCATCCACGTGCACGAGCAGATAACTTGGTGAGCGGGATCGAGTTGACGCAACGCTCATTGTAGCCCATTGATCCAAAATGCTTAAGGTGGAGGTAAGGATTGAGGCTTCAGTCGGCTCGACAACGATTCGGCTTATGATAGAGGGACGAACGTACGTGTTGCTTTGTAGCCATGGGCATTACAAGGCATTGCCTGCGCGCGGTACATGATGGCAGGAGTGATCGGCGCAGCTGGTATACTGAATGAAGCAGGTGCCAACTCTACTATGACGAAAATTGAACGACAGCTGTCGACGAACAATCAGCATTATGCTGGGTTTAAGGCCAAAACAACCAATGTACCGTATAACACGGAAGAAAGCATCCCCCCATTACATGATACCCCCGGCCACATGAGCACACCCGGCGATATATTTCTTTTGGATGGTTTTTCGATTTTGGAAGTGCGGTGAGCTTAAACTTTATTTTTCCCCATCCGCCGGTCGGAGGATTAAAGAAAGAAAAACCTTTTTCGACAGTCACTCTATCACCGGGGGTAGGTTGCATACTGCACCTCATACGGAGATGTGCCTGAAAACAGCGTTGAACTCCAAACTTATCACACCACTTGGTGGATACTATTCAACCACCCACAACACGCACCGGTACGGACACCAGCTTGGAGGCAACGTCGTTGCTCCATCAAACCGGGCCGATCGAGTCTGCGGCCCCGACCCCACTGGTACCTGCTGCTCCCACGCCCCGAGCAACAACCACGCCGTTTTTTTCCGGGATAAGCCCGTTCACGGTACCGGTACTGGTACTACCGGTACCCCATCTGCTACTCCTCCTCCTCCTACTGCTGTTCCCCAAGCCTCGACAACCGGTGCCCGTACCTGAGGTAGTTGCGTGGAAGTTGACGGAACTTGTCGCGGAACGTTGCATGTACCGGTATCTAAAAAAAAACAGGGCGCACTGCTACGTTGCATTTATTGTTTTGGGCGTCGGCTAGAACAAAAAAAATCATACCAGGTAAGATATATAGGACTAAACTACAGCAGAAATTCAGCGGGGCACGGGTCTCTGAGGTGCAATCCTTGGGAGTTTTCACATCATTGAATGCCTATGGTACCGGCAGCCCAGGCATGCGGTCATTAGGGCTCCGGCATCTGTGTCAAGCGCAACATGAGCTGGAAGGCGTGTTGCGCTCACGCACCGCAGGCGTGTAGTCCCCTCGGAGGGCCGTCGGAGGCAAACGACAATTGCATAGGCACACGCCGAAAATCGTTTCATAACGTGAATTTTGACACCTAAAACATTAGACTAGTCTAGACTATGAAAATATTTTAAGGACGTCAGCCGTGAGTTCGACGAATTTTGGGTCAATGCAATACTCATCTTTGCAAGCTGCGTTGTTGGTACTTGAAATGCACTATGTGTGTGAGATTTTTCTTTTAATGGGAGGGGTCCTATTCTTTCGTTTAAAAAAGTATACTCCGGAGTGTATTCTGTTATTTTGTTCGCCTAGACTAGAGCGGAAACAACAACGGTATCTCAATTACCGTTTCCGCCCCCGGCGCCTACAAAGCTAGTCAATGCCTTGCCAGTAGCGTTCTCCGGAATCCCAGCAAGGCGGAGATCCTTAGCTGTCATCTGCAGGTTCAAGTGTGGGTCTTAGCACCACTAGCTTTGCGTGGTAACGCGGAAAAATAAAATTTGTTGTAGTCTCGCGTGTTCGTACACCCCTTCCTTGTTACCGTATTCCGGCCCACCCCCGTTTTTGTCGAGCCCCGTGCTATTAGTCTAGTCTAGTCTAACATCACAACCTCTCGTTTATCACACCGTCAGCAATCTGGACGAACTCGCTCCTAAGCAATCATGGACACCGTTAGCACAATCCCTTGTTGTCAATCCTCTCGTTACCAACCCCCCCTAGCTCCGGGGCTTCCGTGCATGTTGCCTATCGTCGGGGACGCGTTGCATATCACCCCCCCCCTCAACAGCACAGCCGGTGATTGTATTTGTAAAGGTCAAAAGCGTTGTCACTGGGGGCTGCTTTCTTCCGTGTTCTATTGTACCAGCCAGGTACGTACCAGGTACCTGGTACCTGGTTCCTGGTATCATAGAAGGTGGAATACGGCGAAAATAGGCGAACAGGACATGGCCGCCGACCCAAGCCAGAAATCGCCTGCTACCTGCTACGAGCAGATGCACTCACGTACCTGATGCCAGGAACTGGTATGAAGTGTGTGATTCGCGATGCGCACTCTTAACGCGACTGCTATTTTTGCGGCGGGATTTCATGGAACACTGCTGCTGTGGACTCACGTGTCCTGATTTTGACCTAGCTCGTGAGGGTAGATTGAGCTCGTGAAGGAGTCAAGGCGGCCCATGAAGGCGTAGCTCGCGGAGCATGGCACCGCGGCTCCTCCATTTCCCCCCATTTCGGCAAACCGCAGTGCTCTCTGACCCGGTTGTGCGTGTTTGCCCCCAGCCACCAGCCTTTGAGCTTGATTGCTCTCCGTCCCAGCCTGCGTCACTGATTGGCTGGGCTAATCTGGCCGCCACCCAGTAAAAATAAAATAAAATACAAGTTCGTACGTTCGTACAACCACCCATCGGTTGTACTCACAGCTGACAGTTTGTCCTAAAAAACCTGTATAGTAGAAAAATGGAAAAACGCACGAAGCACGATATCTGAAGATATCGAGTATCTGTGCGCCAGTCCAGCCCCTTCGCAGTTTGCCACATGGTTTAGCACCGGTCAGAGCCACTTTCCCCCTTGTGAGAACGGTGGCTATATTACTTGTTGTCGCCGCCGTAAAAGCAGTTGCTCAACATGGCATCAGCAAACGTGATGTGGGGTGTGCTGTGGAGTTTTAGAGCACGACGATGCACGATATGTTTCTCCTCGTCGAGGAGAAACACACATACCAGTAAATACTCCGTACATACTTGTACCGATAGTCAGCTAGCGTTGGGCTGCGAAAGCAACTGAGTTAAATCGACACACGACGCGTATGAAAATACGCGGAAGTGTGGTGAGCTAAAGCTTTATTTTTCCCCATCCGCCGGAGGATAAAAAAAAAAAAAAAAAGTAGAGAGGATTTTTTCAGTTCTTGTTCTCCACCTTGTTCAAATATCTAGACTATAGACTAGTTCTATATATCGTGCACGACGTCACCATTTACACCAGGTATCATCCCAGTGAATCATTCACGTGGCATCGTTGTACAAACGCCCACTGCTTGCCTCTGCTGCTTTGCTCCCTCATAACGACACAACTCAGTCGTCTGGTAGGTAATATGTACCTGTCTGGTAGTCTATAGTCTAATAAGGCCACACAGTCAGAGACATAATACCTGTGGCACATATCATATCATAACCGTACCTACGAAGGACGTTAAATGTACGCTGCGGTGTACTCGCGGTATGTTGTTGCAGGCTCTCGAGCTCTGCGTCGTAGAAGAAGAGCTGCTACACATTGTTAATCATCTATCTGCAAACAACAAACGATGTACGTAACAGCATCACTGCGGTGTACTCGCAGCATGTTGTTGCAGGCTCACGAGCTCCGCGTCGTAGAAGAGCCGCTATTATTAATACACATTTTTAATCATCTGCAAACAGCAAATGATGAACGTAACATCACACCACGCACTGTTGACGCTCTCCCCGTGACATATGTCTCCGTCGCGGCTTCAAGAGCTTCAGAAATTATTAAAGATAGATGCAGAGAACCGACCCACGTGTGTTTTACTCCATTTTTAAGCTGTAAGGTGATCCAATAGCGGCTCAGAGGAGAAAAGGCCCGAGGCACATGAAGTGCTGGCATTTAATACTTGGTAGAGCACGCGGGTGTACTGCAGTGCCGTGGAACCATTTTGTTCAGCGTCTGGCACAGATAATAAAGGGTCATACTGAGCAAATCTGACGGCCTGTCTCGATGGTGCGTGTCCGCCCCAGGGTTGCAGGTGGGGCTGTTCAAGCAACAGCACCATTGATTGATCGGCCGGGTCCTCTTTGAGACGGATCGAAAAACACAGATGCTTTTGTCCTAAACCGGCGTGATGCCTTGCATAGGATCTTCCCCACTCTGTTCTCGCGCGACTAGGCACGGATGCACATTAAGTTACTTTTTGGCGGACTTCCGTTGGTGTTGCCACAGGCTACCGTGGACATCAGCAGGTGTCCACGGCAAATGCCACGGTTGCAACCACGGCACGCGCCACGGTTCTGTCAGTGGCAAACTCCGTCTTACCAAGGACGGAAACCCACGGAAGTTCGCGGCACTTTCCACGGCAATTTCCGCGAAAAATGCCGTGGCAATGTCCACGGCCATCCGTGGCCATTGCCACGGCAATGCGGCAATCACCACCGAAGTCCGCGGCAGTTGACACGGCAGTTTCTGCGGACGTTCAAGCCCAGCAATTTCCACGGCCAACCGCGACCGTCCGCGGCCATTGCCACGGCAATTCTCCGATACGCGGCGATCACCACAGAAGTCCGCGCGGCAATGACCACAGCACGCGCCGCGGTTCTGTCCGTGGCAAACTCCGTCGTACCAACCACGCCCACGGAAGTCCACGGCAATTGCCATGGCAGTTTTCGCGGAAGCTGCCGTGGCGCGGAGGTCCGTTTGGATTTGGGTAAGGGTTAGGGTTAGTTCCATGGTTTTGAAAAACATAATAATGTAAGACACCCACAATGATGCACATTATTGACATATCCAACCATTTTACCCCAGTGATGTCATTAGGGGGCACTTCGACCGGTATTATTTCGTATGGGTTAGGGTTAGGGTCAGTTCCATGGCTTTGCAAAACGCCATATATAATGGTTTTGAAACACACCGTACATAATGGTTTCGAAAAGCACAATGTTTTTTTTTTCGTATGGGTTAGGGTTAGGGTTGGTTCCATGGCTTTGAAAAACACCACACATGATGATTTCGAAAAACACCGTACATAATGGTTTTGGAAAGCACAACTATGTGAGACACCCTCCGCGGAAGTCCGTGGCAATTTCCACGGCAGTTTACGCGGACGTCCAGCCACAGCAATTTCCACGGCAATCCGCGGCCGTCCGCGGCCGTAGCCGTGAGTCTTGCCGTGAGTGGCCGCGGGCGCGGCCGTGGGTCTTGCCGTGGGTGTTTTCGTGGATCTATCCGTCGATGCCCGCGGACGTTTCCGTGGACGAGTCCGCGGGCGTGTCCATGGGTGTGTCCGTGGGCGTTGCCGTGGGTGCTTCCGCGGGCGTTTCTGTGGGTGACCGCGGCTTGCCGTGGTATGCCGTGGGTGTTGCCGTGGAGATTGCCGCGGAGATTGCCGTGGACCTTGCCGTGGAGATTGCCGTGGAAATTGCCATGACTAGCGCCATCGGTCTCCACGGTGTTAGTTCTGCCACTTGCCGGGGTATTGCGTGGAAGCCCGTGGAATGTCCGTGAAAACCCGTGGAAGGTCCGCCGTAGCCCGTGGAGTGTCCGCGGTTATCCGTGGACATGGCCGTGGAATGCCGGGGAGGTCCGTGGACACAGCCGCGGTGCTCCGCCAAAAATGCAAATAATAATGTGCATCTCTCCTCAGAGCCTTCTCATCATGTTCTATCTTTCTTCGTCAACCACCACTTGCGCGTTTTTGCTTGATCAGCTTCGCTATTCTGCTCTTACACCTGCACACTATAGATGCATAGTCTACACATTTTGTCCTTCTCACTACATATTTCCTGCTTTCCTCTTCTGCAGAACCACAGGAACCAATCGTGAAATCAAGCGCCGGAAGCCCGACCACGTCCAATCTACACTCACCCGAAACAGCTGCCTCCTTGCCTTCCGCCGGCTGCCCTCAGGTTCGTTTATTCAATTGTACACTCTGCCAAAAACAATGCTTGCAACTTCGAATCGTCGCGTATCCAGCGGTGTGTACAAGCTGCACCCTGGCTGTCCGAATGCATGTCGTTAGTACTGCTGTAATCGCCTTGCGCAGTACCGAGTAACGCGAAAGAAAGTACACCCACCCCCTGTAATACCAAATTCGCGCCCGATATATTATTAGTCTATCGGGTTTGTTTTCGCAGGGTGGGGGGTGTGATATCTAACCTATCCCGGGTGATAACCAAACATGCGCAGTTGTCCCGCAACTAGGATGCGTGGTGACGAGGGTGTGTGTGGTAACGAGCTCTCCCACGAGTATATTCCGGCCAGATGCTGCGTTGCCAATGTTTTTAGGAACATGGAAGGACCCCGGCGATATTACATGGTGCCAATTTTACAACTACATGTCTCCTGCCTCTAAAAGTAAAGCGTCTTACCCTTTGAGTAGCGTTACTTCTCTGTGTGTGTTCTTCACATTAAAAACAGATATTTCCACCCATCTACATAAGTCATGACCAGTGTCCTCCTACAGAGACGACCTCTCTCTGCGTGCACAAACTACGAGACAGAGATACACATTGATTGCAAGTACAGCAATGTGATTTGGCGATGTAATGAACCACTAAGAACAAGGGGAAATAAACACGCGCATGCCAGCACACCAGGCTGTTAGCAACAAAAATGAAAACCAAAAGGAAAAAAGGAAACGATAATAAGAAACAAGAAAAAAAATTAGAAGAAAGTGGAAAACAGGACGGCATGAAAAAGTGAGAAAAGTACAACCGCCAGCCAGCAGCAACAACAACAGCATTGCTGCAGCAGTAGTAGTAGTGGTAGTATTATCATACGTACTATGCTACGTTACATGCTGTGCTTTTGTGACTTACCTTTTATTCCAACCGCACCTACCTTCAATGCCATATATTATAAAAATTAAAATACACTCATATATATACTATATTCACATGTTTCATGTTGCTTTTTCTTCACCGTTTTGTTTTCCGTTCTCGCTTTCTTTGCAATCTTGCCTGCCTCCAAGCGGATGGAACACAGGCCATTTTTTGTTGAACAGGGCCTGAAGGGCTAGCTCTAGCGGCGAAAATGCGAGTCGACCAAACACAAGCGTTCAAAAGGTGACGAATGGTCAGGCGTTTTCGTTTGGAAAAAAAAGTCGATATTAATGTCATAGCAATCATATTTGTTTGTGAACGAGACGTTCTGAAAATAGTTTCTGGTGGCATATATATATTTTCCACGCACGAATTGACCTGCCCCACCCGTCCCCTCCCCCCCCCTCCCCCCCTCCCGCCCCCCTCTTGATCAAACCCAGGCCCCTACGTCCTCTAAAACTCCGCCCTCCCCTCACCGGTTATTCGACTTACAGGATTCACTTGATAAACTGATGCATTTCCTTCCACAGCTGTCAGATTTTGTCCCCCTCAGAAACGGGTTTTATAGTTTCCGCGCACAGACTGACTAACATAACCCTGTTGACCCTGATAGCTACGCTGTAGTTGCAAGGGGAGTCGCCGACCTATATCCTTAATGAGGACACACAACCCGTAATACGCGCGATCGAAGTATCACACACACAGCTTGCAAAGATGAGTTTGGACAAAAATTCTCGATCTCACAGCTTGAGTGTATTTTCTTTTTAAAATATTTCAGGCAGCAGCCCAAATGCGGGCGGCGCAGGGTAATGAAGGGTGCGAGGCCCCCGTGTGCAGTATTTCCGCGTACTACATACTTACGCACCCGTAGTTACGAACGTAATAATGTACAAGACAGCAGCAGTTAATTACATTCCGTTTTCTTGTCCGATGAGGAGGCAGCAAAAATGGACATACATGCCGTGTTCAGACCGTACATTCATCTGCAATTCAAATCATGCCTCACAACTAAGAATAAACAACGCCGAAAATCATGCTAAACATGGGAGGTGAACAGAAACAACGAACGTTACTGAGTCAATATCACGCTGAAATGCAATTCTTACACGGCACAACTTTCATGTGATGTATATCCACCTCGTATCCCTACTGCTTGGGTAGAAAGAGCTGGTCGTCAGCTTTATCCCCAATCGTGTAATGCATATCTGTCGCGTTGAACCTCCCACAGCTCATCACATACATGTCACCCGCCAATATATCGGGATCCGACGATCGCACTGATGGACCGGTATTCACGGTTGAGTGAGTTTCCCAATCCTTTGCCCAGATCTGAAGCAACACCTACTACTTTGTCCACATCCATGTATTCTATAAGCAGATTAAGTATACATGTATAAAACCTACTCGTAAACTTTCAATTCAAGGCTTCAATCCTAGCCTCGCTCAGTATTTGCACAACCCACACCGCTTTAGCAAAATAATGTATACATACATAGTCAACTATGAACAGTAACGGTATTATAAGTGTATTGTGATACCGCTATATAACCCATAGTTGTCAAGGATGGTTATTGCACGTTTATCCTCAGGGATAAATATGCATTCAACCATACTTGACAAAAGTCGCGAGGGGGAACGTTAAAATTCCCAAAATTTCCTCGCACCTTCGTTCTTAGCCCCCCGAAAAAGTTTTATCGGCGTACACAAATACGTTCTACAGACATGCGTAGCAAGCCCCCATAAAACTTCCCCCCCACATAAAATGGTGAAAGACCACCATAAAACAACACGTATTCGAAAATACCACTCTGAAACAACACGTCAACGAAGTCTAGAAAATCAACCAAAACATGCACATGTAACAACAACCACTCGGATACATAATTTTCAAATCATAAGGATGTTCGCACACTAAAACCACATATACGTTCACATACGAAATCCAGTCAAAAGATGGAACCCATACACCCTGGGTTCCCAAACTGAGGTCCCTCTGCCTCAAAAATATCACATAGTCTACATATAGCTTTTTACACAAACCTAAAATGCGTTAAAATTGCTCGTTGCTTAATAACAGGTTTATCGAGAACGCAAGAACAAACATACCGAGAGCCGGGATAATCACAGCAGCGCAACTCATTAGAGCATTCGCCAATCACACCACCTCCTTACAATTGGTTTTGGGCATCAGCAAACTAGGCCCAACGCATGCCCGTAGTGTCTTAGGTGGAGTGAGGAGTGGTAATAAAAACCAAGTGCGATGCTCGATAACCTCATCCTGACCGTCGGTATACTGAGCAATCTTCGGGCCGCGTCTCCTCTGTATCAGGTGTGTGAAGAATTTTCATTTGTCATTTTCAATAAAGCGGTCGCCTTGGCATATGCTACCTGGTGTGATATAGAGGAAAGGAACACCGCTCAGCGATCATCCACTACACGCTAGGGCATGTTTTCGTGAGCACCAATAACACGAGCATCAGACGTGGACGCGGCATCTACAGGGCCACAACATCTTCGACGGCATGGAAAATACAGGGCGTATAACCGTACATTAGATCATAATAACGTGAAAAGAAAGTACAGGCAGATATGTTAAAATTGCGGTAGAACACACTACCAACCTATTACGCAGGGTATTTCGTGCTTACCTGCCGTCTGCATGATCGCCTGACAACCCCTGCCAAACGAAGTAGCATATGCCTAACGAAGTAATGTAATTGAGCGCGGGTGCATCACGCGTTCCTTTCAAAACCTTGACGATTCGCACTTTCCCCCGTCGTGCTCAATGGTGGTGACATGGCATGACCACACCACCTTGCTTGTCGTGTTTTGCAGTGTGTATCTCTGTCTTATAATTAGCGACCTCAGGGCCCCACATCGGCACGGCAATATCATGGTAACTAAATGGTTGCACCTATCGATAGAAATGTTCTATCTTGCGATCCATGCAAAATAACACACCACGAAGCTATAACACATTGTATACAACACCTAAAAATACTTTTGTATACCACACCTAAATCAAATCTGCTAGAATAATGAACAATACCACGCAGGTGATATAATATCATTACGTTTTTAGCCATCCATGCCGTAGATCCAATCCTCCTCCCCCCCCCCCCCCCCCCTCCGCCCCCTCCTTCCCCACCACCCGCACGATCGCCTAGACCTAGCATCGCCTAGACCTAGCACGTTTAGTAAAGTTCCTCCCAGATAAACATTCATGCAACCTTAAGGGGTTTGATCCCTCCCCCCCCCTTCGTTTTGTTCTCTCCCGCCGCCCCACCAAAAAAAAAAATCTGCCAGAGTAATAAACACTACCAGGCAGTTGATAGTATCACCTCATTACCTTTTTAGCCATCCATGCCGTACCTCTAATGCATACCCCCCCCGCCCCCAACGCCCCCTCCTTCCCCACCACCCGCACCATCACCTAGACCTAGCACCACGCGAATAGCAAGCTCCTAACTGATATACATCTATGCAACCTAAAGCTGCTGGAAATTCCCCTCCTCCCCCCCTCCCCCCCCGCTTTGAACACTCCGCCCTTTCCTCACTGGTTGTACAACTGACAGGAAATACATGACAAACTGATGCATTCCTTCTACAACCGTCAGATTTGTCCCCTTAAAGGATTTATAGTTTCCACGCACCGATTGAGTAGTCCCCCCCCCCCCCGCGCTCGCTCTTATTCAAGCACCCCACCTAAAATCAAAATATGTCAGAGTAATAAACACTACCACGCAGTTGATATCACCTCATTACCTTTTTAGCCATCCATGCCGTACCTCTAATTCATAACCCCCCCTCCCCCCGCCCCAACGCCCCCTCTTTCCCCACCACCCGCACCATCGCCTAGACCTAGCACCACGCGTATAGCAAGCTCCTACATCTATGCGACCTAAAGCTGTCGGAATTCCCCCCCCGCTCCCTCTTGTTCAAACCCAGGACCACACGCCCTTAAAACCTCCGCCCTCCCCTCACCGGTTATACGACTTACAGGATACACTTGATAAACTGACGCCTTTCCTTCCACAGCTGTCACATTTTGTCCCCCTCAAAAACGGGTTTTATAGTTTCCGCGCACAGACTGATTAACACCACCCTGTTGACCCTGGTACAAGCTACAATGTAGTTGCAAGGGGAGTCGCCGACCTCTATCCTTAACTAGGGCACACATCCAGTAGTACGCGCGATCGGAGTACCGCACACAGCTTGCGAAGATGAGTTTCGACAAAATCTTCGACCTCACAGATAGAGTGTATTGTTTTTTTCATGATATTGAAATAAAAATACACGCTCCAGCTGTGAGATCGAAGATTTCGTCGAAACTCATCTTTGCAAGCTGTGTGTGATACTCTGATCCAGCGTATTACTGGGTGTGTGTCCTCACAAGGATATAGGTCGGCGACTCTTTTTGTTCGTGATAGCGGCATGTATGTATCAACTGTACTGCGGCGAAACTCTGATTGGTTGGTTTGAATAGCAGAACTGGTGATTGTATGTTGTTGTACCAGAATACTCTTCTTGTGGTGCTACGGTACTTCGGTAGATTGTACATGTGCACGAGTTATACATCGGACCGTAGTGGTGTGTACGGTACGTTGGTATGTCGGTACGTTGGACACATTGACGAATAGGAACATTCCTGTAGTGTTGCTAACACGATATAGCTTGTCTCAACGAACAGCCTAGCAATAAGTTACAGTTACATACGTTGTGTCACGGAGGTAAGTTACAGGGATCGTCTCGTGGTATCACCCACGAGCAGTCCCACGGGTATGTACGAGTAGGCACTATGCGAGGAGGTTTAGGTATTCGACTACGAGCGGTTGTTACTGGGCTGTGGAGAGTTGGCCCACATGACCCACTCCACTTTCTGACCTGTCTCTCCAGACATTGGTCTCTCTAATATAATACCTTTCTCCAGACGCCACTGATTTACCAACACGCTATAGCGCTATCGGTCGACTGCTGTACATCCCCCTGGACTGTGTTCGACGAGACTGTGAGGGCGGCTTGATCAACCGGCCTCGTCATGGCTGAACAGGAGGGAGGTGACCCTGCGGCAAACCAACAGGGTGACCCGCAGGGCTTTGGTGAGAGAATGGATTCCTCAGAGTCTCGAGTGTCTCAAATGCTGGATATGTTTTCTAACCAGCAGCAGATGCTCCAGACAGTTGTTGAGACACACCAGAGGGAGAATGTGGAGTCCTCTAGTTCGCGTGCTGCGCCGCGAGGCATCGAACTAGAGTCTGGTGTGCACCAATCGGGTGCTGCCGGTAGGACCGCGGGGAGTACGGGAGTCGATACCCTAGGCTTTGGCGTGTCCGACATGAGGGTTGGGAGTAGGGGTGTTGTAGACCCAGGCTTGAACCCGCGTGTTTCTGATGAGAATCGTTCCTCTGTTCCTGCAGTAAACTTTGGTTCGGTTGACGGGACTGTTGGTGGGGCTTTAGGTAGCCAGTCCTCTGTTCCGCCCACTACCTCAGCAAGTGAGTGGTGGGGAAAAGTCGCTAGTGGGAACACACTGATCCCAGCGGCTGACAGTAGTTCGGGGGAGAGCTTGGGTGGGGGTCTTTTCAAGAAAGTTCCCAAGGCTCCTGAATTTATCGGTACTGATGTATCGTATCCTTCATGGTCGCAGAATTTTCTGCTCAAAGCTCGTCACTACAATCTGAGCGAGCCGTTCACCTGTGATATCGACATTAAAATCGCCGACGTTAATTTCGACTTGACCCTCTTGGGTAGAGAAGGGATACAGCGTTGGTGTACTGCGTCAGCATGAGATTGCTTGGTGGTTTCTGTTCGACTGCTTGAAGAAAGACAGCCACAAAAATATGGCAAGGCAAGCTGGTTCCCCGTATAAGGCTTTTCGCGCGCTCAAGGATCACTTTCTACCGTTGAGTCAGAGTCAAATTCGAGTGCAGGAAGAAAAACTGAAGTCTCTGCGCATGCGTCCCCACGAGAATCCCACAACTTTCTTTTCATCCATCAGAGAGACGCTTGGTGTGTTGACCATGCTTGAAGTAACGAAGGATGATCGTGAAGTGTGCAATCTCATGCTGGGAGGACTGTCCCCCGAGTACAAGACTTTACGTGAGACTCTTGTGGTGTTCTGTTCGAATGACCCCTCTTTCATCGAGACCAAAGTGCGTGAGCGGTACCTAGACTTGCAAGCACAGGGTGGTTCTAAGAAGCAGAATAGTGTTGCTCTGGTGTCTAGGCCTGCGAAGAAGAGTAACTTCAAGAAGCACAACAAGCAGAAGTCTAACTCTGAGTCTGATTCCTCGAAGAAGTCTTTTCAGGGGAGGTGTTACAAGTGTGGGGAGGTGGGTCACATGAAGCTCGACTGCAAGGCTCGCATCATCCCTCATCCTTCCCAGACTGGAAAGCCCGAGGCCGACGAGAATGAGAGCGGTGAGCAGTGTGCTATTCCTGATTCGGATCTGGTGTGCAGAAATGGTAGTTACCGCATGAGTGATGACTGCCAAAAGTTGTTGCTTGCAGCATGTCGTAAGGACGTGGTCTTGAAGGCGTGTGATGATTTGAGTAGGATGTGGTATGATGTCTCTGGTCTGAAGTGTCTGATGACGTCCCGTGATGATCTGATTATGAGCGCCGTCAGTAATGATATGATCCTGAAAGCTGTCAACAAGGCTAGATATGTCGAGGATTGGTATGCTGACACAGGCACTTCATATCACATGACTGATTCCCTGTCTTGCATGAGAGACTTGAAGTCTTGCCACAGAAGTGTGAATGGAATTGGTGGCGTGTCTTGTGAAGTAGCTTACTCCGGAACGCTAGACTTGGTATTTGTGACTGCTGACAGTGAGTTCTCCGTGGAATTAAAGAACGTATTGTACTCTCCCAACTTGGGGTATAATATTTTTTCTCCAAGTGCAGAGTTTGATGGTGAGTCATGGAATGGTCTTGGTGGTCCTAATTGTGTTATGACTGCATTCGATGGACAAGTAACTTTTCAGAACTTCGATGGCATGCTGATTGCGTCTGCGTATCGCCTAGGAGAAGCCTCTGTTGGTACGGTGTTGGCTGCTCTCACTCCCGCCAACCCCAAGCATGAAACTACGATGGATATCAACGATTTCCACAATATTTATGCACATTCGCACGAGGGTCTGCTTCGCACTACTGCAAAGCGATTAGATACCAAGTTGGTTGGTGACATGCATGCTTGTTCAGGGTGTTCGATGTCGAAGGCTATTCGGAAAGGAATCGTTCGGGAAACTAAAACTCGATCGGATAAAAAGTTGGGCAGAGTTTTTGTTGACCTGGGAGGAAGGAAGGGCATTGCGTCCGTAGGGGGAAAACATTACCCCATGATTGTGAAGGATGATTTCACGAGACGTGCATGGTTGTATTTCCTGAAAAATAAATCAGACGCTGGCAGTGCTTTCCGGAGTTTTCTTGCGAGTGTGCGTGCTGATGGTGTCCCGTCATTGGTTGAGATTGTTAGGTCTGACAATGGTGGGGAGTTTTTCGGGGGGGAGTTTGCATCTGTGTGCAACGAGCTTTTGATCAAACAAGAGTTCACACCGGCTTATAGTCCGCAATATAATGGTGTTGCAGAGCGTGGGCTGGGATTGATAGAGGAGGCCGCGATGGCGGCTCGTATTCAAGCTAAACTTCTTTTTATGCATGTACAGTTACCTAAGACTGATAAACTCTGGGCTGAGGCTATGCACTGGGCTTGCGAAGCGATGAACCACACTGCGTGTTCTGCTAACCCTGAATCCAAATCGCCGTATGAAATGTGGTATGGTGAACCTCGTCCCGCTAGACCGTATCCGTTTTTGAAGCCCGCCTACTGTAGGTGGCAGCGACCGTCAAAGCTGCTGCCGAAGGGTGAGAGTTGTTTCTATGTCGGTCCTTCGAGAGACCACCCGCGTGATTGTCATAGAGTACTTACGAGGGCTGGTACTATTCAAGAAACGAGGGATGTGACGTGGGAGGTGCTGCCGTCACAGCTCCCTCCGCTGCAACCTTCTTTGCCGATAGAGGTAGCAGAGGAGGGGGGGGAGGATAGTGACGACGATGTTGAAACCGAGATATGGCCGCTTTGTGGGAAGAGGAATGTGGGAAGAGGAGTCGCTCACACACTTTTGAAACGTGATGCCGTGCCCTCTGGTGCGGGAGTCGAGGAGGTTGAGAGTGTTGGCGCAGGTAGTATAGGCCCGTCCTTTTTTGTTCCATCTTCCCCTGCTGAACCGTCTGCCCCCGTGAACATTTCTTCTGGTAGTGTAGCTCCTTCTGTGTGTTCGCCTGTGAATGACGGGGAGGGCCAGGGAGGGCAGGAATCAGGAGAGGTAGAGATGGGGGATCTGGGAGGGGATGATGAGGTAGAGTCGATGGGGCAGGGAGGGCATGATGATGAAGAGTCGATTGGGTCGGGAGGACTGGTAGAGGCGGAGGCATCCCCTCCAGCCGCTCGTCGTCCGCGGCATGTGGCCAAGCTTGCTGACTTTAATGCTTCCGCGCGTGAAAATGATGAAGTGAGAGAAGGTAGGACTCGCGCGCAAACTCGTGCAGTCAACCAGCAGAGTGTACCCGGCCTCATGGCCACCCTAGGACCCATCTTCGCGACAGAGGTCGTGTACTCATTGTCGTCGGAGCAGAGAGCAGGTGATGAGACGGAATTGCCGAAAGAACTGGTTCAGGATGTAGAATCGGAGCCTGGTAGTTATCAGGAAGCCCAGCGTTCGAAGTACGCTGAGATTTGGGAAGGAGCCAGGTCTGCCGAAATTGAAGGCTTGATAAGAGCAGGAACGTTCACGTTGGCAGTAAAAGTCCCGATAGGCTGTAATATGATTGATGCTAGATGGGTTTTCAAGTGGAAAGCAGACGAAACAGGAAAGATAGTGAAGGCCAAGGCTAGGCTTGTAGCGAAGGGCTTCAAGCAGAAGTATGGTGTGGATTATCTTGAGACATTCTCGCCTACCGCAAATGCTGCATCTTTACGATTGCTGATAGTGTTGGCGTGTTTGTACAATTTGGAATTACTCCAGTGGGATATTGAGCAAGCATTTGTTCAGTCGGAATTGGATCACGAGGTGTTCATGAAGTTGCCTCCTGGCTGCGGGTCGATGTCAGGAAAGGTTGTCCGTTTGAACAAGAGTTTGTACAGATTGAAGCAGGCTTCTAGGACATTTTACAAGAGGCTGGTGTCGGAACGGAAGAGGATTGTTTTTGAGCAGTCAATGTCTGACCCCTGTGTCCTGCGTTTCATGATGGGAGACGAGGTATTGGGGATGGTCGCGATCCACGTGGATGACATTCTGTATGCAGGAAGTAAGAGCCTTGCCAAGGTGGTTGTGGCAGCACTATGTGACTCTCTTCCTACGAAGGACTTGGGGGAGGTCAAGTTCTTTCTAGGTTGTGAATATATTCGCGACCGTGAGGCTGGTACGATTTAGATTTCTCAGGAAAGTTATATCAGGAGTGTTCTAGAGAGATTCAATATATGTCGCACCAGCTCGATCCCTGCTTCCCTTGCCAATGATAACAGGTCCGTGATGGAGGATAAGGGGGCAGGAGATGTGCCGTTCCGAGAGGTGGTGGGGAGCCTGATGTGGATCGCCAGCCAGACAAGGCCCGACATCGCGAATGCTGTGCGGGCGGTGGCGAGGCACTCTCACGAACCAAAGAGGAGCCACTGGAAGGCAGCTCAGAAGATTCTCAATTATCTTCTGGAAACGGCGCATCTGACTTTGAAGTTCAAGTAGGATAGTTCGGTAGGCGCAGGCACGTTGGTGTATGTAGATGCTGACTTCGCAAGTAGGGCCACTGACCGTAGATCAGTTTCGGGTGCGATGGTTTTCGTGGCGGCCATGCCTGTAGTTTGGATTTCTAGGACGCAGAAATGCGTTTCACAGTCAACTTCAGAAGCAGAGTATCTTGCGATGGGAGATGGTGTAAAGGAGGCTCTGTTTGTAAACGGAATGCTTCAGTTCCTGAGGCCTAGTGCGAAGCCTCGTAAGATAGATGTCCTTGAAGACAACGAGGGGGCGATTGCGCTCGCAGAGAACCCGCTGAGCTCGAGTAGGAGTAAGCACATCGATGTGAGGCACCACTTTCTTAGGAATCTGACCGAGGAGGGTGTGATCGAAGTCACCCACGTCCCCAGCGAGAAACAACACGCGGACATCCTCACGAAGGCGTTGCCGAGAGATCTTTTTGAAGTTCACCGCGACTTTGCACTTGGTATCAAGAAGTAGAAGTCTGAGTCGTTTTGTTTTTGTTTTTGTTTGATATGTATTTGGTCTGGTAGATACAACAGCCCCTAGGGAGGGTGTTCGTGATAGCGGCATGTATGTATCAACTGTACTGCGGCGAAACTCTGATTGGTTGGTTTGAATAGCAGAACTGGTGATTGTATGTTGTTGTACCAGAATACTCTTCTTGTGGTGCTACGGTACTTCGGTAGATTGTACATGTGCACGAGTTATACATCGGACCGTAGTGGTGTGTACGGTACGTTGGTATGTCGGTACGTTGGACACATTGACGAATAGGAACATTCCTGTAGTGTTGCTAACACGATATAGCTTGTCTCAACGAACAGCCTAGCAATAAGTTACAGTTACATACGTTGTGTCACGGAGGTAAGTTACAGGGATCGTCTCGTGGTATCACCCACGAGCAGTCCCACGGGTATGTACGAGTAGGCACTATGCGAGGAGGTTTAGGTATTCGACTACGAGCGGTTGTTACTGGGCTGTGGAGAGTTGGCCCACATGACCCACTCCACTTTCTGACCTGTCTCTCCAGACATTGGTCTCTCTAATATAATACCTTTCTCCAGAAGCCACTGATTTACCAACACTTTTTAGTACTACAGAGTGTAGCTTGTACCAGGGTCAACAGGGTGGTGTTAATCGATTTGTGTGCGGAAATTGTGAAACCCGTTTTCAAGGGGGACAAACTCTGACGGCTGTGGAAGGAAATGCAACGAATAAATACGTTCGTTTACGGTGTCATATCTCCATCTATGTAGTTTATCTGTATACTTCATATGATACACCTATTAATATTTATATTTTTTTTTCACGTCTGGCGTAGAATATGATACCCGTCCCACTACTTGTCTATCTAGCCCTGCCGCCGTGGGGGCGGGAGGGCCATTTAGTTCCCTGGTTAGGGTTACGCTTGGGCACGGGCCTCACAGGTCATCCCAGTCATATCGTTCGCATCGATCAAAATAATGGCGGTGAGAAGTTCGGCCACTAACCTGCTAAAACTCACAACACGCTTTGTCCCTTGAAGCTACGGAGCGCACGGCCCCTTGACCCTCTACCTGTTAACAGGTACTACCCTGCAACATTTCCCCACAAAACTGTTGCACTTATTAATATGCTCCAAATGTTTCAAGTTAGGCACTTATTTGCCTGGTGCTGGTCAAATGAGTATGGTCGGCGCGCGGTCGGCGAGACCACACAAGCAACACCTGGTACAGCAATTACCCGGCAATACTATTAATATTGAAATGCACCACTCCATAGCTTGCGTGATACCAACAAAAAAATGCTGATAGATGGAACAGCACGAGTATTTATTAATAGGGGTAACCATTCATTCACTCGCTATTACAAAAAAAAATGACCGTGATCCACGATTGCCTCTTGCGCGCCGGCCTCTCCCTGAAGGAAAATATACATGCGGCTCGTCTGAACGGGTCTAAAGCGACGGGGCGTCCCCACTCCCACAAAATCTTCATTGGAAAGTGGTGGCGTCATGTCTACCTACGTAACGCGTTTGCAATTATTGGGCGAGCTATGAGCATAATGCACCTGTCGCTGTCGCACCATCGGTGTTCTAGTACGCTCATACTTGGTTCTCTCGGACGGGGTGTGCACCCAGCAAGTTTTTACATACCATGGCAAGGCAGAGCGCTCGCTGTAGACCGTCGGTCTTTCTACAAAGTATTCGAAGGTGTAAGCGTAGGCGCTTTGTTTGGTGTCTCCAGCAACCGACCTTGGTATACGCATACTCCACAACCTATAACTGCATTTGAAACCGAACGTCTAGATTACTACAGGGTATGTATACCCGCCCTCAGGGCGTCGTCCGCGTGCTGCATCGATATCGAAGTGATAGGCCGAGGGCAACCTTGGAGCGTAGAGACTATATCATAGTTATAGCCGCCTTGAACGCACTTCCTTCAGGTCGTGCAAGAACCGAGCAGTTACCCTAACAGAACATGCAACATATTGGTACGGCCGAGCGTGGTTGGCTTCCCATTTTAAGGTTCCGATGATATTTCAGGATGGCCTCAACTCTTGTTCTCTCTCGCGTACCTGAGTTGAGCAACGGGAAAACAGCGGAAGGAGAAAATTTGGGATGTGGCGACCCCACCCAGCCTGCGAGGTTGTCGGGGTACTCTTCTCCCCGCCCCTCTGGCTTTGACTACCAACGTACTTGTCGAGGGGAAGGTCACAGGGAAACTCTGAGGGCCCTCACGTAAGCTGTGTACTTAAATCTCCCGTCCATGTACACAGCCATGAGAATGTTTTGATTTTCTCGAAACAAGTCTTCTCCCCCCGATACTCCCTGCCACGGTGGAACTTGGACCGCCGTATCCCTTAAATTTGCCAGAGCGAAGAGATGAGGGTAGTAGTGGCCTTGCTGATAAGATTACTCGGTCTTCCGGCCGGGACGTACCACATAGTACACGAAGGGATTCACCCCCTTGCGCCAGCGGGGACGTCGTCGTGACGGAAAGCGTGGTACTCGTAGTAACGAATCTCTTCAAACCTAACACACCTGGTTAGCTATAAAGGTTCATGGGAGTAAGCACAGTGGAGGTGAAGGAAGTGAACGTTGTGGCGTGTCGGAACTGCGGCCTCTCGAACGTTGGGACGCGGCAAACTATGAGCCAGACGAGGAGAAATGGAGTGGATGGGAAAAATCTCTCGGAAAAAGCGAAGGAAACCGCAAAGGTGCAGATGACACAGCATATGACAAGTGTCCCCTTCATTGGCGCGAGCTAGATACACCACAGCGAAGCCATTTTTGAGGTACGTCATAAATATACTGACGATGGTCTCCAGGCACAGCTGAGACTTCAATTTTTGCGGATCTCTTCCGACCACCGACTTGCTGCCGGCGCGATTTCTTCACCGGGACGCTCCCCGGCCTCGCCTGCAACAGATGGCATCGCGGATCCGCCCACTCATACCCGCACGCGGTCTCGACATCGGAATCTACGGCTAAATATCCACGAAATCCTGCCCTGTTAGTGAATGTCTGTGATTCTTTCGAGTGCGTTCTCTCTGACAAATGGTCTCTCGGGAGTGTCAGCCACCCTGCCGGCGCCACCCCGTGATGAGGGCCCGTGCGGATGGCCGACAACTAAACATTCACATCCCGGCCAATACTTACCACCAGGTTTCGAGAGGATGACGTATTCAACTATGCGTAACCTGTTTTGGAAACAGTGTACATGTGGCGCCCTGGGTCCAGCAGGGTAGTTGCATGGGTGTCCGGCACGTCGCAAGGCGAACACCTGTAGTTTAGCCTACGGATCGACTGGGAATCGACGGCCTATCGGGGTCAAGTATTCGGTGGTTTCGTCAAAACAATATGGATTGCGCTTTCGAGCGTCCTATTGTTGCTTATTTAATCGCCCGAGGTAGCCCCAGACTCGATCTAAATCCCCACCCTGTTTTTTCCCCTAGGAAATGGGCTGCTCGCTGTGTTCTGGTGCTCTCGTGTGCTCACAATACACAAACTTGCATGGTAAGGGTATGCACGATGACAGCAAGCACGTAGAGCTGCCCTCTCGGCTGGCTGGAAGAGAACCACGCCGCTGTTGTCGCTGCTGTTTACCGCAGCAGCGACGATAATCTGCAGCGTGCGATCTTTTCCCAGCAGTGACTTCAGTTGCTGGGCTCTGTCACGAAGATAGTTTGTATAGTTTTTATTTTTGGTGCAGGTGAGAACGAAAGGGTTTTCGAACGGTTGCATGTATGGACATATTCCTTTCCATGTTTTCCAAAACAGAAGATATATCAAAACAATGTTTTCGTTGATTCATGATGAATTGAAGGCATTCTCACGATACGTGATAATACGAGCGTAATCAAGTAGCTGTTAAGCACAACCCAACCCAACGTACGGAAGGATTTACCTACTAAACAAGAAGTAATGGTTCCGCTATAGTGCTGATATGTGCCAGCAGGAAATACTGGCACTATAACGCCAAACGGCACTACAGTCTTACGATACGATACGGTATTATATAATAGTATCACGGGGCTCGCAAAGAGGAGCATCGACCTTAAATCGATCAAACTCAAAGCCGACATATACGTTTGTTAAAATAAAAATGGTTTCTCTCGGAGACATCGGAACGGAAAACTTATTGTGCTGGATGTAGTTGGGTGGAAATATCGGTTTAATGGTAAATAACACACACTCCAAAAATTGTGATCATGGTGCCACGACTGACCTTCGACCTCGAGATATAAGCAGCCCAATGCGAAACCAGAACATGACCAATCTGGCACAACCCAAGTTAAATCGGGTACCCCACCGTACATGGATCGTGAGTGTGTCCTTTTTACATTAAACTACTCTTTCCACCAATATTTCATTAAGTAGATATACTGTAGAACTGCTCGATTGGGTTAATGGTCGACTGACTGGCAGATGGTTGACATCGTACAATATGCAATGTCGGGGAAAGTTATATGATTTTGATTATTTCGGGCTTTCCGTGATGGATTGCTTAATTACAAGTAGCTTCCGTTCGGTTAGATTAGTTACGGCTAGTTTCATAATCGCGTAGACAAATAACAATGCCTCGGCCATTGCATTATAAGTACATACAATTGCATGATAATCAACTTTTACGCTGACTACGTGTGTGTTGATTTTCATCGCTAATGCCATATACTTTTGAGTATTTTCGAGTTGACAATAGCAATGTCGCCAGTTTTCATCCACAATGAATTCAACTGTGGACCTCTGTGCGCTTCACATAAGTTGATATACTGTAGTCGTCTCTGATTTACCCCCGGAGAGGTGGTCTTTTTGCCGTGAATGAACGCCCCCCGGGGGGGAACCCAAAAAGAGGGCGGCATATATATATATATATATATTCACAGCTGTCACATTTTGTCCCCATCAAAAACGGGTTTTATAGTTTCCGCGCAAAGAATGACCAACATCACCTTGTTGACCCTGATAGCTACACTGTAGTTGCAAGGGGAGTCGCTGACCTATATTCTTAATGAGGACACACAGCCCGTAATACGCGCGATCGGAGTATCACACACAGCTTGCAAAGATGAGTTTCGACAAAATCTTCGATCTCACAGATGGAGCGCATTTTTATTTTGATATTATATATATTGTCAACATTACCCCGAGGGGACATAAACGCGGGGGGGAAGGAAGGAAACACAAACACACCACACACATGAAACATGGACAAGATCTACGAGCAGCAGTTCAGGAAGGAGAGGAAGGAGAAGGAAAAGAGTGAGAAGGAGGAGAAGGAGGAGGAGAAGAAGGAGGAGAAGGAGGAGAGCACGTGCGGACGCTTGGCCCGTCACCGACGGCGCTGGGTCCTCCAAAAAAAAAAGGAAGGGTCCGTCTGCCGGGGAATACCCAGACCCGCCGTTTACGCTGCGCAAGATGACCGGAAGGACTGGGCGCACCTCGTACGAGCTCAGTCAAAAGCTTGACGCTTTGCGCCACTCCCGGCAGAAGTGTGCGGATGGGGGCAAAGTTGGAAGGCGTGGAGCGGCAAAGGTGCTTGGTATCGACCCGAGAACGCTTAGGGGACTGGTCACCTGACCCGAAAACCTTCTACCCCCGGGGGCATCTCCGGCAAAAATACATACCCGGGGGTAAATCCAGGAAGAGGGGGGATATTTTTCCGAAAAAAACGATTCCCCCGGGGGTAAACCAGAGAAATCATGCTTCCAGGCCGAAACGTTGGTGGTGGGGGCGTAAGTCCGTACCCCGGGGGTAAATCAGAGACGATTACGATGTTTTCCCTTCTTGAGCGAGCGTAGCGAGCGGCGAATGCCGCCAGCGGATGGCGCTTGTACACCTTGCCCCTGAATGTTGTCCTAGTTTATTCAGCTAGGCAATGGCGAGTGATCTTATTCGATCAACGAAGAGCAGAGCAGAGCCTCCAGCAAATAGGTGTAATCGCGACAGCAGTGCTGCCAGACATGTTTGCACGGCGGTGCTGTTTTTGGTCGTTCAACATCATTGTGGTACTGACCCAAATATTACAGAAGGCATGCTTCACTCAGAGCGAAAAGCGATGAGATGGGGAACTGGAGAACAGTACCGGACAGCAATGGCAAGGAGGCGCTGCAATGACGCATATGGGGAATCCCGTACGCTGACGAAGCGAGCATCCGGGTCGCGGGCAGTACTCGTGGTCAAAATGAAGCCGGCAGGCACCAATATGGGAAATCGTTACGCGTTGCGCATCATTTGGGCAGCATTGCCAGCAAGTGGCACTCCCTCATCTACGTTGTGGTAACTCACCCATCTACCAGGTGCTCAGATATTTTGCGTGGATGACATTCTCGCCTTTGGCTTCGTGCGAACACCACGGGTAAATCGATCTTGAAGGAATTCTCGAGTTCATTGCTAGCGGGGCTTCGGCGGTTAACCAAAGCATGGTTTCCCGTGTTAGATTTGGGGTGAGATGGCAGACGATTTCGCGATGAAGCGCAACCTCGGCCATGTGATAGTCAGGGGATGCGAGCATATTTCCGCCATCGGCGACGCGACTGATCCACACCAATGGGTCGTCCCTCTTCTGACTCCACAAGGCTTTAAACTAGTCCAGTCAGAAATCTTTCTGGGCGGCCCGTCTTGGCTCAAACCATCGATCGACAATTTCCCAGCCGGCATTCGGTGACCCTGCCTTGAAACGTTTGCTCGGCAGGGGGGCAAAATTATCCTCTTCCACGATCATGTCCCTCGCGCCTGTCGCGCCATCGATTTCACGCTCGGAGTATCGTCCTCGCAACTCGCTGGGCGTCACTTTTTCGTCACCGAAGAGGGTTAAGAAAGACCCACGACGCAACAGCTTCTTCACAACAGTTGATCACAGGAAAATGGGCCAAATTCGTCACCCCCCACATCAGATACTGGACCTTTTCTCTGTGAAGCGTCGGGACACGTTTGTCGGTTCGCTGAGATTGCATCAAATTCTTGCCGACAACCAGGCGCTGGAAACCTAGCCCAGCGATCCCCGGTG
Source organism: Undaria pinnatifida (assembly GCA_012845835.1). NCBI lineage: Eukaryota > Phaeophyceae > Laminariales > Alariaceae > Undaria > Undaria pinnatifida. The sequence continues at coordinate 12,423,398 of JABAKD010000011.1, forward strand.
CGGACACCTTCGCGCACGCCCCTTGAAACTCTGCCAATTTTGCAGATTGCGCGTCAAGGACTGCGCATATATTGTCTTCGACTGGGACCATCTTGAAAGATTGGGCAGCCACCAGCTTCGTGAGCTCCTCTACCTTGCGCAACAGCGTCGCCCGGGTTTCATCCATCTGATCAACTTCCCGATCGTTCCCGCCACCGCCAGGGCGGGCTTGCTTGTTAGGATTGTCTTATGGAGGGCATTCTTTCGTCCAGAATCTATTCAACAGGGCGATGCAATCTCGCGTGTTGGTTGTACACTGACCCGAACCCCAGCAGTACTTTTGGCCAGAACCCACAACAGTTCATGACACGTTTAGCTCATGGGAGAACCTTGGCTTTCTGGTCAGGTGCGTTTCTTGAAGGTCAATGACGGCAGGGGAACTTAGCGACAGCGGTAGCGCGACCCTTATGACCGGTGATGGCGTAGGTGTATTAGGCGGGGCATGGAGTCGGCGCAAGGTCCGGCTTGACGACGAGGTCACCTTGCAAAACCAATTTTTTGCTGCGCGTTTCTTGACTCGACTTCAAACAATTGAGAGCATGGATTCACGAGTTTGGGGTCACAAGATATACGGAGCCTAAGCTAACTTCTTGCTTTGGCGCCCTTGTACGAGCCGTTCGAGGCTCTGCCCCATCCCAGGGGCCGACCAAGTGTACCTGGCGTGCTGCATTGGCCCCAGCAAAGGATTCATTGGAGGGTGCCCTGACAGAACGATGTTGACAACGTGGTTCAATGGGCAAAAAGGTTTGTTGCAATGTCATTGCATGCGAGCCAAACAGCGAAAATGGCGACTAAGAAAGAATTTCATCCGTTCCTGCCGCTGGGCGTCGATAGCGTCTGTGCCCTATGACAGCAGCAGAAAAAAACCCTCCTGAATCACCATGTTAGCTTACGGCTCGCATCAAATAGCAAAATGTAGCAAACTGTCATGACTATTTCAAATATAACCGCTACATCAACATCGTCCCAGCTGGGCAGTATCATCCCCCCCAGAGACAAGGAGGTTCGGCATTGGGCGACTTGCTGCTCGACGTTGATGAAGGTTCGTTTTGCCGAGCGGTATCTTCGCCGGTGGTTGGCGGCTTCGGGTACGCCAGAGCCATATCATCATGTACATCGTCGGCTGCTCGGTTGTCGGAGATGCCGGTCGAGAGTGATGCGGACTTCGGTTATTCAACAATCGAAACGGACCAAGGGGGGGTACCCTACATGAACTTTTGCCCGTCCTGACATGGCACCACTCCCGCTTCCGGTCCTTCCGATAACAGTTTGGGTGGCGGTTACACCTGGCTAATCGACGGCGCAGTATGAAATAATTCCGGTGCCTTGACGGTGTTGTTCGCCCTCATGAGCATGTGCAAGCTTTGAAGGGGCGGTATTTGCGTAACCGCCCGTGTTGTTCCACGACAGTCCGGGCTATCAACACGCGTTCGCGGAGCTATATACCTTTCAAGCCGGTCTGCACCTCTTTGCGAACTCAGTGCTTTCCTGAGCGACCTTAGCCCGTCTCGAGTTGTGATGGCATGCTGGGGTGTCAGTAACTCTCCACTTTGCCCATTTAGTCGTCGCTCGCTATAGGCTTCCGTGACACTGCGCTCGACCCCTAACCCTCGATTAGATTTATGCGTTCTTGGGCCAGTCACACTGCTCCTTTGAGGAGCAAAGCCTCCTGAACAACCTGCTCGCCTTACGCTTTCTGTCCCCTCTCGACCACTCCTTACCCGTTTCGGGCTCCATGGCCTTAGCAGTAACTTAGTACCAAAATGGGCGACTCTCTTGGTGGTCTCATGATCATCATTGAGGGGGACTCCGGCAGGAAAGATTCCGCGGACCTAACACATTCCGGGCAATGCCCGATTTCCGTGGACTTCCAGGTTCTCGACTGCCAGTTTCCCACCGTGGATGCCTTTGTCTTGCTGGACGGTCGGTGCCCTGCTTCGGCTTCCGTGATCTTGCGGAACATTTATACCCTTCGATTGGGCTACATGCCCTACATGACTGCCCTTTCGGGAGTTTCACGTTTTGTAGCGGATGCTTGACGTTCAGGTATTTCAGTATCTTTTCGATCGACCCAATGCCGCCTTGTGTGTCCTCTGAACCTTGGTGGGGTTCAAACGCTTCCAACACCACCCGTAAGTGTCCGCAGCTAGTTGTTCCTGTCCAATTCGAAGCTCATCCGTGGTCCTGCGTCGGGGTTCTTGGACCTCCAAGGATGTCCTTGCCCCTCTCTAGGTTCTTTGCCCTCCTGGGGCGTACCCGTACGACGTCGTCGAGACATATCCGCTGTGATTTGATGAGCCCCATATCGTCCTGGAAAACCCGTGCTTAACCTTCGGCTTTGGTGCCTTCCCTGACGAGGCATGCCCGTCCGTAAAGTTTCACAGTCTGCCCCCCCTTGTAGCACTCAAAATGCGATTATCATCGCTCCGTATGCGTGATGTCGACCCGAGCCATGAGCACTCCCTTTGGGGGTTCCATTCCTTCATGGGCAATCCGTACCCTTGGAGGGATTTGTCATTCTCAACGCGGGATACCCAGCCCCACAACGCCACCCATGACGGTGCGGGTGACTCCACATATTAGTACGGCCAATTTCCGATATCCTTTGCGAACTTTTTACCCTCTTGGGCGGCCTGCACCGCTCATGGCGGTCACAGGCCCTAAAAGGTGAGCGGTACGGATCGTGAGATTTCCGGTTCTTCGCATTGAGCCGTACGCCACGGTGGGTTCAACGCACCGAAGGGGCCAGGCGTACTTCGCTGGGTGATTCAACCATTCCTGGCCCTTTCCCATGCAGTTGCAGGATATTTAGAAAACAAGCCACACTCCACGACAGGACGTTATGCTATCCAGAGCGATCCATCGTCTGGCTTTCGGTTTCGCACATTGCGCGGTGAAGCTCAAACGTGCTTCGGTAGGGTCCTTTCCAGGACAATCGTTTTTTGTGTGAATTCCACAACCCTCAGGTCGACATACACTCGTGGGTGGGGTTTCGTACCTTCTTGGGTCACCTTCACTCATGACCGGCACCCCGCTTCCTCCTGCACGGCCCATACGCCTACGTGGGGTAATCCTGTCGCGGGTATGCACTAGCTTTACTCGGAACGGATAAAACAGAGAGCTATGTGCCGTTCTTGTGGTGCTCGCTACAAGCCATGCATTCAAAATCTGTTACATTCAGCTTAAGAAAATCTCAGTTGCTGGTGTGTGTGGCATTATGCAAAACAGCAATGGCTTCGAAGATCCACACGCAACCGCATATTCTGAATGACGCTGTCATGGTAATGTAATATACGTACTCCGAAAAAGGAACATCGAAAAAAATACAAAAAACATGGAAGGTGGACCGTCCATAGTTCCATCGCCAGCTGATTTATGCTTAAGAAACTTGTGTTGCAGGAAAGAGTAGTAGTCGGTGTATCTCTCGCAAAATTCGATATGGCATACGGCCATCCGTCACTCACCTTAGCCTTCTTTGGTGTTTTCTGTTGCAATTATAAAGTAGTCCAATTCCATAATGCTCCTCCCATACAGCGCACCTACATTGGGAGCCTGCACCCACAACTTATCTGTTCATAGGGTCGCCCAGTGCTGATGCGCATAGCCGTAAAAATAAACCGACACCATCAACTTACGCACTCTGGTAACAGGTAGGTACTCGAAAAAGTATCGTGCAAGATCCATAGCCTTTTGATTCCGATACCTTGCCCGGAATATGGTTATTTTTCCTGCACACCACTGTATCTCACGTAATCAAGTCCCCTGCAGTCGCAAGCAGCAGCTACAATATGGCCTCTTCTGCATCTTCTGTATTGGATGGATGTCTGCAAATTCTCAGACGGGCCTCAAGCAACTTTTGAGCCGACGCGGAGGGCTCTCTTTGGTAACAAGCTATCGGAATACCCCGCAAGGCGACAGGAAATACTGAACACGCGCTCCGTTCGCCTGTTCCGCCAAGAGTGTTTGCTGGCGTTAATGATGCTGCATCAACACTGATGTCGGTTCGCATTGATGCTAAACTGGGCAGGTGAACGCTTCGGCGCAGGTGCAGACGTTAGGCAGGCATGGTGAGCTGATGAGAGGGTAAAGGCTGAGGGAATTCATAGGAAGGACGTTTACCGGGCAAGTCAGCATGGACGCGTGGAAGAAAACATACCTGGTAAGCACATACTCGGGAGGCTCTTTACGACGATGGTGTTGGCGTCGTGGCCGGCGACATCGTGGATGTTATGCCCAAATCGGTAACGGCTAATCTATCCGTATCAAGAACCATTAAAGCATAGAATGACGGACGTGGTGGGGTGCGCGGCATTCCCTCTGACGGTGTCGGGGGCCAAGATGGACACGCTGTTCCCCGAGAGAAGGGAATGGCGTGTGAAACACTCGTTCGACATCAAGGCAGCACAATACTAGAACCATACCCACAACTGGAACTTTGTCAATTGGAGTACGTATCGTGGAGAGCATGCCATCTTGAAAACCAGCAAGATAGTTTCGGTCTAATGGAGCCGTGCTATGGTAGGGGTTGAACTTTTCGGCCCAAACATTTCTCGTTGACGGAGCACCTCAACCGACGAGCTACCCAACATCTCTGGAACCGATGTGTCTAAAAAACAAAACAAAACTGTTGATACCTGTGATACCTAGCCTATGGGATTGTGTATCGAGCTTCGCATGCAACTGTGCTAAGAGTCGGTCTTCGGGTGAGGTGTAGAGGGCTCTAATGAGGAGCCCCCGAGACTCTTGGTGGTACCCTTACCGTAGCACGCATCATTGGCAGTGTTTCTAGTGCCAATATTCGCTCGGTGTGTGGCAGTAGCTCAATAAGTTGACAGTAACACATACTGTATATATTAGACCCCAATGGGTATCACTAGTCAACTACGAGAAACTGCGCCGAGGTAGTCCAGCCCGAGACAGTGCGCCTGGGAAGAGCAGCACGGGACAGGCGAGAAGCAATCAGGTGATCCCGAACTCTATACTTCCGATTGTCCATCTTGTGGAAGGACGCTTGCTGGCGACATGAAGAGGCAAGATTATCGCGTACTTGCAGGCGGTGGAGAGCCTCTTCTGTACAATTTCCACGCTCTTCCCTCGCTTTGGGACCTTTGACAATGTCATACTTGTACCATGAACGCAAAAAAAATATGTTGTTCTTGCCGTCACCTGTTCTACACTGGATATTGCTGTTTCAAAATACTATATTGAACATATCATATTTTGCCTCCGTGTATGGATAACGGGGCTCGCTGACACCGTCTATCTCCAATCATGCATGCCAGCCAATGCACGGACATTAATCCGACACTGGCACCTCGGCGAGGCAGCAATCAGCTCGAAGCAGCAGCTCGAAGCAGCATCCGCCTAAGCAAGCGCGCAGTGGAGGCATTTGCTCGTGTCGCAAAAACGCACAGCCGCCACGAGGAACGCGGTCTTTGTCTGGCCACACAAAATATAGCGTTGCGTCCAACCCAATTATGTGCCGCCACACAGTAGTCACTCTGAATTATAGCTGCCCGCACGCAAACTGATCACGTCGGGGCCTTGCGCTTAGTAGCCGTGCCTACTCTACGCTGAAGGAGCTGTTGCCAAACAGGCGGTAGTCAGGAGATGCATACAGAGGATGTGTATATGCAGTCAAGGTAGGGCTCGTGGATTCTTCCAACGTCCGACCACATACACCAAACACGAAGAGTATTTCATAAAACATCTGGTTTAAGAGACCCGTTATCTCCGGCGAATCATAATACGTTGAAGTTCGGCACGAACATTAATAAACACCGAACGCATCTCTTGGTGAAAGCCCTTTCCTCATTAACAGTAACCCCTGTAATAGCTCCATGAAGTCTCTCACAAAAAAACTCGTCTCGCCACGAGGGCCAAATAAGCTTGGTTTACGGTTGAAGGTTTGGCGATTTGCGAAGACAACCGTTTGGTTATATGCCACAGTACAAACGTCACTGCAGACCGCGAGTTTATTCACACAAGACGGAGTCAACTTCGGCATAATCACGGCAGGTGACCTTTCTTTGTGCATGCATGTATGTAAGGTGTGTGACCACACACATACGTGGTGCTATCGATACCAGGTAGTAGGTAGGTGTGACCAGGTACCAAACCCCTCCGGTAGATGTCTAAGAATAATGTTGCGCTGCGGCAGGCAGGCAGAGGTAGATCGCAAGCATAGGATGTAACCGAGTCGGTTGACTCGTTATACTTGCAACCTGCAACATGGTTGAGTGCCCGTGATGATTAGTCTAATGAAACCGTAATTCGTTGTGGAGCGATAAAGCTAGCAGTGGCCCGCCTGCGCCTGCTGTGAAAGGTAGTATTCCGTTCAGTATTGCACCCAGGTTGTGGGGATACGTTACTCTAAAAGCAGAGCTGAGTCGGTTTTGCCGCATTAATATTAATAGTACACGACGGGGGTTATGTGCACCTCATACATATAATATATCTCGGAATATACACGTTCCAGGTGCCGAGTAATATACTCTAGCATCCCAACTATCGGAAGTGTCCGCGATAATGCCAGCGCTCTCTTAGCCTCGGTGTTTCGGTCTCCGTGCGCTAAACAGGATCTTTCGAGATGTGCGCCAATGACTAAATCGTAGTCGAGAGCGTACCATGAACTACTGCAGTAGCACCGTGTGCTGTAGTGAAAGTTCGCATTTCCTCCATACAAGACGTATGATATGAAAGGATGCAAACTGCACAAGGTGCGCGGTACCGTCGAGATAACGTCGACAGACATCGCGGGCCGACCTCGCTTCTGTGGCGGTCTTCACCTTGGATACAGTCCACAACATTTTCAGCAGGGAGGAAGACCGCCTCCACACGAGCATATGTCGAAAACGACTATAAATAGCATTCACTAATGTATGAGTGGTGTGTCATACAAGAAAGCGATCATCAGGGTAAGCTCACTCCGTGCACGGAAACTCTCACCCTGTTCAGAAAGGGAGGGAAACCAACCAAGCTCATCGCGGGTCAAAGCGTTCCGCGCGGGAAAACTATTGCTGAGCTATCGACGCGTGTTATAATAGGGTTAGCATTTTCTTGGCCAAAACATTTCTTCTGACAAAAAAAGGACCATTGACCTAACAAACTACATAGACTACACCTGGTACCCAATATCGTCTGTTCTTTACACAGCTTTACTTGCTGAATACGTAGATCATGGAATTGTTCATTGGGTTGCACTTTCTTACGCCCTCAAAATCACTTTTTCGGTGAGCATAAAGCTCTTCAAGTGAGCAGCCTCTGAAATTTTAGACGCACCTCTGCCATACTATTTTTAGTACTATTGATAGTATGCGTCCATTGTCCGGGTTATACTCGGATATCGGACGGGTAGACCCGGACGGGTAAAACCCGCTGAATGGGTGGAGTCCGGCGGTTGAAACCCGCCGATAGAAGTGTAGCCGGAGGTACCATACCCGGCTAGCATTTCGTGCCCGTTCATAATAATATGCAGTTGAACTCGTTTTGGAGCTGAATCTTTTGTAGGCCCTTTTGATGCGCTTCCTTTCATACCCTATTGATGTGCCACATATCCCTCTTTTTATCCTCTTGCAGCATGGGCCATAATGTAGCGCCGATGCCTCTCCTTCGTAAAACCAGCGCGCAGTAGGGCACCGTTGTAGATAGCTCACTACCTAATGCCCACGCTGCTGAGCTAGGCACGTAAATCAACCATTGTGTAGCGGAGAGCCTTCCCCAGACCGCAACTAATGAAGTGGTCTGGGAGTGGAGGGCGAGGTGACTTACTGTAGGAAGGCCTCACGTCGGCACTACTCAGCGGGAAGAGTAGAGTCCGGGCGTTAGAAAATGGCGGATTACCGGTCGTGGGCGGGTGGTTGAGTTTGGACGTTGGAGGCACCACCTTGGGCGGGTACACGGGCGGGGTGTGTGGTACACGAAACTAACAAAGCACGAGAAGCGGAAGGTTAACACAGTCACTATAATTAATATCTGCTTTACTCTGCAGATCGTTTTTAGCAGGTAATATGTACATCACCTCAGTAGGTCAGCGTAAACACACCATATTGAAGTGTGTAGACTCTCTACTGTAGGTCCTGTATGGTACCATTCAATTGATCAATGTACCAGTGTGGATCTTGAAACGAAGAGGTTACAAATTCGCTCACTACAGTAAGTAGTATTCGTACTACGGCAGTACCTATGGTAGATGCTCGCGGTAGGATTCGACTTGCGTCTACGTCGAATGTCAAGGATTCCTTCATTTTGCGGGTGTTCTCAGCAAAGAGGGCACGGCATCACAAACTCGGAGCTACGCGCCCGCCGGGCCGGTTCGACACTTGGTGTATGATATGATACCGGTATGAGTATCCGGATGCTGTCTACCGGTATGAGCAATCTGCGAGAGCTACTAGCATACTCCAGCTGAAGGCTGAACTCTGAGAGCGTTATACGTACCTACCTGTAGTCGTTCGATACTAACTGAGTCGTCTGAATCGCGCGTGTGCCGTGAGAGAGGTACATCAGTAAGTACAAAGCAAAAGGTTACCTTCGAGCCAGGTATGATACGGCGGTACAGCAGTACGTGTTCGTTTGAAGATTCTTTCTACCACTTCAAGGAAATGTTGAGCTACTCCAGTTCAAGCACAAGTGACTTAAGTAGTCTATTAGTCTACAATTTATTGTTCAACAGGTAGTTTCTAGTTTCGGCCATCATAACGATTTTTTTTTTCTTTTTTTTTTTTTTTATCCTCCGGCGGATGGGGAAAAATCAAGTTTTAGCTCACCACACTTCCAAGTATTTTTATACGCGTCGTGTGTCGATTTAACTCAGTTGCTTTCGCAGCCCAACGCTAGCTGGCGCACACGAATATTACATTTTGTTTTCCACTTTCCCCGCCAAAAATCTTTAGTGTCGATTTAAATGACTGAGGGAACACAAGAGGTATTCCTTTATGAACGTAATACTTAGACCAGGTACCAGTACTCGTATGCACTTTCGGGTTCGACGAATCTCGGAGGCTGTAAGGGTCGGTCTTGACGATACATGCAGCACTTCAGTTTTTGAAGAAATTTCGGCTTTTTACCGAAATCTATTAGGGTTGAATCTGCACGAGTACGAGTCTCAGTTGGCTCGCAAAACAATCGCCCACCCGGCACAGAACCGTCACTACAGCAGCAATGTTCGCGAAAGACACCCACGTGGTTGTCCCACTGGAGTCGCCCTTACTCGTAGGCAGGTGTCGGTGCCTTGGGGAGTGAAATCTGTCACCAACTCGTCGCGCTTCAACACCCAACGTGACAAAGTCTCAGCTACTGCTGCAGTCAGCGAGCTCCTTCGGTCGGCCGCCTCGGTGCGTCACTTTGTCAACTCGACTACGAGAGCTCAAAAGCTCACTACGCCTTCTGCGATCAATCATGACCTGGCAATGACCTTGGGAACGACCCTGCTCAGTTTCGTGCGCTTGCGAGCGGTGGCACAGCTCGAGCGATGCGGTTGCCCGATCCTCTACACCCTTGTACCTAACTTTCAGTTTTTTTCTAAAAAAAACTGAAAAACATAGTCTATTAATAGTCTAGACTATACGTACGTACAGTTTTTCCGGGGGTGAAATTTTTAGCGTTTTCCCGAAATAAACTTTCGGTAGAAATCGAAATAACGAAATAATAGCTCCGTTACTGTTCGTAGGAACGACCCTAATGGCATTTATCTCCGCTGGCTCTCCCCTGGCCACGGATTGCTCTGAGAAACCAAGAAGCCACTATCCCTTTTCACACCATTAATACACACTACCACTCGTGGTCATACACAACTTGACGATACCGTGAAATTTACCTACGCACCCCATGCTCGGAAGCGGACGATCTAACCACCAAGCAAGCCAATAATGCAAGAACCTTCGAGCATTTGTGGCACAGATGACTGGCTTGGTGCGTGTATAGATCGCCCGCTTCTATGGTGAGCATGAGGTGCGTGGGTTCAATAACGTCACTCTTTCCCCAGTGGTGGAATGTGCTACAACAGGTTTTTGATCTCCCAGAGCAGTCCGTGGTGCGTGGCGAGGGGAGAGCCCCGGAGATCATTGCTAGTGATACCCTGCAAGCATCGTTGAGCCCGAAAGATAAAAGGTACTTGTACCAGTGCCAGGTATCATACTCGTATTATACGATTCTGTACCCGTACGCCGTACAGTTCCTTTCAACGGACAAGCAGTTAATGGGTAGACACCGCGTACCAGGCAAAATGTCGGGCATACAAAGATCCGGGCATAATGGTACACTGGTACCGAGGGTGCGCGGGGATTGGGATAACATACACCTCACATCAAAAATGGTCAGAATGGAAATCTAACCGGAGGGCTGTGATCGCAGGATGATTTATGGCCCATGATTTATTAATAGAAGAAATCAAGTTTATTCTTTTCAACTTTTTCCATTTTTAGATCACTTGGTTTTAAGAGATCCCTGGGGGAGGGGGAGCGGCAGGGGGGTCTCTAGAGACCCCTGGGGAAGGGGGAGCGGCAGGGGGGGGGGGGTCTCTACACCCCCGGGAGACGGGGGGCGGCAGGGGGGGGTTTCTAAAACTAAGTGATCTAAAAATGGAAATAACGCAAAGATGAAAAAAAAATACCTGGTACTTGTTTTCCTCTAGACCTATGCATACGTACGTTAATCGTCCGCGATCACAGCGCTCTGGTTTCCATTCTGACCATTTTTCTTGTGAGATGTCGAAAAAACTTGAAAAAAGACTGTCCGGCTGGCTGTCCGGGCGCCCTCGCTGGTACAGACAATTTTTGAGGGCTGATTTGTGACGGTTGGGAAGTACCGCGTACGTTACTAGGTGCCAGTATCACGTCGGTTTGACCGTGTGTCCCGTGTATGTACACGGGGTTACGAGGTACTGGTATACCACACGAAGACAGGCGAGCGACTTATTATGATGATGTTTTCTCATGCTCATCCTTTGCACCATTTTTGGCCACTACAACAGCACTAGCAGTCAGTCCAAACCTGGCTGTTGTATGGCAAAGGCGAACCTGGTTGAAGCAAGGAGTTAAAAGCGAGGCACTGCTCGCTGCTGAGACAACCGCCATAAACGGTCGTTACAATAACCGATATGTTTGCTTGGCCCGACTCTACCTGATCCGCTGCAAGCCAAAACCACCCATCTGTGGGCGACAACAGCCAGGGAAAAGAAAAAGTAAAACCGCCTTGGGAATGTACATGAATGCCCCACTCATAGATTTCTCGAGTGATGCCTGCGCTACCTAGTTCTCTCGCTCGCCAATCTGGCCTTTACACGGGCTGGAACGCCTACCTTATACCGCGTTGTGTTGATTGCATCAGTTCGGGAGGTAGATATCGGCGACCAGCTCTGGGATTAGGTGAAGGAACGGTCGGGAGGGGTTGTTGACGCTCTGCCCCCGCTACGTATAAATGCCTTCTACGGTGTAGATCAATATTCTTGCCCTCGCAAATATTGAAAACTCTGCATTACTGCAACGCGCTGTTGCCAACGCCACTCCACCCGCGAGAGCTGCCAGGCTTACAATGGGGAAGAGGAAGGCGTGTACCTATCTGGTGGCTGGTATAATCTCGAGCATTGCGGTGAGTAACCAATTTCCTACACCACTGACTTATAGCAATGGGTGCCGCCGTTTGCAGGGAACAACTTTCATTGCGTCACGTTGATGCGGTATCAACACACCACGCGGTAATACCGCAAAGCCGTGCAAACTGCATCCCGGTTGCAGCAGCAGTGACCGCCTACCCTACCCTTGCTGCAGCAGAGCCGATCGATTTCTGAAGCGGAGAGGTATCTCTCATCCCCGACTTGCCATGGTATATAAACTCGGGCAGACGAACCGCGAGGCAAGGGTGTTCTTCTGCGCGGCCTGAATGGCATGTGTTTGCATCCCCCAGTCACGCCGCAAGCATGCACACCTGTAAGGGTTATTGGTACCTTGTAGGTTTTTTTCTGGAGGGGAAAGTTCGTATTATTCAGGTATCCATCGCAAGGACGCAATCAGAAAAGGCTAACCCACTGAACCTTGCATACGAGAAGCTACAACAGGCAACACTAGTACGAACTACTCTGTAAGAAGCTGAGATGCCCCCCCTGCTCCTACCGCCGCGTCAACGTCCCCTGTTGTGCCAACGACCCCTGCATTCTCTGGAACCAGGCTCCCGCGGATCTGGCTTCTGGATTCTCACATGGTGAGAGGTCATAAAAGACATACGGTACGCGCTACCTAGTAGACTTGAGCAGCAGCAGCATATCATGAGCAGTGTCGCTGCCGCACTCGTACTTGGAGAGGCAACAGTACCAGTACCAGGGTAGTACCACCAGAGTAGTAGTAGCACCAGAGGAAGAGTATATGTGTGTATAATATACCTCGTGACGAGGTTTAGCGCGCGGGGGTGCTCCTTTACCAGGTTACCCGTCGTGGAGTGACTTACTACCAGTAGTAACAATGTAGACTACTACTCTAGCGTTTGTTTGATATCAATAGCAGTCGTTGAACAACAATGGCAGCCGGCTTACGTATGCGAGCGTAGACCCAACTCGAACCCACCCACTGACCCAGCCACACACCCACGCACCTACCCACCTCACCGTCCCACCCAACCCAACCCACCCGTAGAAGAACCCAATCCAACTTAACCGAAGCCAAGCCAAGCCAACCCTATCTTTTTGGGACCCTTTTACACCCATACAGTAAGTGAGAAGTGCGGTCCTATTGTCGTGGGGGCGTGTAGCCTGGAAGCATTATTAGATGTTCATTATATGTTTGATGCCACATGCGTGTCGTAGAACTCATTGCACTAGAGTCTCACATTAGCAGCAGCACTCCCGTCACCTAGAAGCCCGCGTGGCTGTATGTGGTGTGTTGCGCATTATCGTCACGTGCATATATTCAAGTCGCCCCGGTGGTCGATGGATAGTGGTTGACCTCGAACACTACTGCGGTTGGAATCATGGGTTCAAATCTCGGTACGTACGGAGATTTTTATGTTCTGGAGACACCACCTGCCGAGAGCGGTTTATAACATAGCGTGGGTAAGCAAAATTTGACGCGAGTCGACGAGGAAAGTAAGTGCCGAATTATTTTCGCGACGAAAATTGCGGCGGTTGATGTAGTAGGGAGGGGGGATAACGAACGCCCTGTTTGCTCACCTCGGACCTGAGTTTACGTCTAGGGTCTAGGGATGAAGGAGAAAGAAAAAAATGCGAAGATGACAGATAGGATGAGCAAAAATAAACAAAAACCCAAAAACATCTTCAACGTTTCCCATCGGGAAGTCCCAACTCTTGTTTGTGTGCTCGGCTGTATATTATACTGGTACCTGGTGGTACACTGCATACCTGGTGTACATAGTTGAAAACGTTATATTTCGTGTAATAGGCAGCAGCTTTCGAAGGTGAGTTTTGATCAAAGTCCTTTTTGGTCGATCTCACATCTCGAGTGTATTTTTTCATTTTGTATAATAGCAGTCGTACCGTAGTCTATACTTATAGGCAGACTATGAATACCATTGTATCGGTAGTAGGTATATACCAGGTATCTGGTAGATAAGAGTAATGTTGGTGAGCGCTTTGAAGCGCACCGCTAGGGGTGGTGCCTTGTAAAGTCCAATGCCCAGAGGGAAGCAAATCGCAAGAGGTAGGGATATCATAACTACACGTACGTTTTTTTTGTTGACTGCGTGCCTGTCTATGTCTGCCTTAAAACCAAGTTCCACAAGGGTAGTCTTTCCATGTGTAGGTACGATACTAATTTTCAGCAACAGCAGCAGCAGCTGCAACGGTGTGCTTTTTTGTACCTGATGCTGGTAGAACGTACTGATATGGGCTGTGAAATGACGCTATGTACGGTCATGGTCATAGAAGTACATGGGGTAGCCCATCAGAGTGTAAGAGTGGACCAGATGTATAGCCCCTCCGTGTTGGGGACGATTAATACTTGGAATTCGACTACAGCGGGGACCCCGATTTAAAAGCCCCCGAGACAAAAGCATTCGGTTACTCCGAATGGTCAACTCGGTATGTCCTGCTACAGCTAAAAGCGATGCATGGCCCACTACGGATAAGAGCAATGTGCAGTCAAGAGCGGTGGTTTCGGGTTGTCACAGGGTGCTCTTATATCGAGGTGCCCAATGCAATCGTTGTACAGAATCGTTTTTGGAGTACATAGGAAACGGGTTGACGTCTAGAGGACAGCAGTCTCATCGAAGCCGCCGTTCTAGGTTATTTTCCGTACATCGGAGGGCCCGTGGTCACGAGAAGGCACAAGGGGTATACCTACGTAGTATCGAAAAGTATTACTATTAATACTAAAGTTGTAGTATCTGTAGATGTGCTACGGAGATACATGTGGCCTAGACTACGGCACGATTGCCATCGTACCAGGTCCATATTACTTGTGCGGTTGCGTATAAATACGCACAACCTTCAAGTACGAGAGATAACCCAAAGAGTCCAATTCCAAAGCGACATGACGTCGCTGCCTCGCACATTCGTGTGTATGGCAGTTTATGTGTCGATGTATCAATGTGTCACCCCACGAGTTTTGTATTCCTCGTGGCGCGGTTACCGAGACGAGAGCTGTGTCAAACCAAACCGAGAGAAGAGGCCGCGATTGATGTTGTGCCCTCTGCTCTCTGCATTTTTTTTTTTTTTGCTATCTCCTGTTGCCGGGATTGGAGGGCGAGTGCTCTCTACCGCAAATGCCACAAACACCGAAACCGATGATTGTTCAGTAAGCCTCAAATGATATCGGCGTCCATAAACGAAAAGAGACATACGTGGTACGAACAACGAGTGGACCGGGCTCTTAATTGTTCATTGTACACTTTCTGACGTAACTTTCTGATGTACTGCTGCTGCTGTAGTACAATATGTGCCCGGTATCCGATTAATCTTAGCTCGATGCTGCTGTTGGCAATCAAGCCGGACATGTTGCGAGATGTACGAAACAGAATAAACAGAAAGTCGCTCCCGCATACACCTGCCCCTTCCCCCATATTTGAGGAGATAGTTGCGTAACTGCTGTTACCATCGATAAGTTACATATTTCTTGCCGAAGCACATCGTTCATCCCCAATCAAATGGACACACAGCAGTTTGCCCGCGACCACTCCCAACAATCGCTTCTGGCCTTCAAGTGACTTCGTTCGTATACAGTAGACTATACAATAGTACCTGTTTTTTTTTTCATTCCCGTTTTTTTTTTCTTGCCGTAACCTCTGTAATGATGTAATGATCTAATGATCTAATGGTACCATCACCATTGACCCCTCCGGGAGTACTGCGACGCAAAAAACTACATACTACATACAAGTAATGGATGTAGCTGGGTGGAAACATCAATTGGACGTGAAGAACACACCCACACACGCGGTGCGGTTTTCAACCTTGTAGGAGGAACGTGCAGATTACACCAGTACGGTCCCGGCCATCCAATAAAGCTGAGACATCGGAATCCGCCCTCTGATACACCAGCAGGAGGCTATATTTTTTTTTTTCAAGAATATGTCTGACGAGCATGCTAAAGCTAACGTTAGTGCAGCACCTGTACATCTTATTTGCTTCCTTCTGAGTTTTCGGCTTGGTTTATTTTGGGGCTCTTACTTATCTGGGCGCCGGTAGTGTAGCACAGCAGTATCGCCGCGCTGAACAAGAGTCGAGATTCTCCTTTCGTCGATGCACTTCGTGTTCTATTAATACTTGGGGCAGCTCGGGCGGCTTCGGGTCGGCGCCGCTTCAACCCCGTTTTAGAGCCCCAACATCCCTCCATATATTAACTTCGAATATATTTGAAAAAGAAGGGTTTTCAGTTGTAAAGGCGTTAATCGTGGGTTTTTTTTTCATACTTGTGTTGTTTGCCTCTGATTTCCCGAAATGGGTACCAGCTGTATAACCGGGTATGATGCTGGTAGGTAGAGTTTGGCAAGGGTTAGCGCAGATGTTCGGTCTTGGTATTTGTTCATTGCGCGAGTGTGCGTTGTGAACGCCCGGGATCGACAAGGGCTGGAGCTGGTATACAGGCCAGTACCTTCAAAATGTCATATGCATATGTATGATATATGATGCTCTGTTGCAGATACCCGCTGTTTTTTTTTGCTCTGATAAGAAGTTGCCTTTTCACGAGTATTCTATGATATCTTGTGCGATGTTCGGACGTTGTTCTATGAATATGCCGCACGGGTATTTATTTTTATCGTTTGACTGCGACGCGATGTAGCAGTTCGACTATTCTGTCTGTTGTTTTTTCCCGGTCGTCGTGTTCAGGATCATACCACAAAGAGGTCCAAAACAGTAGTAGTACTGCAGTCCACAGGTCCACACGTCCACAGCAGCGGCAGCGGCAGCTGTCAGTTGAACTTTTATGTTGTATTTTGGTGTCGTGATTCGTGGTAGATCGGGGCGACAGAGTATGTCGATCTCGTAGCTCACGGGCATATAATACGGGCATACCTGGTATAATATATGATCTGATTAAATTATTAGTCTTTAGACGGATCTTCGCTTGGATCTTTGTATTGAACAAAACTAACGTGGCCAGCCGGAGGCCGGCTGCGATGCGGCACGTAACAGCATCGCTTGTCTTGCTTCTCCCACAGTTATGTTTGACCAAGTAGCCAGTAGCCCAGTAACATTCTGCAGCTGGTACACATACGCCCCCGTCAGTCTGTTGCAGAACAATACGCTATGTACGAGGTACACATATTCCAGTACGTGATATGGTTAAAAATGTATCAATGTACTGGTACCAAATATTGTCAACATTCGTAGGATGTTTATCAGCGAGGAGATCAAACTATTTTTCGTGCCCCCGGGCTATTACTATTCGTACATTGAAGATTGATGCAATGGGGCTCATCTCAGCAACCCCTCCTATAAGAGATGCAGTCGCACTCAACCGCCACGGTACGAGAGATAACTGTTAATAGATAATTGTCTGCCATCTGCATTTACCACTGATATTTACGCATTATTTACCATGCAGCTGCAACACCAGCAGCGCTAATGACCTGCCAGGTACAGCTTATGAGATAATACGGGTCTTATGCTGATCGGACTGAACCGCCGTGCAAGCGTCTCTCTCTCCTTGGTGCAGATAAGGAACTGGATCTTTGTTTTTGTTATGCTCTACGGTCACTCGCGCACTCGCGCTCTTGATATATATTTGGGCATGTGTGTTGCGCAAGGCTTTTTTTGGGTCTCCGTCTGTCGCCCAAAGAGGCATAGACGAGAGCACGAGAGCGCGAAATGGGCAACACTCGGTCATTAAGTCGGAATGCGAACTTTTTGCGTTATTGAGATGACGGCGAACTGCCACGGGGTCGAAGGGGAGACAGACGCCTATCATCACGAAAGGCTCACAAAAGACCCCTGAGGATAAACCTCCTACGAGTTGAGCTAGAAAGCAAAAATGGTTATACATTAAATACAATACAAGATTCGGACTCGTAGCTGCGTAGCCCGGAGGGTGGCTTTTGGCTACAATTATGTTTGGTTCCTTTCCGCAAGAAGAGTGTTCAATAAGGCGTAACTATGGTCCCCTTTCGTGACCATGATGTAGATGTTGCCATAATGTTGGCATAATATCTTTACCTTTTTCTCACTATGGCATGTTGGAGATGTTGGCAGTGCGGTAAATCTAAAATAATGCGCGCTGACTCCGTGACATAGTGTATGATACCGAAACTGTCTCCATATTGTGCGAGAACTTTTGTATGTCTCGACGAAGGTTTGAGGGTGTGTCTTAACCAGCCGGTCTTAACTCCCCCCAAAAGGCGTTGGAACGCTTGGAACCGGGAACGACAAGTAACTTTGGTTGCTGTTGGTTGTTTATCAAATCGAATAGATTCCGAGCGTTCCCACCCTGACCGTAAATTTTGTAAGAGGAAGGATAGAGGAAGAATACGTCCGAGAGTAGTTAATCGTGTGCAGCAAGCCGGAACGGCTTACTTGGTGCGAGAATTACACCAATTGATTGGTGCTGGGAGTGGTTCTTCATACGCTGGAGGCCCACGAGGGTATGGGTGCACAGGGGATGACGTAGGACTCACGGGGTGGACCGAATGTGAACGCTGTAGGGCTCGCCCGCAGCAGGAGCCAAGCGATACCGCCATGGCCTGACCCGGAGGCTCACGGGGAAAAGTACTGGATTTCGAACGAGGCTCTGGCGATATATATCCAGGCAAAAGCGTGGCTCTGATGTTCGTACAAGTTGCAGTAGCTGTCGTCGAGCCACGAGAGCAATACGACAAGTTCTAGATCTGCCCCGACGGTGCCACATGGATGGCTGGCACCGTCTTCTGTGAGGCTTTCCTTGCGGTACATTGGCGTGTGAAGCGTTTCTCTTTGTCAGGAGCAATCGCTGCCCAAGTGATGGTGCCCCTGCCCTAGAGCCGAGCTGCACGGTCCCGCCGCAAAAGTCAGATGAGCTATTATTTGCTCGGGTTGGTTGCCCAGAGTTGACCAGGTCTCGTCGGACACGAACAGGTTGGAATGAACCGCACGAATGCGAACAGCCATCGTTCCATGGCAACCGTCCAAACTAGGTCGAAATATGTTAAGACACGCCCTCAGCTGGTGCTGAGGTCATTTACCCGAGTTGGTAAAAACACACGTGACTGCGTGGCTTTTGCGTTGAAGCCAGAAATTTGAAGCATCAATGGACACGCCCGGAGCGTGGCTCTCAAATCCGAATTTTCGCGGCGAGTGCTCTTACAATGTTGCGGTTGGAGATGGCAATATTATGGACGAGAACAGTCGTGTTTGGAGGAGGCAGTAGCAGACCTACGGAAAAAGCGAGACGGCGGAGACCCTCTCCTAATAGTTGCAACGACCGATAGCAGTATTAGGCAGCTCACCGCACGACCTTCTGCGCGTTGAACCTCACGCGCAGCAGTTACAAACCAACCATCTGTATGGACAGCGGATTACCGTTTGATGCTCCTTCGGAAGTAGGGCCAGGAGGACATGGGCGCACATCCGTGTACATTCGTAGTTGTTGCTTAATGCGGTCTAGTGCCGTACGCTGCTTGGGTTTTTGCCTTTCGTGGTCGGAATTATTTCGGTTATGCCATTATGCCACCAGATATACCGTATACGACAGAAGATAACACACCCCGGTGATACCGTTCTGGAGTTTTTAAAAAGTATCACCGGGTGTGGTATTATGTGGAAAGTGTGCTATACTATGCAACCCGGGTGACAACGTGCAGATCGCAGGGCCCATTAAGAGGGTGTGATACACCAGGGGGTGTGATAACACTGCCGCACACCTGCAGGGGGGTTGATAGTGAGGAGGTGTGATAACACTTGCTTGCAAAGAATTGCTGCTGCCGCAAACTTGCAGGGGTGAGGTTTGCTGAGCCAGCGCGGTGGGCGACACTTTGGCGCCTGTTGCTGTGCCAGCTACAGCAGCAACAGGCGTAGAAGAAGTTTCCTCGCGTTGGAAGAACGAGGTGATGGGTCGAGCCTGCGCTGCTGCGGCCGAAGCAGCTGTCGAAGGAGTGGAGTAGGCCGCGGCGGAATTATGTTGTCTCTCTCCACGTCCATGTTGGAGGTCTACATACCGGGTGGGTCCCCGCACACAGGGGTGCATTGCGTGGGATCACAGGACATATGCTGTATCACCCGGGTGATAGTAGCAGGGGACCCATGAGTACATGTGGCGCAACCTCAGGGGGTGTGTTATCTTATGTAACCCCGGTGATAATTCTCCATTCTGTTGGAGATTCGAAAAGTTATCACCGGGGGTTGTATTATGTGGGGGGTGTGCTATATTATGTGGGTGTGTTATCTGCTGTCGTGTACGGTATATATTTTTTATTGTTGACACTAACGCTGCACATTGTTGGATGGGGAATGAACTAAGAAATATGAACAATACAGTAGTATGAGAGATCCCTCCCTTGTTTTTACGTTATTAACGCAGGTTATAGTAGCTGGGCTAAGATAAAAGGCACAACAATACCGGCACCCGCCGATTGTTTACCCGAATGGACCGAAATTCTTGTGTTCATGACTTTGTTGAAGGTTGACACTTTGACCACGAATTGACACGCGCCCGGCCTCTGGCCTCGGGCCCGAATTTTCACCAAGAGTGCCTCTATTTTTTTCATTTTAGCTCAGACCTACTATTAGACTTACTATTATGGAAAAATTTTGAGCGGTTATTTCTGGCGATTATTTTTGTAGTTTTGAGGCTCCAAAAATAGCCTGCATCAGAAATAAGGGGCGTCCATTATAGCTTCTGATTCTGGGAAAGTGGTTATATTTTGAATTGGTAGGTCTTGTTTTGCCGTTTGCCTTTATTTTTGAAATTTGGCACGTACACTGTCGCCGGCGACGTTAGGTCACCACCGCCTCTGCTGCTGTCTGCTGCTGTGCTGCTGCTGTGCTGCTGCTGCGCTGCTGGTGTGGTGTGCCTGTGGTGGTTTCGATGGTGGTGGTGGTGCTGCTGTCGCGTTTGTGTGAGGACGAAGCTCTGTCTCGCACACAACAATGGTATGCTGTCGTAGGTGTGTTTGTGATGCTGTGTTGTGGGTGATGGCGACGTGTACAGCAGACAGATATCATACCAGGTACAGTATAGGCAGTGGTGACATGTGATACTTGATACGAGGTAGTATCCAAAAGTAAAATAATCCCAGTTCTGAGAGGTTGGAAGAGCTGTTATTTCTTGGCTCAGAAATCACCAAATCCGCTGATTTCTGGACTCGACTATTTCTGAGCCCAGAAATAGCAATGATTTCTGGTCCCAGAGTAGATGGTTGTTGTTTTTGGCGTCGGAGATCCCTGTTAAAGAGAGAAATATTCGCTCAAGATATTTCCCATAATAGTTGGTCTCACGTAAAATGCAAAACAAACGAGTGTTTCTTACAATCTGGTCGCGCGGAGAAGATTTAGGGAAGCGTTTGTCTCGACAATTGCCCAGGCGTGGTCCACAGTTCGGATCGCAATCCGCAGTTTAGAATTTTCTCGGTTTTTAATCTCGTGATGTGCTCAAATCTCGCGACGAGTTTACCAGGTATTCATAAACTGTTAACAGCAGTAGTAGTATTATTAATAGTATTGCATTTATTGCGGGATTGAAAAGGCACACCACACCGTCACGTCTTACACGCTGGTCGCGTGGAGATTGCAAGGGTTTTTGTTTTGTCGTGATAATTGGGCTGGCGCGGTCCAGTTCGGATTGTGATCCGCAGTTTTTTTTTTTTTCTTTGCATGGATGTTAATTTTGACGACGAGTCAGTCCACTAGTTACAGTTTTTCAATACAAACCAGTATTTCTTACAATTTGGTCCCGCGGACCTTTTAGGGAAGCCCCGGTGGCGTATCAAGTTATCCTCGAGCCTGGTATAGATCAGTTTCGTGAGTTCGAGCCCCGCCGAGTGCATACTCGTATAAATTCGTTGGGACTTTTTCTTGTGCACAAATCGACTTGCGGAAAGCGCGAGAGCGTGAGTTAGCAACACTCCATGAAAAATCGACGAGCAGTGGGATTGCTGAACCCTATGCGCGATAAAAATTAAAGGCAAGCACCGGGGGGGGAAAGAGACGACACCTGTGACCACGGCTTGTCCAGAAGCTGGAAAGTAAAAGTGGGGGGAGAAAAAAAAATAAAAAAAAAGGGAAGGGAAGGGAAGGGAAGGGAAGGGAAGGGAAGGGAAGGGAAGGGAAGGGAAGGGAAGGGAAGGGAAGGGAAGGGAAGGGTTTGTCTTGATAATTGGCCAGGCGTGGTCCACAGTTCGAAGTGTGATCCGCAATTATTTTATTTATCGAATTATTACAGCCGTAGCCTTTGTTTGACTTGACGATGTTCTCACCCCACAAATCATACCAGATAATATACCAAACCAAATACATTCTGATGTTTGAGGTGGTTCGCACATTTTTATGAGTTTTTCCGCAACGCGCGGCGAAGCCGCGCTCGGGTCGGAGCCCTAGCCTGGGCTAGGGTTGGGGTTTGGTTTAGGGTGGGCGACGCCCTCTCGCGATTTGCCAAACAAAAATACTCAACGACACAAAAAACAGCTTGAAAACCTATATTCAGTGAAATATATGTGGTACTTCATCTGGTACGATTTGTGGGACAAAGTCGGTAAAGGCGCCTCAGTTATTATCGCTGGATGTACCGGTAGAGCCCCCGGTGGTCCGGTAGTTCGCCGCGTAATTGTTGAGTTCGAGATCGTAGGTTAGGTTCGAATCGTAGAAGAGACCCTTTTTTTTTTACTAATCGACAGGCCGAAAGCGCAAGAGAGAGCGTGAGTTGGCGAAATCTGATGCAACACGACGAGTATTAACAGCCTAAAAGTGGGAACGCTGAACCCTATGCGCGATAAAAAAGGAGACAAGTACCGAGGGGGAAGAAGGGAAGACACCAGTGACCACGGCTTATCCAGAAAGTCGCTGAGGGTTCATTCAAACTCTTTCGAGTTGGGCTGGAGAGTAAAAATGATTATTGAAAAACGAAAATGTGCTCGAATCCGTTTTTTTACCACAAGCAAAGCAAACGAGTTGGTCTTACAATCTGGTCTCTGTCGGGGGGGGTAGGTAATTTTGTCTTGATAGTTGGGCAGGCGTGGTCCACAGTTCGGATTGTGATCGGTAGTTCTTAATTTTCTCCGGCTTTTTTCGCTGGATGTACTCGAATCCGATTTTTCACTACGAGTTCTCTATTTTAGCAGTTTTTCTTTTTTAATATATTGCGAAACAAACGGGTATTAGTGTGATAGCTCAATCTGGTCGCACAGAGCTTTAGGGAAGCCTGTCTTGATAATCTTAATTGGCCAGGCGTCGTCCACAGCTTACTGTTCGGATCGTGATCAGCAGTACATTATTTTCTACATTTTCTATCGCTCGATGCAAAAGCGGCGCAGCAGCGTTTCTGGCCAGTTTTGGTTCGTTTTCACCGGGGTTGGTGTCAGGGTTAGGGTTAGGGATTGGGCTGGGCCTATCTCGGTCCCTTGATCCCACCAGGAAGTGCTTCCTTGTTCGCAACCGATAACTATCTACTGGAGATCTGCGCGGCTACATTTTAAGGGTAGGTACAAAAAATCGCACCCGCATGGGTAACAAATATTCTCGAGGAGCAGCAAAGTGATGAAGAACGCCTCTCTCCCTCTTCTTTCTACTTGGTTTTTCGAGTGCAGTGGTTGTTGTTCTCACATTAACTCGCATAGTCAAGTCCGTGGTCACAGGACACTCTGGAGCTGAGGAATAGTCGAGGGAAAACAAAAAACAAAAGTGGTACACGCATATATCATAGCTGACGCAGTCCATGCCTCTGCCAGCCAAAAAAGTGTACTGTATATAAAAGTGAATTCGGGAGTCAGCCTACGATGTGCCAGGTCCATACTGGTACATAAATCGCACTACTCTCGCCTGAAAAAATCGACTACACCGCTTGCCACCCAGAAAAGACTACCACGTATATGTTGCACGTAGTACCTATCACTACGCATACGCAAGTCAGACTCAACTCAGTTTGAAAAAACGAAGAAAAAATTACAAGGTACCAGGGTACTAGGTAAAACGGACCAAAACCTCGCATAAAATCGTAGCACTGCTGTGACATACCTGGCGTACCCGCAGGTCTGCTTCGAGAACGAAATGAGCAAGAATGAAAGAGGCTTGTGTTGTATGATACAACGGCAGTAGCTAAACAGCATCAGTACGTGGAGCACACCTGGTACCAGCTATGCTGAGCGAAGCCAGCAGCGCTGGCGGGTGGTACGAAATATATCCACAGCAGTATGCGCCTTTATATTTCACATATAAAAGAATCATTTGCTACGCTTCCAGTAGCAGGTACTACTGCTCTATCGATGCCGCCCGGGTCGTATGCATGGAACTAAAATGCAATGATATCCATTTGATGGTATCGTGCTGTTGCTGTAGGTATGTACGAGTACGAGGTGGCTCTTTGCGGATAATAATTAACCCGTAGACACAGGAGGAACAACTCAAACCCCGAGTCATTCCACCAGAAAATAGGAAGAGACTTAACATCGTTCCAACAAGCTCCTGGTTTCAGCGCAATCGGGCGCCTGCACTCGCCCGACGGTTGACCCCTTGTCGCTTTTTAATTTTAATGCCACGTGACTGTTGCACTAGGATTCCCCCGAGCACTGCTGAACGCACATGCACAATATGCGCGGTCGTCGGCACGAGGAGTGGGATGGGCCGGCACCTGCGGGAGGGGGCAGAGAGCACCAAACACCTGCTGCTTGGGAGCGGGGAGCGGGGAGGGTGTTCACGGGCCGGCGAAGGCGGGTTGGGGCAGAAGGGGGGGGGCTAAGCGCCGCGGGGGCGATGACTGGTCGCTCGGGACGACTACTGAACCGGCGTCTACTGCAGCATCTTCCATGGAGGCAAGGAATCTGACGACGCCTGCAGCCCAGGTGGGCATGGGCGGCTCGCTAAGGCCTCGCGGGAGTATATATATATACTCCGGAGTATGTATTTGGTTTGTCGCGGTCTTAACTCCTTTAGAACTGCACCCACCCGTGTGGGGACAAGCAATGGGCTCAATGTGGGGTATTTTTTGGAGCAGTACGAGGGTCCACCCTTTCAGAGCTTGCACTCGTCGCGTTTTGGGCACAAATCTCTTGGAAGCAGTTAGATATTTGTTTCCGGTGCTGAAGAAGTTCAATTAAACGCACTCGTAATGCGGACCACGTAATCAATCGGTGGGATACCGACCGGATCGCGTTTTTTTAAGCTCGAGCGTAGTGTTTGCCCTCCCCTCGTTCCGTGGTGCCGTCGATCATGAGTTTGGCGACCTTTTTTTGGCTTCTTGGGTAGACCAGGTTGTCACTTTGTTTTTGTGTCCTGGGTTAACTATCGCATTGTCGTCCGTCCTCACAAGGCAGGCGTGGCATGAGTCATCAGACAACGAAACAAAAACAATGGTGTTTGGTTTTTGGAATTGTCTCGGCGAATGACGAAGATGAGAAGTTGACCAATATAGTTTCTACTAAATCCGGCAGACGTGTTCGCCGTTGGAATGCTATGTGGCGAGGCTCTTGTCTCTGGGACAATATATGCGGAGGGTTCATCAAGTGGCTGGCTGCACTTGTGAACTCTGGTGTTTTTTTATCAAAGGAGAGAGTACGAGGCTCATAACCTATAAGATCGATGGCTGAAAGTGTGTATCTTGTCTTTAAACGAGAAGTATGGCACCCAACGGCTGTGATGTATTCCCGTGATGTTTGACAGAGTGTTTTTCATAATTTCGAGAAGACGAGGCTCACAACCTGTCGAAATGAAATGCGTCGAAGCTCTTGTCTCTGCAAAGGTGGCACGAAGTGGCTGTGACGTACCAGTTACTCCTACACTCGTGGTGTATTGAGATACATAAGATTTTAGACAATTGCTAAGAGGACGAGGCTCGGCGCCAGCTGGATTAACGTGTGTCGAGGCGTTGTCGAGTCGTTCTACAGTACGTAGCTCCCCCTACTTTTCTTTGACGAAATCGCCGGTGTTGAAGCCAGCTCCCGGGCGTGTTTCCCGAATTACGGTGCGGTGCCCTTGCCACCCCGAGGTCATCGTTCGATAGTCCTTTGCGCACAAAAAGGTATAGGAAGATGTTCTTTTCATGTCACCCTCCCTCGTGTCGAGCAGCCATAAAAAGTTCGTGAAAGAAAATCACCGGTTTGGGGGGGGGGTATCGTAGAATCAGTCTGTCTCTGTGATGAGAGATGCAGAGGTGGCACCAAATGACTGTGAAGTACACTCGTGGCGGTGGAGATAAATATGCATGCATATGAAAGGTAGGGAAACGACGACGCTCACAAGCTGTTGGACTGACGTGTATCGAGGCTGATTATCTGGGACGAGAGATGCAGAGGTGACGAAACGTTTGTGGAGTGCATGCGGTTTGTTTGAGAAACTGTTGTTCTAAACAAAATGAGGGAGTGCGTGGCTCGTAATCTGTTGGGCGGATGTATGATGTGATGTATGTCGAGGCCCCTGTCGTGGCGGAGATCAGAGAAAAAGGTGGCACCAAACAATTGTAAAGTGCTCTTGTGATGTTTGAAGTGAATGGCTTTAAAAGGGCGTAGTGAAGACGAGGCTCATAACCTGACAGAATAACATGTCGAGAATCTTGTGATATGTCTGTGATACGCGAGCCCCCTGTGCCACGTAATCCGTCGCACGCCAGTCCCGGACGCCCATCTCTTACGTTATTGTTGCCGTGTATAGTCAACCGCCCCTACCGCCTGTCCGGACTCCTTTTACCCTACTATTGCCGTGCAAACTCAACCGCCCCTACCGGCTACCTGGACCAGTTATTGGGCAGCGATGGGTCTCCGATTGCCGCCTCCGACGATGGAAGTCACGCTATGAGTGATGCCTCAGGGGCTAAGGAGGGGGCTGCTGTAGGGGGCGCCGTGGACACACTTGTTGGCGCCGGCGGCGGCGACTTGGGCTCGGGGAAAAAATTCAACATCTTGAGGACACTGTGGGAGTTTTCTAGGCCTCACACGATGATCGGCACTGCCATCGCCATCCCGGCAGTCGGAGTCTTCGCAGCGCCTCCAGGTGTGAGTTGATCTGGCCGTATGATAGCTAGGGATTTAAGTTGGCTGACTACATTGACCCTGAGTTGGCTGACTAGTTATTAATTGGTTGCAGGGGCAATGCAGTTTGTTGCGTTGCGTGCGGTGAGTGAACTCTTTTACTGCGTAAACATCCCACACTGAAGCAAACTGCTTTGTCCCCGACCCGATGGGGTGCACTTATAATAGAGGCTACGGAGTCCTGCGTTGTTGTTGCCTGGCAGGTGTGCTAGTTGCTCGCAAGTGTGTATAGTATCGGGGGAGACTACGACGTAACGTCAGTCGGTTGGCTTACCCAGGCCATTGAACTGACATCCATCCAGTCAACAAAGTCCAGCTAAGTTACAGCCCTAACTTTAGCACTCTGCTTGCTGTCATTTGGTTGGGGTCTGGACCCCCGGCCCCGGCCGATTAGATTTGGTCGCATGGTGCTAGAGTCGGTGTCGGCGTCCTTCGGTGGTGGGATGAGATGGACGGGTTATGTTTGTATTATGTGTGACGCGCAGTCGACGCTAGTGGCCAAGTTCGGTACGTGTGAATGGTGTATATGGGTTTCGCCCGCAATTCCAACGCAGCGCCGATCTGTGCGGCGGGACGTCGCCTCTGGTCCATTTGCTCGACGAGACAGGGCTTCACATTGTTTTAACATCCCCTGCCCGCCCCCCCCCCCCCCCGCCACGCCGTGCTGCATGGAAAACACTTGAGAAGGCGTTTTACCCGGACGTCGATTCCTCTTGGCGATGGTGTGGGCGATGGTGCCTTCCCTGCTCATCAACATCTACATTACGGGGCTGAATCAGGTATTGTACCTATTGAGTATAGACCAAGCTAAGAAGCTATTAATAGAAACTATTAATTGGAGCACTTTACGTAGCCCTTTAGAACTGCGCGCATGTGTTTCGGGGACGGGACAAAGTAGTCAGGATTCATGGTGTGGGGGTACATTTTACAGTGAGGCGTGCCACGATGGGGGTATCGATTTTAGCAAAGTTATTTCTGAGTTGCGCGATCCCTCAACAGAAGCGTCAGCCAGTATCGTTGGGCTATCATTTGCCCAGGTACCAGGTAATGTTTTTCATTCCTGGCTTAACGCCTTTACAACTGGAAATCCTGTTGGGGAAATGATTACTTGAAGATTGTATAGGGAGGCATTTTGGGGCTCTAAAGGGGTTAATGTATATGCCTACGATAGGCTACATGGGATTATTCGTCTGGTTGCGCTTTCGTTTTATAGAAATGATTGTTTGGGTGAGGGCTAAGAGCTTCAGAAAGTATTGACTCTATAATGCCCTTATTGCAGCATGCACCCAGTTCTGAAACCCAAGTCTGGAAGAGCGACATATTGCCAAAGATGCAGGTTTTCTCCTCTGTTGCCTATGTGGCAGTCGTTGTTCCTTTCCGTGTCCACGAGCTGAACGTTGACGATGACTTAGTGTAGATGAGTTACTGTACGTGAATAACCGTAAGTACATCGCACTTGAAGTGAAGCTGTCGAGGGTCTCGCCGTAGAGGGCTGCCGTACAAGGCATGGACGGGGTCGGTGAAAGGGCTACGTCTTACCGGTGCATGCTTTGGCGGCGCCTAAGTCTACTGCAGCATCAGTACGTCAGAACGTGTTATTTTGTGTCGCCGCCGACTAAGCCTAGACTTGAATCGATTCTCGCGTGTTACCCTAGTTTTTTTTTCGATATGATTTTTCGTTGGATACGAAGCATAGCAAGAATACGCTTACCGTGTTTCCCTCCAATTATTATCGTCACATTAAGCTTGGCAAAAAAAAAAAACGTACAAGGATCGGGCGGGGCCGCCTATCGCTATCGGCGGCTATCGCTATCGGCGGCTCCGCCCTCCATAATAGTTGCGCGAAAAGGACGTGACGTGACTAAGCGAAGGGAAAGGTAGTGGACCGTACCAAGAGGTTGAGGTGCTACATGTATTTGGAACATATGCCGTTCAAAATTGTGGGTTTTGTCGGGAGTGTTTTGCGCACAGGCACATGTGAAGGTAGGTGTTGGTGCACTGCATGAAGGACTTGGAAAGACGAAACCAGACGCAAATACGTGAGGAAGTTGTGTATAGTGGGGAGAACTGTGGTGTTGTGGATAGGCGAGAAATAGACGGGAAGAAAATGGGAAGAAAACCGCGGTTGAAAAAAAAAAAAAAAAAACGTGGATGAAACGTGTTATATGTAAGGAGAGCTCAATTGGCAAAGGTAGTATCCAGACCTTAGCGGAATCCGGAGAAGGATTCGAACGACATGACATGCGCCGCGAGCGCTGAAGGATGGGAGACGAATTCCGTTTGTTTGTCAAGTGGGAAAATCCTATCGCAACTGCAGGAAAAAACACAGCGTCAGTTGGAGCAGTCCGACGAAGTCGCTGATGCTAAGGTATGCGAAAAATGCAAAACCCACGCCGGCAGTGAGACCCCATTCATCTAGTATAGCAGCAGCAGCGGCGGGGACAGAGGCGGCCGATGGCCCATCGAGGAATTGCGGCACAGCAGCAGTAGTATGTACAGCAGCAGCCGTCTGGCAAGGGGGAGGGGGCACACACACTGGCTCCGCGAGCTCAAGACCACAGGCAGCCGATTTTTTATTTTTAGAAACGTTTTTAAAGGAGGCATCAACAGCGGCAGCAGCAGCTGCTGCGGCATAGCAGCTACACCCAAAAAAAAAACATGGTTTGTTAGAAATTAAGTATGAAAAATGTCAGCTGTGAGTACGACTGGTTAAATGGTTGAAACTCAACTTTGCAAGCTGCGTGGTCCGTGGTTATAAAAAAAAAAAAAAAACGCGGAAAATAATACTAAAAGCTGCACAGATCCACGGAGATATCTGGCTATCTACGCAGGTATGGCTTGCAAAGAAACCTATAGGGCTCTGTATGGGAAACATGAGAGTTGAGAAAAATCCACGCACGTCATAGATCAGCACAGCAAACACAGCACACCTTAGGAGCATGCACAGAAGTGAGTGAGAGCAGCAGCAGCAGCACACAGCAGCAGCGGCGGCGGCGGCGGCGGGCGCAGAGGCGGGCGATAGCCCAGTAAGGAATTGCGGCACAGCAGTCTGCAGCATCGACCATCCGGCAGGAGGAGGAGCACACACAGCACTGGCACCGGCTAAGCGAGGTCATAAGCCATTGCTTTATTTTTGAAACGAACGCAGTAGTCACCAGCAGCAGCAGCATCAGCAGTACTACCACAGCAGTGCAACAGCACTACAACAGCAGTACGTACCGACCGGTCCAAAACGGCAGCACAGCAGCACGGCAGGAGCTGGATGGGACTTGCACTTTCTTACGATTCTCTACCTTCCGGGGGGAGAGCGCGAGCAGTCCCCGGGAGAGGCTTTTCATGCCCCCCGCTCGCGGAGTTGGGACTCGTCGGCCGTTGTGTCGCCGGGGACACCGAGGGCAGATGTGTGGGGCGGGCGTGGCACGGGCGTGCGGTCGCTAGGGGCCGGGTGGCGAGCGGTAGAGCGGAGAGTGGTAAGTGTACGATTTTGAGAGTAGGGCGAATTGCCCCGCTTGCACGGGAGCGTTCACACGTAATATTAGTTAAGCATACATACATATATACCGGGGTATGCTTCTTTCATGCTGTTCGAAAATCCCAATTGTACCAAAAGAAAGCTTTGTAAACAACACGATGGATAAATATATACTCAAGCGCTGACCCCTTAGAGTACCCTGTTTCCTTTTTCAGATCACCGACGTGGAGATTGACAAAGTCAACAAGCCCTACCTCCCGATACCGGCGGGCCACCTATCCCCTCGAGCAGCGAAACTCACGGTCACTGCTTGCCTTCTAGCGGGTGCAATATTGGGTCTCGCGCCATGCGCGCTGGGGTCTCCAGGGCTGTCGGTGAGTTGTTAAGGGTGCAGGGGTGTGTTCCAGTGTGGGCGTGCTTTACACCTCTCCAGTTGGCTTGATCGGGGGGGATATCCGAGACGGCCGCCGAGCCGTAAGCGCCGTCTCGATGGTAACTTTGAAGGCTTTTTCCCGGGTCATGACTCAACTCGCGGGTCGGGCGTGGAATTTTTCAAAATCTCAATGGTCGAGTCGGGTGGGATCAGGAGGTCTTCAAGTCTTACGGGGATCCGTCCCAACCCGGTTCTTCTCCCGAGGGCCCGACGGCGGAGATTGAGCAGGCGTTAACCGATCATAATGCCGGCGCTGTTTTGCTAGTGCTGCCTCCACCTCAAAACCCCACTCCCCCGGCTCCGATACGATGCACCCCACGCTGACGCTTATCCTTGGTGACGCTCCCCCGCCCGTTCCCCCTCGTCCTTGTATTTGCCCCTCGGCTTCGCGTTTGTGCTATGTTTTGGTTGACAGCTGACGGTTGTGCTTTCGGTGCTCATCGGCACGAGCTACTCGCTTCCTCCTCTGCGCTTGAAGGTGGGTGGGCTGGAACGAAGCCGTGCGTGCGTTGCGGTTCTTAGCATCGGCGTGACTATCCCATTTTCGTGGTACTTTTTTTGGGGGGGGGGGGCGGATTGCTTGTTTTTGATGATTCTGGCGCTCGGTCGTGGTTCTATTGGTGTGTGTAGGTGGGCTTGGTGGGGTCTACGTCGGGTTTTGGTGGGGTTTTACATTGTTTTTTGGCGCCTTTTTCATCAGGGTTTGGGGTGTTTTGTTGGTTTCAGTAGGTCTTGTGGCTGCCAGAGGCCAGGTCAGGGCTCCCTCGACCACCTGTTCCCGTCGCATGTTGGGACCGCCGTCCCACCGTCAGCATCATGGTATTGAAATTGACACATCGCAAATAATTACTCATAGCAGCACGCTCGCCCGCCACTGCCAAGACCCACAAGACAGCACACGCCCATATCCCCGAATTGGTGTTGTCCTCACGTTGGCTCAGCGCCATCACCTAGCACGTGGTCACAGACCAGGCACCAATCACTGTGGAGTGGGAGAGTAACATCTCAGGAAACAAAGTAAAAACTAACCTAGGCGATGCACATAGCTGAAGCATGTCGAACGTGAAGAACAAACGGAATCATACACCATAACTTGTATCGCTGAGTGTAACCGCCTGTCCACCCTTTGCCCCCTTCCCCTTTCCCCGGTTCGACTTGAACGCTTCGTTAGCGTTTCCCGCAGGTGGCGGCACTGTGCATCTTGGTTGTGCGTGGGTCCATCATCAACGGCGGCTTTTACTCACACGCTCAGGCAAGCCAATCCGCCTGCTCAGTTCACCAAGCAGGTCCTGCTAGTGTAACGTCTGTGGTGTAAACAGTAGTTTGTACTGTATGCTACGCTAGTAAATGTGCCGTCAAGTGTCAAGTGTGGTGCCATTGTAAGTAAGTATAAGTATGGTTTAGTAGAGTGAATTGGAAGTGGAGTACAGCAGGCGGCCCCTATTCAGGGATCCCGCGATAAGGGAAAGCGGTATATAGGGAACCTCACATTCCTCCACCCTTATGTTTCCCACTTTGGGAGACATCTTCCCTTATAATGGACACAACACTCTATAAGGGACGCCACGCCCTTTACAAGGAGCCACTGCACAGTCTCTCGGCGGAAAACCGCCGCTCCCGGTACGATTACCGAACACGATTTATGCGCTCCCGAAGTTCCAGGTAAACGATCGGGTCCACTTAACGGGACTAGGTCTCTTAAAAGGGGCCATTATTGTGATGGGACGTCGGTATACAAGAGACCCTGCCGGCCGGACGCACCACGGTCTCTTTACCCTCTTACAAGTGCGCCAATTGTTTTGGGGACGATGTATTTGGAGTTGACGTGAGAAAAAATGCTTCATGTTATTGGGGTAAAAAAACTTTCATTAGCAGGCTGTTGCACGGGCCGGGTGAGTCACATTTCGCTTCGTCGGTTGGGGCCAGGGTGATCCGATCCGACCCCACCCGACCCGACTCGTGAGATTTGACGGCCTTCTGACTCGACCCGGCCCAACCCGTGAGGTTTCGAACACCTCCTGACCCGACCCGACTAGACCCGCGCGATATCCGTGGGTCTGGTTATGACCCGCGAAAAGCCTTGGATAAGGAGGTCACCTGCTGTGTTCTAAATTGCGGTCGGTTGGTTGGGACGGGCGTCGTTGTGTTGCTCCGTGCAGACAACCCCGTGGTTGTCATTTTTTGCCTCCTTTCGAGCCTCAACGGCAGAGCACGGCCGGCAAAGGGAAAACGACTTAATTGTCCTCTGCGGAACGTCGACGGCACGACGACGCGTCACTTTAATGATGTAGCCCGTGGTCTAACAGAAAACAAGAGCTCGGCGCTTCAAAGCGGAGGCAGTAAATCGGGCCGTTCGCTTCGTCGCGGCGTGTTTGTAGCTGGCGCTGGCGGACGGTTATGCGTTCGGCGTGCCAGTTGTGCCCTTCGTCGCAGCGTATTAGTAGCATGATTTGGTGCGTAGTTGCGTCTCTCGGGCAACTGCCGTGGGCAGGAGCTGAAGAAGGCAATTGGAAGGACGCGCGTGGTTGACGAGAGCAGCCCGGACCCCTCACTTGCTATCACATCTGTCCGTGAGTAATGCTGCTCTCTTCCCCACGCCCTCTCTGTTCGTTCTTCTGCTGTTTCACTTTGCTGCGTGCTCTGTGGCAGGCGGTGGTGTACGGCCTTGCGCCCGAGAAGACGGCGTGGTGGGCATTAACGTTGCCCCTTAGGGACATCAAGTGTGCTCTAGCCCTTGGGTACTTCACGGTCTTCGCCGTCGTTATCGCCCTTATGAAGGTACTGCTTTTGTTGTGCTGTCCCGTCCTGTGCTCTGGCTTGCTGTGCTTTAGTCTGCTGTCGTACTGGTCGATAATGTTGTGTAGTCTGCGGCACTGCACGGTACGGCCCTGGCGCCTATCATACGTTAGTGTGCTGTACCGTCCTGAACAGTAATTGTGATACTGCTCAGATACATGCTAGGACCCCCGATAGCAGCAGCAACAAACGACAACAAAACACAAAAACACACAACAACAATAACAACAACCCACAACAACGCACAACAACACACAACACACAACAACGCACAACAACACACAACAACGCACAACAACACACAACAACACACAACAGCACACAACAACACACAACACGCAACAACACACAGCAACAACACACAACAACACACAACAACACACAACAACGCACAACAACACACAACAACGCACAACAACACACAAAACACACAACAACACACAACAACGCACGACAACGCACAACAACACACAACAACACACAACGATCTTCCAATTGGCCGGCCGAGCTCCACGACATCCGGCGCAATCAGCGTCGTGCCCACCTATGGGTAGCCCCCCTCCCCGCTCCGTCTCGAAAGGCATGCGCGGTCAATTGATGTAGACAAGCGACAACCAACCGTGTACCTTCACCTGAACAGCATGGATATATATATGCTAAACAAAACCTTTTAATGCAATATATTGAAGAAGCGTAATGGGCGCCCAAATGTTGGAGGTGTCTCTAATAGGAGTGGGAACGGTGCTCCTTCTCGATAGGGATGCATGGTCAATGGTCAAATGACTTGAGGCAAGCAACCAATGATTCCGCCGCCCCCTCCGACCCACGAATATTTTGACATGGTTGGCCGTTTGTGTGACTCCCGCAGGACGTACCAGATGTGGCAGGCGACCGCAAATTCAACATCCCGTCCTTCTCGGTGGTGCTGGGAGAGGCAAAGCTGTTCGCCTTCGCGAGGCGGCTGCTGACGACGCTCTTGTGGTCCACGGCGGCGGCGCTAGCGCTTGGCTCGAGGACTGCGGCCGCGGCGAGTCTTCCTTGGATCGCGGTATCGAGGTGACAAAGGGGTGATACACGTCTGGCGTACGACTTGCTTCAGTATATATGTATCATTTTTTCGGATTGTTTTTGTGTTGTCCTGAAGTATGCTCCCTTGCTGGAATCTGTCCTGTTACATTGGACCAATTATTGCGATGAGGTTCTGCGAGAACAACAACAGCGACACCCGGAGGCAACCCAGGCATATATTGCACTTTCGATTGTGCCACAGGCTTGACGTGCACACGAGCGTGTGGCACGAATTGTTGTTGCTGTTGATGGGCATAGAGGCTATTAATAGGACTGATGTATTGGGTTTGTCGAAACAATTCCGCAGCGGGGTGTCAGTATCACAGTATCCGCGATGGAGTATGTTTGCTTTCCTGTTGAGCAGCCAGAGAGAGAAACGGCACGTTGTGAAGGGGGCCCAGGTCATGAGGTCATAGCACCGCAATCTCGGGGGATTGCTGTTGCCTTTTCGGTGGTGCCACCTGATGCCAGGAACGAACTCTATTCGTCTGTGAGGTCATGTAGACGATGGGTACCCATTTTAGTTAGGCCAAACCTCCCGCGCTTGGCCTCACCCCATGGTTCTTGGGGCTAGAACCTTTCGGGTGCCTGGGACTTCGTTTCATTTTTCGTGCGGGAAGCGTGCCTCGAAAAAGGAGTCATTGGAGTCGGGGGGGTCCGAAGTACGCCCGTCCGCGGTCGGTCGCTAAAACGAACTAACCGGCCGTTGTACCGGGGTCCGAGTAGGGTATACCCGACGTTCTGTGGTCCAGTAGTAAGCCGCGTAACTATCGAGGTCGAGGTCGTTGGTTCGAATCTCACAAGGAGCTCTTTCTTATAAATCGGCAGGCCGAAAGCGCGAGAGCGTGAGTTGGCGGAATTCGGTGCAAATCGACGAGCGTAAAAAGCTGAAAAGTGGGAATGTCGAACCCTATGCGCGATAAAAATGAAGGCGAGTGCGGAGGGGAAGAAGGGAAGACACTTGTGACCACGGCATGTGCAGGGGGTCGCTGAGGGTTCATTGAACCTCTTGCGAGTTGAGCTGGAGGGTAAGAGTGATGGATTACAAAAAAGGGGGGGGTAGAATATGTGCTGTGCCTTTTCAGTGGAGTCTTGAAATTGTTATACTATTATTAATGCTGTAGTGTGGGACCCCGGGAATAGATTACTAACGGCCTCTTCACGTGTATTGGTTGTTGAAAAGAAGGTAATATAGTTAGTTGGTGCCAGATAAAGTTTTTCTTTTTTTTTTCTAAACCTGATAGTTGGCCAAAGCTTTATGCGCTGCTCTTTTTAATGTATTGTGTACTTCCCTTATCCCGCCCCTCCCCCCCCCCCCCGCTCTTCAAAGATGTCAGGGGACGGTCAGTCAAGAGAAGACGTCCAGCCGTCAAGGTTGTCAAACCGATCGTTCCACACTAAAACTTAGTAGTTTGGCGTCAGTCAAGGTAAATTATTGGAAAATGGCCGTTGGTCAAGGGGTCAAAGTGCCGTCTCCTGACATCGTTCCCCCTCTTTGCCCCCGACGGCTTTGTAATCTAAAACTGTTGCAGGGGGTTTGCGGCGGTGTCGGCCCTAGCTTCCGGCCAGCTGGTAAGGGCGAGAGCCCGAGGTGTGGACCCAGAGCAGCCTAGCCAGGTGTACGGCTTCTACATGTTCCTCTGGAAGATATTTTACGCCAGCTACCTCGTGCTGCCTCTGGCGCGCTGAGAGTAGCTTCGTTTTTTATTATTGTCGATGCGAGTACGTGTCGGGGGTTTGAGGGGTGGCGGCGGGGACTGGCGCTTGAAGGCCGGACCCCCGCCCCCCCCCCCCCCCAAGTACGTAACTTGGTGTTGGGGCTACTTACGGGTGGCTTGGGTTTGATGGTCTTGGGGCTACCGGCGGGTGGCTAGGGTTTCTGCACACCACGTGCTGCGCGCATGGTGTCGCTTTTCGTAAGTACGGCGGCCGCTCCGCGTGTTTTAACATTTTGTTTTAGCTCGTCTCACGGGATATTGAATTGAGGCGTTGGCTCTTTTTGACCGCTTGCTGGACCGCTTTGGCTGCTCGCTCGCTCGCACCCGGCCGCGCTTGAAGTGGATTTTGCACTTGAAGTGAATCGTTCGCGCTCGAGCCGTGCTCGAAGTGCGGGGAAAGGATTTTTTGGGGCTCAATGGTACGAATTGTTGCGGGCCCTTTCTGTTGCGGCTGCTGCTGCCGTCTTGAAGGTTGTTTGCTGTAGTCGTCGCTGGTGATTTTGTAGGGCGCTACCTGTCGGGCACGGTATGCTGCGTTCGGGCACGTTGATGCTGCCATTGGGTTTGGTGTGCTGCACTATGGTATAGTATGAGGCACGGTACGGTATGCTGCACTAGGGTGCTGTATGTTCCGTTGAGGTACCTTGTGCTACATTAGGGTACGGTATACTACGGTACGGTACGATATGCTGCCGTATGTTGCACCACAACCCGGTGTACTTTATTCGGGTACGGTATGCAGCGGTACGGTACGGTATGTTGCACTGTCGTATGGTATGTGGTACGGCACGTTATGCTGTATTTTTGGTACGGGTGCTACGTTACGGTAAGTTGTGCTGCACTACGGTACGGTATACTGCGGTACGGTACAATATACCTGGTACTGCGGTATGTTGCAACTCGACACGGTATGCTGCACTAGGGTACGGTATATGCTGCGTTGCGGTACATTGTGCTGCACCAGGGTACGGTATGGTATGCTGCGACACGGTACGGTATGCCTTACAAGGGTACGGTAATACCGCGATACGGTACGGTATGCTGCGGTACGGCACGGTAGTACTGCGATACAAGACGGTATGCTGCATTCGGATACGGTATGCTGCGGTACAGCACAGCAAGTATTGCGATACGTATGCTGCGGTGCTATACAATATGCTGCCTAGGGTACGGTATGCAGCCGGTACTTAACGGTATGCTGCACCTGGGCACGGTAATACTGCGATACTGTACCGTACGCTTTGGCAATGTACGGTATGCTGCACTAGGGTTCGGTGTGCGGCGATGCGGTGCGGCACCGGTAGCGGGGAGTAGGTTGGTGCAGTCTAGACAAGCGGTGTTCGCAGCTGGCGTCGGAACGAATGGCGTTCGAGGTTGGACGAATTTGTGTCAGCGCAGGCCTCGTTGTCCTTGCTGGCGTTTCCGCGTCGTCTAATGTTATTGCGGG
This sequence comes from Undaria pinnatifida, assembly GCA_012845835.1. Lineage (NCBI taxonomy): Eukaryota > Phaeophyceae > Laminariales > Alariaceae > Undaria > Undaria pinnatifida. Next base: position 12,460,957 of record JABAKD010000011.1, read on the forward strand.
GCCAGGCACAGCGCTCTGGTTTGCTAGTGGGCGTTGTTTTCCTCTTTGGCGATGCTGTTTATTTATAGTACCCGACGCTTGTTTATGCCGTTCAAGGTACACGAGGATGGAGGGGGAAGGAGGGGGTGGTGGTGGTGGGGGGCGTTCGAGTTCTTGTGGCGGTGGTATGGGTGAGCAGTGACGCCAGGCGACAGTGGAAGTCCTGCATAGACTACGTGGGAAAAAATAGTAAGCGATCGGGCTCGATGGCAGTTGTCGAGGTTCCGTTCACTGCTGCTGTCTAATAGGTTGATAGTTGTGGTTGTCGCTGGCGACTGGGCTGCAGTATGGTGTAGGTTAGTTGCTCTGGTTGTCGCCGACGAGTGCGCTGCGGTAAGGCGCGGTAGCAGCTATAGCGGGGAATATGTTGGGTGCAGTTTTAGACGAGCGGTGCGCGCAGCTGGGGGCGGGGCGAAGCGCCTCCGTGACAGCCATGTTTGTGTTGGCGCAGGCCTGGTTTTCCTTGCGGGCGTTGCCGCGTCTTCTACTATTATTGTGAGGCCAGGCAGAGCGCCCTGGTTGGTTCGTAGGCGTTGTTTTTATCTCTGATGATATTGTTCATTCAAGAGACCCGACGCTTGTTTATGCCGTTCAAGATACACGGGGGGGGGGCGGGGGGGGGGGGGGTCGAGTTCTTGTATCGGCGGCATGGGTGAGCGGCTACGACAGGAGACAGGGGCGTCCTGCGCAGACTACGTGGAAGAAAGCAGTCATGTTTATTGTTTGAGGTGCGTGTTCCCGGGGAGGGCGGGGCGGGGGGGTTAGGACCGGGCAACGGTAAAAAACGTGGCGCAACCTCGCCGAGTGTTGGCTCCGGCAGAAATAGGCGTGTGCTTAGGTGTTGGACCCCGTGAGGCAGATGGGTGGTCCTGTTCGTCGGCGCCGATGGCTTACAGACTGGGAGGGTACACGTGGGCTCTACGATGGTACTCCCATACCTTTGCTTGACAGGATGGATCAGCGGTGGAGGAGGGGTATAGGATGGAGCAAGGCTTTAGGATGGGTCACAGCGGTGGGATAGATGCCGACGGTAGGAATCAGAAATACATAGGAGACCCCCGAGAGACGGGGCGGATCCTCGGCCGACGTAGGAACGGGTTCATTCAGGTTGGCTTGCTGGACAGAGACGGGTACGTTTGGTTGCATAGGTTTGGCCGGGGTATCGTGGCTCTCATGGTGCGCTCTCGTTGGGTAGTGTTGTCAGGTGGTCGTTCGGTGAGATGGGTACAGGCGGTTGGCGGTAGAAGAGGTTCTCGATAGACGTGGTGGACGTTTGTTTTTCTCGGCAATAATTTGGAAAGGTGAGGGGGGTTTTCTTCTGGTGGGCATTGCTTGTTTTGTGTTTTGATGTTTCTGCTCGTCCTCGTTGGTTTTGCGAAATGGTTCGGTCCGCTGCCTTTCCTCTGGCCACACCGTCTAAACTTGCAACAGCTCGGAGAGTCGATGGAGCTCTGGAGCTTCAGAGCGGGGGGGGTGTCTGGAATAGACGACGATTGCGGTATCGCGCCACACGAAGCTACCCACGCTGCTGGCGTAGGGGGCGTGTCCAAACTGCGGTGTGGCCGTAGGACATGTGCGCGGTCTGATGATACTCGTACTGCTGCACGCTTTTCTTACACGTTTTTTTATTTGATCGCACTCGTTGCCTTCTTTGTTGTTGGTATACTTCGTATTATAGTAAACCCTAACGGGGTAAGGAGAGGTTTAGATGCAGCTGGATGCGGTGTATCGGGTACGCGAGCCGGTACCACCGCGGAAGGGTGCTATTTTTTTTGCTCCAATGGTGCTTGTTGATGATGCACAGCGCGCGCGACAGGTGCCTCCAGGTCAGTTTTTTGGTGGCGTTTTTTTATCGTATCATAGCCCAAAACAGTTACAGTAGTAGTGGCCTGTCGTACAGGAAAGTGCTGGTTGGTACAGTTAGCGGTTAGATGCGTTATCTTTCATTTTGGTATGTGATAAACGTGTTTGGTTTTGCTCGTCGTCTAGGCGGAAAGCCGGAGCATCTTCCGGGAGAGCACGAGGCTGGAGCAGCAGCGCTTTTCGTGACGCGGAAGCTTGGCTTCCCAGTTTAGGATGCATCCGCATATGTCCCTTTGGTACGGTTGGTTGCATGTGGTTGCTGTTTTTTATGCCGTGGACTTGTCTCTTGACCTGTCTCTGAAGGCAGATATATGCACAGCCAGCTAGCTAGCTAGCCTGCGGGGTGAACGTGTCCTTCTCATGCCTGCCGTTGGAGTGTTGATCGTCACCGTTAAGTTCCAGCTAAATTATCAAATTGCACGAGCTTTTAAGCTCAGCTAATCAGTTGCGTGATTTTTTAAAGCTCTGCAAACAAGTTGCATAAGTTTTTCAGCCCTACGACCTTCTGCACATGCCATGGTCACAGGTGTTTTTTCCCTCCTCCCACACGGTTTTCACGACACGTAACTGTTTTTTTTGTTGTGCATGCGGTTCGGCATCCCCACTGCTTTTCTTCGGTCTCCGTAGTTTTTTGCCAACTCGCGCCTGCGGCGACGGAAGATACTCTCTGCACAGGCTGCGACGGAAGATGCGTTGACAGGCTTTGAACCCCTCAGCTTCCGCAAGCCGCAGTGACGGTCTATGAGCTAGACTACACAATACTGGGGAGGGAAAATACACTACACTTTTAATACTAGGAAAGACGCCCAGATGTACGGGTGTGTCATGCTGCGCGTGTCGTACATAATATACCAAGCACCTTCTAAGGTTATGCTTCGCACACCCCCCCTACACCAGCAGCTTGGGCAGCTAAGGGTGGTCGATGCTCTACTTGTAACACTTTGTTTCGGCGTTTTCACATTGGAAGTCCACAGGCGTGAACACTCAGCCAGTTAATCCACCGATTCCATTATATTCTGCGTGACAGGCGTTACGAGAAAGAAGCTATGGGGCCCGCAGTTTTCCTGTTGGTTATTTGACCCCCCCCCCCCCCCCCCCCCTCAACAAAAGAGCGGGAAAAAAATGAACTACCGATCGTAGACAGTATACGTACCTTGGCGTAGAGATCTCAAGGAGCTGCTCTTGGGATGCATACATAGCGAAAGTAATAGGAAAGGGTAAATCACAAGTAGGCAAGATGGATGCGATCCTAACCGACCCGCACCTTGGTCACTAGGATTAAAATGTGTATTATGATTAATGTGATTGTACCAAAGTTAGGGTATACAGAGAGCAGCACGGGAAGGGAACGCGAAGTTCGTTCGTGCGTAAAACAACTGGAAGCACGTGCAGATGACAGCAGCTAAAAATATACTAGGACGCTCAAGTACGACGAGTGATGCAGCAGAACTAGGAATGTACCCAATTCAAACAAATAGAGACGTGACAAAGTTGAAATGGCAGTATCAAGTAAATAAAATGCCAGAAAAGAGGTTGCCAGCCATAGTTGATAGGGCTGTATGGGGAAAAAATCGAAAGGGCGAGCTGGACTAATGGGATGACGTAGTCAAGAAAATATGGAAGGAGACCAAGACGAGGTACTGTCTATATATAGAGGAGTTTGGAGGGTACAATACAGAAGTCAATGAAATCAGAAAATAAAGGGAAAGGCTAGCGCTAAGAAATAAGGTGGTAGAGGAGAATCACTTAGAGATATACGGGGCGTTGAGGGAAGATATTAGAATGAAAACATATCTGCACGGTCCAGTGGACTACGCGAAAAATCTGAAACTGCGATTTCGTGTAGGGGACCTGGACCCACCAGAAATAAGAGATATACCAGTAGTCGGAAAGAGGAGGACGTGATTCCACAAATGTGCCCTTGTGGTACAATAGAGGGTAGGACTCACATCTAGTAGGAGAATGTGCAATATACAAGGAGGAATGCGTTAGAGGAGGAGATGGGGAAATTAGACGTACGCGACATGGCAGAGTTTGGTAGACTAGAGAGTAGCGAGAAAACAATCGCTATCCTAGGAGATAGATGGTGGCCGCAGACGGTGAAACAGGATGGGGATAGGATAAGCAGACATTTGGTATATAACATATGGAAGAAGCGTAATGAGTGCCCAGATGTTGGAGTTGTCTCCATTAGGAGTAGGAACGGCGCTCCGTCTCGAAAGGGATGCGTGGTCAACGGTCAAATGACTAAGGCAAGCAACAAACGAGTACGCCCCCCCCTCCCCCCCCCCCCCCCCTCAACAACAGAGTAGGACTGACATAGTAGGGGAACGTGAAATATGCAAGGAGGAACGGGATGTGTTAGAGGAGATGGGGAAAATTGACGAGTCTGACATGAAGGACTTTGATGGGCTAGAGAGTAGCAAGAAAATGTTCGCTATCCTAGGAGGTAGATGGTGGCCACAGACGGCGAAACAGGAAAGGGATAAGATAATCAAACAATTGATATGTAATATAAGGAAAAAGCGTAATGAGCGCGCCAATGTTGGAGGCGTCTCTTTTAGGAGTAGGAACGGTGCTCCGTTTCGAAAGGGATGCGTGTCAACGGTCAAATGACTTAAGGCAAAGCAGCAATTCGTACCCCTCCCCTCTCTCCCCATTTCCAGCAGTGTTTGCGGCTTGGCTTGCCCAACCCGAGTAGTGTCTACGATTGCCTGAATTGCACGCCGGCTATTTCGTTCACTACGCTTGTCCTTTAGATATTGCTTTTTCGGTGGTAGGTAGAAGAAGTGCAGGTTGTTTGTTCCAAGAAGCAGTGCACTACACTACGTTGTCGCCCGCGTTGCGAAAGGTCAGAACACCCTCGCGCTTTCCACGAAAACCACGTTGTCGTCCAATTTGCGCATAGGCAGAAAGTTTTCTCCCGTTGTACAATGTCGGCGTTACTACAGCTTGCCCGGCTATAAACAAAACATGGGCACCTTGCTATTTTCGTTCTAAAGCTACGGCTACCTACACCCGTGCAGTAAGCGAAACAAAAACCGTATAAAAGTGAAAACTATTCATAGCGTAGTACATCGCAAACAAAGTAGTACTCGCACGGAACTTTGACAATGCAACGACAAACGCACTGAACTGAAAATGCGGAGGATTCACAGGCCAGCAAAACCGTCAATCTGCAGGAGATACAGCGCAACAACCAGACCCCCGCAAAAACAGCTGAAACTTCGTGAGGTTCAGTAAGGTCGTTGATTGAGTGGATTCTGGTGTCACGGAGGGGGCTGGACCGAGAATTCCGTTATTCACGACTCATGACCCGACCTGCAGGCCGGGGGATGGTTTGGTTTTCGAAATTTTGCGGTCGAGTCGGTTGGGGTTGGGCCAGGAGGTTTTCAATCCGACCCGCTGGGTATAGGTTCACCCTTACTCAACCCAACCCAACCCAACCCGACCCGACCCGACCCGTGGAAACCCTGGAACAACCATATTCCAACCATTGCATCAAAGCGGAGCCCAGTCGTAGAGGACGCTTCCCCACATCCGGTTATCACTCTCCACCTCGCCACACGGTCAACTTCTCCAAGCCACATCACTCCGAGGGTCTATACAGAAGAATTGGTGGGTGGGTGGAACGTTGATGAGGAATAGGATTAGGGTTGGTAGCCAACGAAAACAAAAACAGGCTTGATTTGATTTTTGATTGTCTCGGTGTTTTTTTCTTGACTAATAATGATTAAGCACGATTACTCGTCTTTGCTTGTCTTGTATGGCGCTTAGTATTGCAGACTAAAACCTGCTATGTATGATTTCACGGTACTTTGGTACGGTGGTGCTGAAACTATACGGTTTGTATGTATTGAAAGACACACTCACTTTTGGTTTGTGTGGATTTTATTATAGACACTCTAAAGCCCACACACTTTATTTGTATGGCATTCAAGTATATCATCCTAAAGTCATACACTTAATTGTATGGCGTTCAAGTATCCCGTATTAAACCATACAGCTAGAATAATCACATAATCAAGTATAATTCGTTTTTTTTAAGATAGAATATATATGAATTATAAACAAACATGATTTGAAAACATGATAAATCATGCTTATTTTCGTTGTTTACCAATTTTCAATCCAAAATGTGATATAGCCTACACTGGTAGCTAAAATGATAAGATGTGGGAAAGGAAGTTTGGAAATGGCTGGCAGAGGATCATGGGAGAGATACTACTACTATTAATACTACTACGACTATTACTACTGCTTCATGGAAGGATATTGGAATAATTTCAAAAATTAAATGCACTCCAGCTGTGAGATCGAAGATTTTGTCGAAATTCATCTTTGCAAGCTGTGTGTGATACTCCGATCGCGCGTATTACGGGTTGTGTGTCCTCATTAAGGATATAGGTCGGCGACTCCCCTTGGAACTACAGTGTAGCTATCAGGGTCAACAGGGTGATGTTAATCAGTCTGTGCGCGGAAACTATAAAACCCGTTTTTGAGGGGGACAAATCTGACAGCTGTGGAAGGAAATGCATCAGTTTATCAAGTGGATCCTGTAAGTCGTATAACCGGTGAGGGGAGGGCGGAGTTTTTAAGAGCGTGGGGGCATGGGTTTGAACAAGAGGGAGCGAGGGGGGGGGGATGGGCGTGGCGACTCAAAATATGCGTGGAAACTATGAATCCTTTAACGGGATAAAAGCTGACGGTTTTGGAAGGAATGCACCAGTTTATTATGTATATCCTGTAAGTCGTACAGCCAGTGAGTAGAGCGCGGAGTGTTCGAGAGGGTGGGTTGGGGGGGGGGCGGGGGGGGACGGGGGGGGGGGCGGGGGGGGCGGGGGGGGGGGGGGGCAAAAGGGTTCGTAACAGCTTTAGGTCGCATATACGTAGGAGTTTAATATGCGCGTGGTGCTAGGTCTAGGCGACGGTGCGGGTGGTGGGGAAGGAGGGGGCGTTGGGGGG